>SJYQ01007421.1:283261-304766 GCA_006410935.1 Redunca redunca
CACTGTTTCCACTGTTTCCCCATCTATTTCCCATGAAGTGATGGGACCAGATGCCATGATCTTTGTTTTCTGAATGTTGAGCTTTAAGACAACTTTTTCACTCTCCTCTTTCACTTTCATCAGGAGGCTTTTTAGTTCCTCTTCACTTTCTGCCATAAGGGTGGTGTCATTTGCACATCTGAGGTTATTGATATTTCTCCCGGCAGTCTTGATTCCAGCTTGTGTTTCGTCCAGCCCAGCATTTCTCGTGATGTACTCTGCATATAAGTTAAATAAGCAGGGTGACAATATACAGCTTTGGCGTATTCCTTTTCCTATTTGGAACCAGTCTGTTGTTCCACGTCCAGTTCTAACTGTTGCTTTCTGACCTGCATACAGATTTCTCAAGAGGCAGGTTAGGTGGTCTGGTATTCCCATCTCTTTCATAATTTTCCACAGTTTATTGTGATCCACACAGTCAAAGGCTTTGGCATAGTCAATAAAGCAGAGTTTGTCTGGAACTCTCTTGCTTTTTCCATGATTCAGCGGATGATGGCAATTTGATCTTAAGTGGTTTATATTAGAAGTGATGATTACAGTTATTTTTTAGTGACTGTATTGCTTTTAATTACAAAAACCTATTGATAATGTCTGAAGCATGTTACATATAACCTTGCTTGATCAGGGTTGCCTCATCATTACTTTGAGTATTATTTAGTGTCAAATACCAAGAATGAACACCATAATATCATGCCCCAAAGTATTTTACTTAAAAAGACTTTGCATCTTTTCAAACTGTAGGACTGTAGTATTCCATCCACTAATGCACACTAAGTCACTTCAATTATTATGTCTGATTCTTTGAGACCCTATGGACTATAGCTCTCCAGGATCCTCTGTCCATCGAATTCTTCAGGCAAAAATACTGGTGGGTTGCCATGCCCTTCTCCAGGGAATCTTCCACCCTGAGGGATCAAATTCACTAATCTAATGGCCAAATACAAAGTATCACCTGTGACCTGTATTATGCCAAATGTTATAGCATGAATTGTTAAAAAAAAAACAAAACAAAAACACATATGGGAAGGACTAAAAAGTTCATAGTGCCAGTCTAATTTTGGATGGAAAAAGGATCATAGGTGTCTTCTTTCATACTGAGTAAGGTGTATGAATAGCTAACTGATAAAAAAGTACAGTATTTTCATATGGTAATTCACAAAACAAGTCATAGAAACTTTACAAAGACTGAAATTATACCAAGCATTTTTCTGATCCCAATGGTATGAAACTAGAATCAATTACAAGAATAAAACTGAAAAACTCATAAATATGTGGAGATTAAGCAACATGCTACTGAAAAAAAATGGGCCAAAGAATAAATAAAAGTATATTGAGACAAATGAAATTAGAAGTACTACATATCAATACTTATAGGATGCAGCAAAAAGATAGTTCTAAGAGGTAAGTTCATAACAGTAAATTCCTACATTAAGAAAACAAAAGAGCTCAAATAAACTACCTAACTTTATACCTCAAGAAACTAGAAAAAGCACAAATGAAACCCAAAATTAATAAAAGGAAGGAAGAAAATATCAAAAATTAGAGCAGAAATAAATTGGACAAGAGGCAAAAAAGATGATAAAAAGGATACATTAAGCTAAGAGCTTGGTTTTTGAAAAGATAAACATTACAACTGATATCACAGAAATACAAAGGATCTTGAGACCATCATGAACAATTATTGGTCAACAAACTGGGGCATCTGGAAGACATGAGTGAATTTCTAGAAACATATAATCTACCAAGACTGAGTCATGAAGAAACAGAAAATATGTATAGACCATTTACTAGTAAGGAGTTTGAATCAGTGATCAAAAACTCCTGAACAGCAAATAAAGCCCCACACCAGATGACTTCACTAGTGGAGTTTACAAACAATTAAAGCAGAATCAACACCATCCCAAAATTCTTCTAAAAATATAAAATAGTAGGGAACACTTCAAAATTCATTTTAGAAGGCCAGCATTACCATGATATCAAAGACAGCCAAAGATTCTATTTGAAAATAAAATTACAGGCAAATGTCCCTTTTGAACATGGATGCAAAAGTCATCATTAACATATTAGCAAAATAACTTCAACAATACATTAAAAGGATCATATACCATGATAATAGGGGAATTTATTCTAGAGGTGCAAGGATGGTTTGACATTCACAAATCAATTAATATAATAAACCACATTCACAAAATAAATGATAAAAAAATCATAGGATCACTTCAATAGATGCAAAAAACAATTTGACAAAATTCAATATTATTTCATGAAAAAAACTTTCAACAAAATGAGAATAGAGGCAATAAATGTTCAACAGAATAAAGGCAATTTAGGACAAGCCCGCAACTAACTTCATACTGAATGGTGAGAAACTGAAAGCTTTTCCTCTAAGATGAGGAACAAGAGGATGCTCATTCTCACTACTTTTATTCAAGATAGTACTGGAAGTCACAGCCAGAGGAATTAGGCAAGAAAAAAGCCATCTAAATAAAAAACAAAGATGCAAAACGTTTTCTATTTGCAGATGACATGATATTATGTACATTAAACACTGAAGAGTAAAAAAAAAAAAAAGCTCTGTTAGAACTATTAATAAAATTCAGTAAAGTTTCTGGATACAAAATCACTATACAAAATTAGTTATGTTTCTATACACTAATAGCAAGCTATCATANAAGAGTGAAAGACATGTACACTGAAAACTATAAAATAGTAATGAAAGGTACTGAAGAAGATACAAATAAGTGAAGAGATATTCCATGCTCATGGATTGGAAGAATGTAGTATTGTTAAAATGGTCATGCTACTCAAAACATAAAGATATAATGCAATCCTTCTCAAAATTATAATGGCTTGTACAAAATACAATAAAAATTCATAAAATTGTGTGGAACCACAAAAACTCTTGAATATCCAAAATAATCCTGACAAAAAATAAACCTTAGGACATCACATTTTTTGATTTCAAGCTATGTTACAAAACTCTAGTAATCAAAATAGTATGATATTGGCATAAAAAAAAACACAGGCATAGATGATGGAACAAAATGAAGAACCCATAGATAAATTCATGCTTATATAGTCAACTAATATTTAACAAAGAATCCAAGAACTCTCAACTGAGAAAAGATAGTCTTCAATTAATGTTGAATGGAAAACTGGACAACCACATGCAAAACAACGAAACTGGACTCTTTTTTTATAGCATACAAGAAGTCAACTCAAAATGGATTAAAGATTTAAATATTATACCTGAAATGATAAACCTCAAAGAAGAAAGTAGGGCGTAACCTCCTCAGCATTCATCTTGACAATAATCTTTTGTATTTGATACTAAAACCAAAGACACAAAAGCAAAAATAA
The DNA here is from genome assembly GCA_006410935.1 of Redunca redunca. Taxonomy (NCBI): domain Eukaryota; kingdom Metazoa; phylum Chordata; class Mammalia; order Artiodactyla; family Bovidae; genus Redunca; species Redunca redunca. Next base: position 286,661 of record SJYQ01007421.1, read on the forward strand.
ACAGGTGATATTATATCATACCAAAAATCTTCTGCATAGCAAAGGAAACCACCAACAAAATGAAAAGGCAGCCTACTGAATGGGAGAAATATTTGTAAATTGCATGTCTTATAAGGGCTTAAAATCTAAATGTATAAAAATTCATTCAACTCAATAGCACATAAAACAAACCATATGATTAAAACATGGGCAGAGGAACTAAATAGACATTCATCCAACGAAGATATCCAAATTGTCAGCAGGTACACGAAAAGACCCTCATCATCAATAATCCTCAGAGAAATGAAAATCAAAACTGCAATGAGATATCATCTCTCACCTATAAGAATGGCAATTATCAAAAAGACAAGAGATAACAAATGCTAGTGAGGATGTGGAGAAAAGGGAACCTTTGTACATTGTTGGTGGGAATGTAAACTGGTGAATCCACTATGGAAAACGGTATGGACTTGCCTCAAAAAATTAAAAATGAATTACCATAGGATCCAGCAATTCCACAAAGATACAAAAACCACTAATTCTGTACACTCTCACTTACTGCAGCATGATTTACAATAAAGAAGACATGGAAAACCTAATCCCATCAACTGATGAGTGAATAAAGAAGACATAGTGTATATGTATATATACATAATACATAGTCAGCAATAAACAAGAAGGAAATCTTGTATTTTGCAACACAATGGATAGACTATGAGGTGATTATGCTAAGTGATGTAACCAGACAGAGTAAGACAAATAATGTATCGCCTCACATATATGTGAAATTAAAAAACAAAACAAGACATAGAAACAGAACAGATTGAGTTGCCAGATGCAGGGGGTGAGCATGAGGGTAAAAGAATTGGGTAAAGGTAGTCAAAAGATACAACTTTCTGGTTATAAGATAAACAAGCTCTGGGATTTATAGCATGGTTATTACAATTCACAAGACTGTATTGTATATTTGAAGTTTGCTAAGTTTATCTTTAAAATACTCATCACCAGAAAAAATGCAACTTATATGAGGTGATAAATGTTAATAACTTACTGTGGTAATCATTTCACAATATATACGTATATCAAATCAGTGGGTTGTGCATCTAAATCTAATACGAAGGTATGTGTCTATTATATCTCAATAAAACTGGGAATAAAAAGGAAATTCCAGGAAACGGTATCCTGTATCTGTTGGTATGTGGCTCAATAAACTTAAGCCTCTTGTTTAGTTTCTCAAAAAAAAAAAATAAAACATTTAAATATACCATTCAAATAATAGTATGGCACACACCCCAAACCAGACAACCTTCCCTTAATTTTAAAAGTGAAAAAACATTTTGTGACTGGAGTTCTTTCTATCTGTAGAATGATAATCACATGAAAACTTTAAAAGGTAGGCATGTTGCATTGATTTAAAAGTGTTTTGAAAGATACATAATCTTTTTTTAACAAAATTGTTACTATTTAGACCCTCTAATAGGAAAAGAAGTTTCCAGGCATCATTTAACATGAGATTAGTGAATTTTGTCAGAAATTATAAAATCAAAAATGAACCTCAACATACCCCATAATTTATTTGAATACCCAAACAAACAGCTTTGATCAGATCTTTTCTGAGTTTTTTTACATTTCTTTTAAATGACATATGGCAAGATTCAGCATGTTATCGTATCACCACAATCCATGTGAGAGATCGAGTGGTATTAACTTTGTACAAAGATAAGTAATTAGATAATTAGATATGTGGTTCTTGTTTATGCAGATTCTGTCACAGAAGGGAAGCAATACTGTACAATGAACAATGTATATACTAATATATGTTGAATAGGGGCCTCTGGGTTAATATGGATCTGGATTCCTGAAAGAGCTCTACCTCTGTGTAAACTTCCATCAGTGATTAGACTCTCTGACTTTTAGTTTCTTTATGTGTTATATATAGATGTGAGAGTTGAACCATAAAGAAGTCTGAGCACCAAAGAATTGATGCTTTTAAACTATGATGCCAGAGAAGAATCTTTAGAGTCCCTTGGGCAGCAAGGAGATCCAACCAGTGAATCCTAAAGGAAATAAACCCTAAATATTCATTGGAAGGACCATCTGATGTGAAGAGTCAACTCATTGGGAAAGACCCTGATGCTGGGAAAGATTGAGGGCCAGAGGAGAAGGGGCTGACAGAGGATGAGATGGTTGGATGGTATCACTGACTCAACGGACATGAGTTTGAGCAGACTCTGGGAAGTAGTGAAAGACAGGGAAGCCTGGCATGCTACACTCCATGGGGTTCCAAAGGTAGGACATGACTGAGCTACGGAAAAATAACAACAATGTGTGTAATATGGGAATAATCACATTAAGTGAGATGGTACATACTTTGCATGGTACTGGCCATGTTCTAAGTAATCAGTAATTGTGAACTATGAATGATATAGATTTTACACATACTAAAGGTCTTTTTTAAAAAAATATTTACTCAAAAGAGTTGGAAATAGCTTCCATGAGAGTCTGGATTTCTCCTATATGGCAAATTAATGTAAGATGTCAGTAAGAAAAGAAACAACATAAAAATTCCCCTGTGTCATGTAACTGATAGGGTGTTTCTGGAAGAAAGCTGCCCTACCTAATCAGCTATTACAAAACAGTTGACCTGTTAAGGTAAGGCCAGATAGGAGCTTGATTCAATACTCCCTACTTTACTGCAAAATCAAATCTAATATGTCCTCAGTTCATGTTTTTTATTTTTTTCTTAGTTTTCCAGGGCCCCTTTTTGTTCAATCCCCATTGCCCATGGAGGGGGAGTATGTGGGAATGTTCTGATTTCTACTACCATGGATTGGTTTTGCTTGTTCTGAGCTTTATATAAGTACATGTTACATGCCCTTTAATGTTTGATTGGCATCTTTCACTCAGCATACTAATTTGAATTTCATCCCTGTTACTGTGTTTATTAGATTAAAACAAACAAACAAACAACGTTGACTGTACATAAAAGTTTTAAGGATAGTTCAAAGAATTTCTGTAAAACCATTCACCCAAATTGCCAATTGTCAGTGTTTTACCACATTTGTTTTCTCTTTCTGAGCCATTTGAGTTGAGTTGCAGAAGTTACGCCTCTTTACCCCTAAATATTTCCATTATATTACCTCAAGATATCAGAACATCAGTGCACTTAGCAAAGTCAGAAAATCCACATGAAGATAATACTAACATCTAATCTAGACACCTTTGAAATTATACCATATTTGCCAACATTTTCCTTTATAGGGAAAACATGATTTTTGGTTCAAGATCCAATCTAAGATCATGTGTTATGTTTACTTTTCAGGTCTCTTTGGGATTATTAAGTTAGGAACAGTTTCTTGGGCTGAATTTGTCTTTCATAGTCTTGGTAATTTTGAAGAGCATTTTGTCCTTGAATTTGGGTTGTCTGATATTTCCTCATTATTAAATTCAGGCTATGCTTTATTTGGCAGAAATGTCATGGGGATGATGCTGTATCCTCAGTACATCCTATCAAGAGGCTCATGATGTCATTTTGCTTCCTTAGTTGTGATGCTTACATCAGATACCTGGTTAAGTTGGTATCTGTTCGTTTTTTCTTCTACAAAAGTATTAGCTTTCACTTTGTTATTAAGAAATATTTTGAAGAGGGTTAATTTACTTCATTAAAATAAAAATACTGAGTAATCTTTCCTTCAATGGCTACACCACAATTTGTTAATTTGTGTTGTTTCCAGGTTTGTGCTCCTATGAATAAAACTGCTATGAACATTCTACAGCAGCTGTTTTTGTAGACCTCTGTTTCTGTTTCTGTTGTGTAGATGCTAGGAGTGAAATTGCAGGGGTATCCACTAGAGATAAGAGTAATTAAAAAACAAAACAAAAGAAAAACACAAAAAAACAGAAAGCTTTCCAAGATGGTAAAATTGTTCCCACTGTTCCAACTCTTGCCAATATTTGGCATTGACCTCTTTTTACAATCTTAGCCATTTGAGTAGGAGGCAAATGGCATCTCATTTTGATTTTTATTTCCCTGATGACTAATATTGGACATAATTTAATATGCTTATTGGCCATGCATATATCTTCTTTTGTGAAGTATCTTTTGAAAGCATATTTTGCCCACTTAATATAGTGAGTGAAAGTTGCTCAGTCATGCCTGACTCCTTGTGACCCCATGGACTATACAGTCCACAGAATTCTCCAAGCCAGAATTCGGGAGTGGGTAGCCTTTCCCTTCTCCAGGGGATATTTCCAATCCAGGGATTGAACCCAGGTCTCCCGCGCTGCAGGTAGAGGCAGACTCTTTATCAGCTGAACCAGAAGGGAAGCCTCGCTTAATATAGGGCTTTATTTATTTATTGTTGTTTTGCAATAAATTTCTTTGCATATTTAGATATGGTTTTCTCTTTTATTATTCTTTTTTATGGATTATTTATTTATTCTGACACCTGTCCTTTGCTATATGTATTGATTGCAAAAATTTTTTTTCCAGCTTCTTGCTTGCCATTTCATTTCTTAAAATGGTATCTTTATGTTTGTAAAAGTCCTGATTTTAATGAAATCCAATTTTCGTTAAAAATTATGGCTTATAGTTTATTCATACTAAGAATTTCTTTCCAAAACTCAAATTTGTGAAGATGTTTTTCAATGTCTTCTAACAGCTTTGTAGCTTTGACATTAGCTTATCTCCTACCACAACTGACATAAAATATGCAGCAGTCACACCAGACCGCCAGTGGTCTTTAGGTGGCTTAGGTGTTGAATTCATTTGATAGATTGGCACATGCTGCAACTTCCATTGTCTTGTAAACTCTTACTCATCTTTAAATCTGCTGTCTGTTCATGTTATTTTAACTTTCTTAAATAGATTTGCCTCTCTTTCTCTCCCTAGAAATTTGTAGGTCCATATGACCCATATCAGATTGATATAAATAGTTGTGCTTTTGCCACTAGACAAGAAGGCTACTCACTGGTTAGCCTCCTTGTTATATTTACTAAATGGTTAGTTACATTTTAGATTTAAGTAGTTTATATATACCACATGACAATCTTTGATGTGGCATTTCATTAATAATAATGAATTATTGTCTTAATGCAATTAGTATATTGGTAAAATAATTATCAAAAACTCTGAGGAGACTCTACCAAGTCTGAATTGTTGTGGTAGGCACTGATGATACAAAAATGATGAAAAAAAGACAAACTAAAACATACTGCTACATTTTTATGGCATTTACAATTTAATGGGTGATCTGGCAGATAATTACAAGATAATGTATTGATTATCTTAAGAGAGATATGGAGGAGGCAATTCTGAGGGTCCACAGAGGATATACCTAGAACAAGCTCAGGGAAGACGTGTTGGAGAGAACTGTGTACGTAGAGCTGGGAATGTAATTTAGGGCTTGGATTAGTAAAGTCTAACAGGATATCAATTTTTAAGAGTTCTCTTAAAAACCTGTTGGAGAAGACTCTTGAGAATCCCTTGGACTGCAAGGAGATCAAACCAGTCCATGCTAAAGGAAATCAGTCCTGAGTATTAATTGGAAGGACTGATGCTGAAGCTGAAACTCCAATACTTTGGGCACCTGATGCGAAGAACTGACTCACTGGAAAAGACCCTGATGCTGGGAAAGATTTCCAGAGTGCTTATGTTGGTTCTAGGGACCAGCTCCTGAGAACTCGTAAGAGAACCTTCTCCATATCTCTATTATGATAATCAACATAATATATTTTAATTGTCTGCTGAGTCCCATTAAACTGTATATACTTTAAAACACAAGCTGTGTATTGTTTTATCATTTATTACTTTTGTTGTTGTTTTTAAGAAATAAGTATTCTCTTTATCCCATCTGGTGACCAAACTAAAAATGCATGGATTCCCTAGAGATTGTACATGGTTAAGAATAAAAGAGACTGTATTTCAAAAGGCCAAATGTAAGGAACACACCACATGAGGTGTCACTGATGTTGAAAGCCTGTGATTCAAACCAAGTGGATGAGGCAAAATTGGTTCTTTTTATTTGATTACAGCAAGAAGTAAAAAGGCAACTTAGCTAGGGGAAAAGAGAGAATCAGCAGAAAGAAAGAGATGGAAGTTGCAGAATGGAATTGTCTTGGGGGTATATCCACAAAGTCTTCCCTTAACATGGGGGCCTCTAAGGATGTAGCTGGACACTAAGGAGGCTATTCTGATGTAAGGAAATTAAGTTTGATGATGTTGGCTTGGCAGTGAAAACTGCCTACAGAAAAATGTAGCAATTTGGGAGTGTGGATAGTGCAGAATTTGGGGAGAGATGTGACATTGTGAGAGAGAGCAAAAACAATCCCCAGTTTCCATGAGAACTGAGTTTGTCTAGCGGAGATTCATAGATTTCCAATAAGCCTAAGGTAGTCTGTGAAAGAATCTGGAAGGGTGAGTCATTTCTCTGCCACCAAATGGGGTTACTCCCATTAGAGAGAGCCTAGAACTCCATCTGGATATTTTTTTCAGCTGGAAAATTTCTTTAAAATTGGAGTACAATTGCCTTATAATGTTGTGTTAGTTTCTGGTGTACAGGTAAGTAAATCAGTTCAGTTCAGTTCAGTTGCTCAGTCGTGTCCGACTCTTTGTGACCCCATGAATCGCAGCACGCCAGGCCTCCCTGTTCATCACCAGCTCCCGGAGTTCACTCAGACTCACGTCCATCGAGTCGGTGATGCCATCCAGCCATCTCATCCTTGGTCGTCCCCTTCTCCTCCTGCCCCCAATTCTTCCCAGCATCAGAGTCTTTTCCAGTGAGTCAACTCTTCGCATGAGGTGGCCAAAGTACTGGAGTTTCAGCTTTAGCATCATTCCCTCCAAAGAAATCCCAGGGCTGATCTCCTTCAGAGTGGACTGGTTGGATCTCCTTGTAAATCAGTCACCCATATTTATATTCTCTCCTCCTTAGATTTCCTTCCATTTAGGTCACCATAGAACACTCAGTAGAGTTTCCTGTGCTATGCAGTTCATTTTTATTAGTTATCTATTTTATACATAGTACTGTATATATGCCAATCCCAATTTCCCAACCCATTCTACTGCTGCTATTGCTACTGCTGCTGCTAAGTCACTTCAGTCGTGTCCGACTCTATGTGACCCCATAGATGGCAGCCCACCAGGCTCCCCCGTCCTTGGGATTCTTCAGCCAAGAACACTGGAGTGGGTTGCTATTTCCTTCTCTAATGCATGAAAGTGAAAAGTGAAAGTGAAGTCGCTCAGTCATGTCCGACCCTTAGCGACCCCATGGACTGCAGCCCACTAGGCTACTCTGTCCATGGGATTCTCCAGGCAAGAGTACTGGAATGGGGTGCTATTGCCTTCTCCGCCCAACCCATCCTACAAACAATAAATGCTGGAGAGGATATGGAGAAAAGGAAACTCTCTTTTGAATGTGGGTTGCAGTGGTGAAAACACCAGATCCTAGCCACCAGACCAGTGGTCAGTGACAAAGGCTCTGGCCTTTGACTTTGCAGAAAATAGTTTCTACAAAGACAGAAAGTAGTGAAGCAAGTAAAGTGTCTACTAAGAGGAAAAAAGTATAGTACATGTGGATATGTACACATCGATGGGAATGAAATTGGTAGAGCCACTATGGAGAACAGTGTGGGGCTTTCTTAAAAAACTAAAAATAGAAATACCATATGACCCAGCAATCCCACTCCTGAGCATATATCCAGAGAAAATGATAATTCAAAAAGATACATGCATCCCAATGTTCATTGCAGCACTGTTTACAATAACCAGGATATTCCTGTGTACTCAGTAGCTAAGTAGTGTCTGATTCTTTGTGGCCCCATGGACTGTAGCCTGCTAAGCTCCTCTGTCCATGGGATTTCCCAGATGAAAATACTGCAGTGGCTAACCACTACATGAACACAACCTAAATGCCCATCAACAGAAGAATGGATAAAGAAGATTTGGTACATATATACAAACAAATATTACTCAGCCATTAAAATGAATGAAACGTGACATTTGCAGGGATGTGGATGGACCTAAAGACTGTCTTAGAGATCGAAGTAAAAAGAGAAAAACAAATATTTTATATTAATGCATATGTGTGAATCTATGTAAAAGGGACAGATGAACTTAATTCCATCTGGATTTTGAGGGAGGCAGTTATCCTTCCCTGAACTGGGGTTCAGCTGGGGACCTGCAGAAGGAGAAGGCTTCAGATGCTGAGATCAGTTTTGGATGCTGTCCAGGCTGAAAGCTAGCTGGGATACCACTCATTCTGAGGCAGGAAGCAGATGGGCACCCCAGGGTAAAGCAATTGAAGATTCATTCCCTATTGACCAAATCTCTAAGACAAGAAAAGCAGGACAATTAAGGGAGAAGGCTGGGCCCTGCCCAGATCACATCTCTCTCACTCCTGATGTCAGGAGACCTCCTTGACCACATGTGCACAGAAAGGCTCCTTGTAGGCCAATGAGGGGAGCAATGTCAAGGGCAAGGAATGTCCTACCTAGATGCCGTTCTGGTAAAATCCATCTTGGATAAGAGATGCATGCACGTACATGGGAGGATCTAAATGTGGACTGTGAACCAGGAAACTCAAAATGATTGGCCAAAGGAAACCCAGAAGAAATAACCCATAAAAGTAATTTGAACTGCCATGAGGGTGCGACTCAGTGACTCTCTCTCCCTGAGTCTGCCCATATGCCTATCCACACGTACTGTACTTTTTTTCTCTTAATAAGTTCTTTACTTGATCCACTACTTCGTCTTTGTGGAAATTCTTTTCTGCAAATCCCAACGCCAGAGTCTTTGTCACTGATGACTGGGTTAGTGGCTAGGATCTGGTACTTTTACTGCTGTGACCCAGCCTCAATCTCTGGTTGGGAATCCAAGCCCTGCTCCAAGCGGGTGCAGGCTGAGGCCACCTGAGACCAATCCCAGACACTGACTAAAGTTCAGCAGCAAGTTGCTGTTGCTAAGTCATTCAGTCCTGTCTGACTCTGTGCAGCCCCATAGATGGCAGCCCACCAGGCTCCTCCGTCTATGGGATTTTCCAGGCAAGAGTTGCTGGGGTGGGGTGCCACTGCCTTCTCTGTCAACAGCAAGAGCAGAAGACCAAAGAACTTCACAGACTGGAGATGCAATGCCCCTCCTTGAGGGAGGATAGTTATCTAAGAAGACTCCCCCTCTTCAACCTGCAGCTGTGGTGGAATCGGGCACACAGACTTATAAAAAGGGAAGTGAGAAGCAGGGTTGAAGACCTTAAGACAGGGGGAAGTAAGGTACTGAGGATAGTGATGGAAATAATAATGCTTGAATTTCACTGAATATTTACCCAAACAAAGCATAACTTTAAAAGAGAAAAGAATAACTGGAAGTGTCATGATTTTGTTAACCTTTAGCCACTGAGAAAGAATGGGGACTTGAGAAAGGAAACCCAGTTTATATCAAAACAAAGATAGTTTTTTTTAAAAAATCATTCTGCAAACATTTGGTTTTGCTGTCCAATTTGTACCTGTGAACAATTGCAGTGAAGGAGTATTTTGATATTTAGGGCACTTTCCCATGGAATAAAAAATGCTTTCACTCTGGGGATTTGCAACATAAATGGTGCTCAACTAATATTATATTCATACTTTATTACATTATTTTAACCTGACAATAACTGAAATGGGTAAGGATAGAATTTGTATTTCTTAGTCTGAAGAAACAGCCTCAGAAAAGTTGTGACTTCGGATACACAGGCCAGTGATCAATCTGCTGCCCCAAACTGCCTAGTCAAGATCAGTGACAATTACTCCTGGATTGAGAATTCTCAAGGCTTAGTACGGAGACAGAATCAATTGCATCAGAATCAATTGGAATATTTGTTAAAAATGTATATTTGTTGGGGGTGGGAGGGAGGTTGAAGAGGGAAGGGGTATATATATGTATGTATTATACAGCAGAAAGTATCACAACATTGTAAAGCAATTATACTTCAATTAAAAAAATATATATTTTTTAAATGTAGATTTTTGCCCTCGGATCTGATCTACTGCATCAAGATACACAGGAGTTAATGGCATCTTACTCAGGTTGCCCTGATTATTTACTGCTCCCCCAAATGTGAGAATGACCACAGGCCAATAGCATTGCTTCATTTACTGAGGTATCATCTTGAAACGGCCTTGGGGTTTAGTTTTGAATACGGCTAAAAAGGTACCAAATTCTATTTTTGAAATTTGTAACTGAAGGCAAAAGAGAAGGGGACGGCAGAGAATGAGATGGTTAGATAGCATCACAGACTCAACAGACATGAATAATTTGAGCAAACTCTGGGAGACAGTGCAGGACAGGGAGCCTGGAATGCTATAGTCCGTCTGTGGGGTAACAGAGTCAGACAGGGCTCAGTGATTGAAGAACAGCAATTAAGGGTGCATTTAGAAATCCTCTCCTCTTACCTCAAAAGAAAAGCATATTAAAAAAAAATCATAGATCTCCACTGTGCGAGGTTGTGATTAAATTATTCATATTCTAAAATGCTATAGCTGACAACTTTGATCCCTGCAGACAGAAGTCATTGTAAAGCAGAATGTGCAAATGACTTTCCCTCTTGCTAGTGAGATAACTAGCTTTCTTCTTTGTTATTCTTAGCTTTCTTTCCTATTTAGCTTCAGACCTTGAAGCCATCATCTGGCAAGAAATTTTACTGTACTTTCTTCATTTACTGCTTCTAGGAACCCTTGCAGTTTATTCAGGTATATGGGTGCGTGGCTGACACAAGCCCTATTTTGTTTCTGGTTTTGTGCATGTCTTTCATTTGAAAATTAAAACTATAAGCATCTTAAGAAATTAAAAGAAAGGGGAGGATTTTGATATGTGAGCCCATGTGTATTTATTAAAAAGCACACAAGGATGTCCCAGACCTGTGCAGCTAGCTGCAGGCTATGCAGCTGGGCTTTTAGAATGAACTGGAACTAGGCTCTGGATGCTCTGAGAGACTGACTTTCTCAGGCTGTTCATTTATTTTTGCTTTTTGGAGGTGCATTGTCTCCTTTTTTTTCTCTTTGCACATTAATTTCACTCTATTTTATGGACTTTGTCTCTTCTAAAAGCTTGTGAATTTCCTCTGCTACATATTCTATAAAGTCTTACTTTTAAGTAAATGCAGAGGCAATCCAAATCCAAATTCCCAGAGAGAGATTCTGACCAGCCCAGTTTGAATCAGAAGAATATCTCTATCTGCTCAGCGATGGCCATGGGGTAGGAACCTATTGCCAGCAGCATACCAGGTACTCACCCCCAGGAAGTCCAACAGGCTGCTGAGAAATGGGGTCATTCTGGCTGTCAGATCCAAAGCAGTTTGGTTGTCTCTTTGCTTGTTTGGCTTTAGTTAAATTATTCTGAAATGTGCATTAACTGAGGCCAATGTGAGTCGGGGCCTGACCCCCTCCTCAGGTGTTGGGGAAGAGATGTTCCTTTACACTAGTGTCTGGCATGGGAAGCTATGGGCCTGGAGGTGCCAGCAGCTATGCCGGGACGACAATGTGCTTGAGGATAAAACTGACACATAGACAAGAACGAAGCTGAAAATCAGACCAGAGCCTGATAATACTTGCTTTGTTCCTAAATTTTCAGTTATGCGATCTGATATACTTTTCTCTAAGTTAATTTGGATTGGGTCTTTTCTCACCTAGCGAGGCTTCTTTACGATTTTAGAATTCAACATCTTATGTTTAAAATTCAACCATTCTGCCATTGGTTCAATCCTATTCTGAATTAAGTTTACTTTGCTTTCCTTCTACACTTTGTTCTTTCTTCTCAGAGAAAGAAAGTATATGACAATGTTCTCCTTTAATGATAACAATAATAGCAACAGTAATACATTATTACACATCATTATTTTTGCATTTTGATTTATCCTATTCTCAGCATTAGATTTCTCTTTAACAAAGGTATTTGTTTATGTTATTATTTTTTAAAATTTAAATCTCATTATCTACTGAATAACAAACTGCCTCTTTTGTTTGACAATTGAATCTTGGTTCACCTTTGAGCCTTCTATTATTACAGTTTTGCCTATGGTTTCAGCAAAGTAGGTAGCTTCCTAGTGAGTGACTGCATCCTGGATTTTCTTCACTTTGGTCACATGCTTTGTTTTAGATTCCCAAACTTTAATCTCATATATGGAATTCCTAAACATCCTCTCCCTCAAATATCATCTCTTCTGGAAATGTTCTTCAGATTCCTTATTTAGAAGTTATATTTCCTACATGCAACCCGATGTTCACAGCAGTACTATAGCATATAGATATGGAAGCAACCTAAGGGTCCGTCAACAGATGAATGGATAAAGAAGTGCTGTACACATAATGGAACATTACTCAGCCATAAACAAGAATAAAATAATGTCATTTACAGCAACACAGATGGATTTAGAGACTATCTAAGTGAAGCAAATCAAAGATAAATATTCATGATATCACTTATATCTCTTATATGTGGATATAAGTGGATATTAATGATATCATTTATATGTGGAATCTGAACTAATACACACGAATTTATTCGCAAAATAGAAACCAACTCACAGATATAGAAAACAAATCTACGGTTAAAAAAGGGAAAAGGGGGAGTGATAAGAGTATGGGACTAACAGATACATATTACTATATATAAAACAGATAAGTAACAGGTCTTACTGTATAGCACAAGGAGCTATATTTAATATCTTGCAATGATCTATAATGGAAAGCAATCTGAAAAAAATACATGCATATATGATTGAATCGCTTTGCTGTACACCTGAAACTAACACAGTGTTGTAAATCAACTAAATTGCAATAAAAAAACAGAAGTTATCATTCCTCTTCTGTGCCCAGATTTTATATTATTTTGGGGTTTGGAAGCAAAGAGGTTATATCTAAAATTTATATTTTGGTATATCAACTACTAACTACACTGTTAGTAGTTGATATGTTCATTGAAATTTGGGATATGTTATGTCCTTTGTATGACTTCCTAGGTGACTCAGTGGTAGGAGATGTGGGTTTGACCCCTGGGTCAGAAAGATCTACTGGAGAAGGAGCTGGAAACCCACTCCAGGGTCTTGCTTGGGAAATTCCATTGACAGAGGAGTCAGAAGGCTATAGTGCATGGGGTCAGAAAGAACTGGACGTGACTAAGCGACTAAACCACCACCACCTTGTCTTTTGCATAGCTCAGTGTACTAAGTCAGTGCCTTGCACAGAATAGATGCTAAGTAAGTGTTTAAAGATGGACAAAAAAGAAAAGATCACACATAAAACACAACACAAATGTACCATCCATGGAAGTTCTAAGATATAAAATTCAGCCTCAAGTTTACTTTTGTCAGACTATTTCATAATATTTTTGAATGAAAAACTTAAGAAAGGAAAAGGTAATTTTCATATAGTTGCAGAAAGTCAGTAGGTAATCAATGCACTTTGAGAATCATTTTATATGATAATCTGTAGCCCTGGGGACACCCTACCAAGTAGAAAATTGCTGTGTTGAGTAGTCCATAGTGTGTATACCAGCTGTATTTCAAAGTTAAGTAGTCTGTTTTATAAAAGGAATTATTCAAATATGTGGAAAAGCTTTTCCTTGTAGAAATCAGTAACTAAAAAAAGACTATCCTCAAAAACATCCTTCCTTTTTGCTTCTCTAGGGGAAACAGAAAGACAACTTAAAATAAACAAAATGTCATCCAATTTCCCATCTAACATACATAGCAGTTAAAAGAAAAAAACCAAAAACGAAGAATAAACATGTATTTAACCAGAGCCAAATTGAACCAAATGCAAAGGGGGAAGACCTTCTAATAAGACTGTTTATTAGAATGGTCTCCTAATATAAATGTCAACAAGCCATTTGGTACATCAAAAATTCTAGGGACCAACAAAGCACCAACTGCAGTGTGTGACTACAGAAGAAATGAGAGAGGAAATATAGAAAAAGACATATGCATGTGCATGCACACACATGCACACACAGATTTTTAAAGAGAGCCACTAAAAACTGCCAATTTGTTGGCATCTAATTGAGTGTAATTGCTCTCGTGGTATTGGTAACTTAACCACCAAGTACTTCTTTAGCCCATTTGACTTCTTTCCTGGGATCAGTCATCCTGAAGGTGTTCCACTCCTTGAACAGAAAGCAGGAAGATGATCAAGGCAGACATCTGAGCAAACACAGGCTATTTATACACAGCGTGTGTTTTCTAGAACTGATCCTGTACCTGATTTGGTGTATCAATTATTTGTACCCTTCTGCCTTCTCTTACGCAAACTCAAAGCTGTGCCATGCCTTGCTGATTTACTCTGATAAGCTCTCAATGCCTGCCTCTAAGAGCAGCTTGCACGCCCTTGAGTAATTCACTCACATAGTATCCATATCTGACCTGGAGTGCATTAACTGAGAATAGTAAATTACTAAAGTGAGTCTTCAAATATGAATATGTGTTCTAAAATAAAATTAACTAACGTTAGTAATTTAGACCAATCAATTAAAGAGGAAGAAGCAGGTCTACATTATATGGAGTAATTTGGCATAGTTCCATGTATTCTGTAATTTATAATATACCTAAAAATTGTCAGAAATGATTCTTCCCAATCAAAACAGAAACTCAAGTAATTCCAAACCACTCTCTTAACCACATTTTCAGATTTTCTTTCATAGAATCATTCTTTCACAAAAGCAGACCTGTTGCCAAGAGGGAGATTCACATGATACATGAAAAGTAAGAGAAAAGATTGTGGCAACATTATAAATATTAGTTACCACTATTGATAATACACAAAGTGTATTATTGATTTAATGATAATAATGAGACCACCTAATACAAAGAGCCAACTCACTGGAAAAGACCCTGATGCCAGGAAAGATTGAAGGCAGGAGGAAAAAGGGGTGACAGAGGATGAGATGGTTGGATGGCATCATTGACTCAATGGACATGAGTTTGAATAAACTCCAGGAGATGGTGAAGGACAGGGAAGCCTGGCATATTGCAGTCCATGGGGTCGCAAAGAGTCGAACTCGACTGAGCGGCTGAACTACAACAACAAAAATGAGTTAGAATTTTGTTTACATTTATTTTTTAATTGAAGAATAATTGCTTTACAGAATTTCATTGTTTTCTGTCAAACCTCAGCATAAATCAGCCATAGGTATACATATATCCCCTTCCTTTTGAGCTTCCCTCCCATTTGCCTCCCCACCCCACCCCTTTAGGTTAATACAGAGCCACTGTTTCAGTTTCTTAGCTATATAGAAAATTCCTATTGGCTATCTATTTTACATATGGCAATATAAGTTTCCAGGTTACTTCTTCCATACATCTTACCCTTTCCTCCCGTCTTCCCAGGTCCTCAAGTCTATTCTCTATGTCTGTTTCTCCATTGCTGCCCTGTAAATGAATTCTTCAGTACTATTTTTCTAGATTCTGTATATATGCATTAGAATACTATATTTATCTTACTCTTTCTGACTTACTCCACTCTGTACAATAGTTTCTATGTTCATACACCTCATTAGAACTGACTCAAATGTGTTCCTTTTTATGGCTGAGTAATATTCTGTTGTGTATACATACCACAACTTCATCATCCTTTCATCGGTTGATGGACATCTAGGTTGCTTTCATGTTCTGGCTATTGTAAATAATGCTGCAATGAACCATGAGATACAGGTGTCTCTTTCAATTTTGGCTTCCTTAGGCTATATGCCTAGGAGTGGGATTGCTGGGTTATATGGTGGTTTTATTCCTAGTTTTTTAGGGAATCTCCATACCATCTTCTATAGTGGCTGTATCAATTTACATTCCCACTAACAGTGCAAGAGTGTTCCCTTTTCTCCATACCCTCTCCAGCATTTATTGTTTGTAGAATTTTTGATGATGACCATTCTGACTGGTGTGAAGTGATATCTCATTGTGGTTTTGATTTGCATTTTGCTGATAATGAGTGATGTTGAGTATCTTTTCATGTGTTTGTTAGCCATCTGAATGTCTTCTTTGGAGAAATGTCTGTTTAGGTATTTTTCCCACTTTTTGATTGGATTGTTTGTTTTTCTGGTATTGAGTTGTATGAGCTGTTTGTATATTTTGGAAATTAATTCTTTGTCAGTTGTTTCCTTTGCTATTATTTTTTCCCATTCTGAGGGTTGTCTTTTCACCTTGCCTATAATTATTCTTTGCTGTGTAAAAATTAATAAGTTTAATCAGGTCCCACTTGTTTACTTTTGTTTTTATTTCTGTTACTCTAGGAGGTGGGTCATAGAGGATCTTGCTTTGATTTATATCATCGAGTGTTCTGCCTATGTTTTCCTCTAAGAGTTTTATAGTTTCTGGCCTTACATTTAGGTCTTTAATCCATTTTGAGTTTATCTTTATGTATAATGTTAGGAAGTGTTCTAATTTCTTTCTTTTACATGTAGCTGTCCAGTTTTTCCAGCACCATTTGTTGAAGAGGCTGTCTTTGCCCCATTGTATATTCTTGCCTCCTTTGTCAAAAATAAGGTACCATAGGTGCATGGGTTTATTTCTGGGCTTTCTATCTTGTTCCATTGGTCTATGTTCCTGTTTTTGTGCCAGTACCATACTGTCTTGATGACTGTAGCTTTGTAGTGTAATATGAACTCAAGAAGGTTGATTCCTCCAGCTCCATTCTTCTTTCTGAAGATTGCCTTGGCTATTAAGGATCTTTTGTGTTTCCATATGAATTGTGAATTTTTTGCTCTAGTTCTGTGAAAAATGTCATTTGATAGGGATCACATTTAATCTTTAGATTGAATTTGGTAGTATAGTAATTTTCACAATATTGATTCTTCCTACCCAGGAAGAAATCTAAGTAGGAAGAACATGGAATATCTCTGCATCTGTTTATGTTGTCTTTGATTTCTTTCATTAGTGTCTTATAATCTTCTATGTAGAGTTCTTTTGTCTCCTTAGGTAAGTTTATTCCTAGATATTTTATTTTTTTCTTTTTGTTGCAATGGTGGATGGGATTGATTACTTAATGTCTTTTTCTGATTTATCATTGTTAGTATACAGAAGTGCAAATGATTTCTGTGTATTGATTTTGTAACCTGCAACCTTGCTAAATTCACTGATTAGCTCTAGTAATTTTCTGATATTTTCTACAGGGCTTTCTATGAAGAGTGTCATGTCGTCTGCAGTGAGAACTTTACTCCTTTTTATTCTGATCTGGATTCCTTTTATGTTTTTTTTTCTTCTCTGATTGCTGTAGCTCAGGCTTACAGAACTATGTTGAATAATAGTGGGGAAAGTGGGCATTCCTTGTCTTGTTCCTGATCTTAGGGGGAATGCTGTTAGTTTTTCACCATTGAGAATAATGTTTGCTGTAGGCTTATCATATATGAGCTTTACCATGTTGAGGTAGGTTCCTTCTATGCCCATTTTTTAAAGAGTTTTAGTCATAAATGGGTGTTGAATTTTGTCAAAGGCTTTTTCTGCATCTATTGAGATGATCATATGGCTATTATCTTTCAGTTTGTTAATATGGTGTATCACATTGATTATTTTCCATATACTGAAGAATCCTTTTATCCCTGGAATAAACCCAACTTGATCATGGTGAGCTTTTTGATGTGTTCCTGAATTCTGTTTGCTAAAATTTTGTTGAGGATTTTTGCATCTATGTTCATCAGTGATATTGGCCTGTAGTTTTCTTTTTTTGTGTTGTCTTTGTCTGGTTTTGGTATCAGGGTGATGGTGGCCTCATAGAATGGGTATGGAAATGTTCCTTCCTCTGTAATTTTTTGAAAGAGTTTTAGGATAGGCATTAGCTCTTCTCTAAATGTTTGATAGAATTCTCCCATGTAGCCATCTGGTCCTGGGCTTTTGTTTTTAGGGAGATTTTTTTTTTTTCCCCACAGCTTCAATTTAAGTAATTGTAATTGAGTTGTTCATAACTTCTATTTCTTCCTGGTTCAGTCTTGGAAAATTGAACTTTTCTAAGAATCTGTCCATTTCTTCCAGGTTATCCACTTTATTGACATATAGTTATTCATAATAGTCTCTTGTAATCCTTTGTATTTCTATATTGTCTGTCGTAACCTCTCCTTTTTCATTTCTAATTTTGTTGATTTGATTCTTCTCTTTTTTTCTTGGTGAGTCTTTTA
>SJYQ01007421.1:304888-333935 GCA_006410935.1 Redunca redunca
TTTTTTTTTTTGTTGTTGTTGTTCTTCTTTTTCCAGTTGTTTTAGGTGTAAAGTTAGGTTGCCTATTTGATGTTTTTCTTTTTTCTTGAGGTGAGATTGTATTTCTGTAAACTTCCCTCTTAGAACTGCTTTTGCTGCATCCCAAAGGTCTTTAGTTGTCATGTTTTCATTGTCATTTGTTTCTAGAAATTTTTTTATTTCCCTTTTGATTTCTTCAGTAACCAGTTTGTTATTTAGAAATGTATTGTTTAATCTCCAAATGTTTGTGTTTCTTACAGTTTTTTTCTTGTAATTGATATCTAGTCTCATAGCATTGTGATTGAAAAGATGCTTGATACTATTTCAACTTTCTTAAATTTATTGAGGTTTGATTCGTGACCCAGGATGTGGTCTATCCTGGAGAATGTTCCATGTGCACTTGTGAAGAAGGTGTGTTCTTCTGCATTTGGATGGAATGTCCTGAAGATATCAATGAGATCCATCTCATCTAATGTATCATTTAAGACTTGTATTTCCTTATTAATTTTCTGCTTTGATGATCTGTCCATTGGTATGAGTGAGGTGTTAAAGTATCCTACTATTATTGTGTTATTGTCAATTTCTCCTTTATGTCTGTTGGTGTTTTTCTTATTGAGATCTTGGATTGATCCCTTGATCATTATGTAGTGTCCTTCCTTATCTCTTGCAATCTTCTTTATTTTAAGGTCTATTTTGTCTGATATGAGGGTTGCTACTCAAGCTTCCTTTTGCTTCCCATTTTCAGGGAATATATTTTTACATCCTCTTACTTTCAGTCTATATGTGTCTTTAGGTCTGAAGTGGGTTTCTTCTAGACAGCATATATATGGGTCTTGTTTTGTATCCATTCAGCCAGTCTGCATCTTTTGGTTGGAGCATTTAATCCATTTACATTCAAAATAATTATTGATATATATGTTCCTATTGTCACTTTCTTAATTGTTTTGGGTTGATTTTGTAGATCTGTTTTTTCTCTTGTATTTCTTGACTATATAAGTCTCTTTAACATTTATTGTAAAGCTGAATTGGTGGTACTGAATTCTCCTAACTTTTGCTTATCTGAAAAGCTTTTTATTTCTCCATCAGTTTTGAATGAGATCCTTGCCAGGTCCAGTAATCTTGGTTGTAGATTTTTCCCTTTCAGTACTTTAAATATATTCTACCATTCCCTTTTGGCCTGTAGAGTTTCTGCTTGAAAGATCAGCTGTTAAACATATGGGGTTTCCCTTGTATGTTACTTACTGCTTTTCCCTTGCTGCTTTTAATATTCTTGATTTGTGTTTAGTCTTTGTTAGTTTGATTAGTATGTGTCTTGGTGTGTTTCTCCTTGGGTTTACCCTGTATGGGACTCCTTGCACCTCTTGGACTTGATTGACTATTTCCTTTTCCATGTTGGAGAAATTTTCAACTATAATCTCTACAAAAATTTTATCATACCCTTTCTTTTTCTCTTTTTCTTCTGGGATCCCTATAATTCGAATGTTGGTGTGTTTGATATTGTCCCAGAGGTCTCTGAGAGTGTCTTCAGTTATTTTCATTCTTTTTACTTTTTTCTGCTCTTCAGAAGTTATTTCCATCATTTTATCTTCCAGCTCACAGATTCGTTCTTCTGCTATTAATTCTTTCCAGAGTATTTTTAATTTCAGTAATTGTGTTGTTTGTCTCTGTATTCTTATTCTTTAATTCTTCTAGGTCTTTATTAATTGCTTCTTGAATTTTCTCCATTTTTTTTCAAGGTTTGCAATCATCGTTACTATCACTATTCTGAATTCTTTTTTCAGGTAGTTTGCCTATTTCCTCTTCATTTATTGGACTTCTGTGTTTCTAATTTGTCCCTTCACAGCTGAGTGAGGTGGTAATCCTATCTGCTGATTATTGGGTTTGTATTTTTTGTCATGTTTGTTCTTTAGATGAGGTGTCCTGCACAGGGTGCTACTGGTGGTTGGGTGATTCCAGGTCTTGTATTCAAGTGGTTTCCTTAGTGAGAGTTCTCACTATTTGATATTTCTTAGGGTTAGTTCTCTGGTAGTCTAGGGTCTTGGAGTCAGTGCTCTGACTCTAAAGGCTCAGGACTTGATCTTGAGTTTTGTGTGGTTCTGTATATTCTTTTCCACTGGTCAGGTACTTCTGTCCACTGTCAGCTGGTGTTCTGCATGCACTTCTGTGTCTGAAACTGTATTCCTGATATATCCGTGGAGAGAGATGTACTCCATGTCCACCTACTCCTTTGCTATCTTGTTCTTCTGTGCTTTTCCCTTTGTGCTTTCTAGTTTTACTGGCTCATAAGGTGGCCGGGCCCAGAGGCCTTTGAGCTGGTACTTCAGACCCGAGTCTGTACTGCAAAATGGCTGCTGACAGCCCAGCCGGCAGTCCATGTGCCATGAGTTGGAGGTTTTAGTAGAAGGGAAAGTTTTATGTTTTAAACCAACATACTAATAGTATGGAAAACACAGTTATTTGACATTATTTCATAGTGTCTGGACAATATCTGAATACTAGTTCCCTTTATATCGCTATTTTGTTTTGATTTCTTTTTTATTTTAATATAAAAGGTATAGATTTGAGAATGGCAAGTAAAGTAGCCTGTGGTGAAAGGCAATGATAGTATATCATTTGCTCTGTGGTGCAAGTAAAAGTATGGTATAATATATGTGAAAGCATACTACCTCTCACATTGTAGGTATATAATAAAAGTCTGTTGAATAAATATGATGAACCAATAAATCTTAAGCTATTGTTTGGTTATAACTTTCATAACATAAATGTCTGACAGCTCATAAGACAGCCTTTCAGCAGAAATTATTTTACTGGCAGTTGGATTTAAGGCAATAGAGATATAGAGTCATTATTTCATGATTTCCCTTAGTCCTGGAAATGGAGTTTGTTGATTTAGCATGGCACAGATTATTTATATTTAAAAGGTCATCTCTTTCCCCCACTTAGCTAGCATTAGAAAGAGTTTAATTGAGAAACTCACATTTTAAGCCTATAAAAATGATAACAATGAAGAGTATTTCTTTGTGCTTTTAGCTTCTTCTTTGTAATTTTAGAGAGATGGAAATACCATACCATCTGACCTGTGTCCTGCTAATCCTGTATGCAGGTTAGAAGCCTGCATGGAACAACTAATTGGTTCAAGGTGGAGAAAGGAGTACAAAAGGGCGGTCTGCTGTCATGCTGTTTGTTTAATCAATATGCTGAGCATATCATGAGAAATGCCAGGCTGGGTGAGATACAAACTGGAATCAAGATAGGTGGGAGAAACATCAACAACCTCAGATATGTGGATGATACCACTCTAATGGCAGAAAGCAAAGAGGAACTAAAGAGCCTCTTGATGAGAGTGAAGGAGGAGAATGAAAGAGCTGGCTTAAACTAAACATTAAGAAACTAAGATCATGGCATCCGGCCCCATTACTGCCTGGCAAGTAGAAGAGGAAAGAGTAGAAATAGTGGCATATTTCCTCTTCTTGGGCTCCAAAATCACTGCAGATGGTGACTGCAGCCATGAAATTGGAAGACAATTGCCTCTCGGCAGGAAAGTGATGACAAATCTAAACAGTGTGTTGAAAAGCAGACATTACTCTGCCAAGGTAATGTCCATATAGTCAAGGCTGTGATCTCAGTGGTCACATACGAGTGTGAGAGCTGGACCATAAAGAAGGCAGAATGCCAGAGAATTGATACCTTTGAACTGTGGTGCTGGAGAAAACTCCTGAAAGTCCCTTGACCAGCAGGGAGATTAAACCAGTCAATTTTAAGAGAGATCAACCTTGCATATTCACTGGAAGGACTTAAGCTGAAGCTGAAGCTCCATTATTTTGATCATCTGATACGAACAGATGACTCACTGGAAAACTCCCTGATGCTGGGAAAGATTGAGGGCAGGAGAAGAGGGTGTCAGAAGATGAGATGGATGGGGTATCACCAATGCAATGAACATGAACTTGGGCAAACTTTGGGAGATGGTGAGGGACAGGGAGGCCTGGTGTGCTGCAGTCCATGAGGTCACAAACAGTTGGACACAACTGAGCAACTGAACAACAACAACATCTGAAATCATGTCATGTATAAAGCATTGGAATGATACTATGTTGGACTTAGAGTTCCTAAAAACTTAAAAATTCTTCTTTTTAATCAACAGATAAACGTGTTATATTGTAATTGTCTGAGCATTTGGGAGGCCATTTTATTCCCCAAGCATCTCCCATTTATGAGAATTTGTCACATTGGGCTTTGTCATGCCACACCTCCAATCACCTTACTCATCAAGTGGCCTTGTAGGGAGGCAGGTCTGCCTACTCTGGCAGTCCCTGGTGTCCTGCATCCCTTGCATTCCCTAATATAAGACTTCTTGGTTTTTGTTTGGTGACTGTTTCACCCCCTATTGATAAATCTGGCCTTAGCTATCAATCTATGTCATTTCTCCACTGAGGTTCTTTACATCATAGCCAGGTCTTGTTGACAAGGTGGAGTAAAGCAAGCATGTAATTATCTGGGTAATTTAAGCCACCACCATGCTTTGTCTCTATTACCTGGACAATTCACTAGAGATGAAATCAATAGTGAAGAGATTATTAACTTGTGATTATTCAGGCAATTTAAGTTGAAGCGATGTTTTTGCTTGAATTATCCAGATAATTGCTTCAAATCTTTATTTTGCTTTGCTAATTGAAAGCTAACCTTGATTTAAAAAAATGGCTTAAGACAGCAAGTAGCCTGAGAGATCCCAGTTCAAACCTTCATCCCTGGAACTTTTATTGGCAGTTGATTTCATTATATTTTTATAAGGTGAATAAAACATCTAACTTCAGGGACTTCCCTGGGGTCCAGTGGTTAAGAATCCACCTTGCATGGCAGGGGATGAAGATGTAATTCCTAGTTGGGGAAGTAAGATCCCACTTGCCATAGAGAAACTAAGCCCACGCTCCCACAGGCAATTACTAAGCCCATCCCCTCTGTAGCCTGTGTGCCACAACTATCGAGCCTGTGTACTCAACTAGATTGTCAGTGCACCGCAATGAAAGATCCCACATGACTCAAGGAAGATTTGTGTGCCACTAAGAAGATCTTTTTTTTCATACTGTTCTTTTCATACTGTTCATGGGGTTCTCAAGGCAAGAATACTGAAGTGGTTTGCCATTCCCTTCTCCAGTGGACCACAATCTGTCAGACCTCTCCATCATGGCCCACCCGTCTTGGGTTGCCCTGCGGGCATGACTTAGTTTCATTGAGTTAGACAAGGCTGTGGTCCTAGTGTGATTAGATTGACTAGATTTCTGTGATTATGGTTTCAGTGTGTCTGCCCTATGATGCCCTCTTGGAACACCTACCATCTTACTTGGGTTTTTCTTACCTTGGGTATGGGGGTATCTCTTCACAGCTGCTTCAGCAAAGCACAGCCGCTGCTCCTTACCTTGGATGAGGGGTATCTCCTCCCGCCACCCTTCCTGACCTTCAATGTGGGATGGCTCCTCCAGGCCCTCCTGCGCCCACGCAGCCACCACTCCTTGGACATGGGGTTACCCCTCCCGGCCGCCGCCCCTATCGTCGGGTGTGGGGTTTCTCCTTCCTGATGCCGCCCTTGGCCTCGGGCGCCTCCCCTGGCCTCAGATGCAGACCACCTAACCTGCCTCTTGAGAAATCTGTATGCAGGCCAGGAAGCAACAGTTAGAACTGGACGTGGAACAACAGACTGGTTCCAAATAGGAAAAGGAGTATGTCAAGGCTGTATATTGTCACCCTGCTTATTTAACTTATATGCAGAGTACATCATGAGAAATGCTGGACTGGAAGAAACACAAGCTGGAATCAAGATTGCCAAGAGAAATATCAATTACTTCAGATATGCAGATGACACCAACCTTACGGCAGAAAGTGAAGAGGAGCTAAAAAGCCTCTTGATGAAAGTGAAAGTGGAGAGTGAAAAAGTTGTCTTAAAGCTCAACATTCAGAAAACAAACATCATGGCATCCAGTCCCATCACTCCATGGGAAAAAGATGGGGAAACAGTGTCAGACTTTATTTTTGGGGGCTCCAAAATCACTGCAGATGGTGATTGCAGCCATGAAATTAAAAGACGCTTACTCCTTGGAAGAAAAGTTATGACCAACCTAGATAGCATATTCAAAAGCAGAGACGTTACTTTGCTGACTAAGGTCCGTCTAGTCAAGGCTATGGTTTTTCCAGTTGTCATGTATGGATGTGAGAGTTGGACTGTGAAGAAGGCTGAGCACCGAAGAATTGATGCTTTCGAATTGTGGTGTTGGAGAAGACTCTTGAGAGTCCCTTGGACTGCAAGGAGATCCAACCAGTCCATTCTGAAGGAGATCAACCCTGGGATTTCTTTGGAAGGAATGATGCTACAGCTGAAACTCCAGTACTTTGGCCACCTCATGCAAAGAGTTGACTCACTGGAGAAGACTTTGATGCTGGGAGGGATTGGGGGAAGGAGGCGAAGGGGACGACCAAGGATGAGATGGCTGGATGGAATCACTAACTGGATGGACGCGACTCCGAGTGAACTCCGGGAGTGGGTGATGGACAGGGAGGCCTGGCGGGCTGCGATTCATGGGGTCTCAAAGAGTCAGATACGACTGAGCGACTGAACTGAACTGAAGAAGATCTTGTGTGCTGCAACTAAGATCTGACACAGTCAAAAAACAAACAAGCAATTGCAAAAACAAACAAACAAAAAATCTAACTTCACACACAAGGACCAGGTAAGTTAAGTGCCAGGTAAAGTGTCTATGTGACTATGGAGAAAGATGAAGCAATATGGTCTTCACAACCATCATCAAAACACTGCCGCTTCCTTTGTTCAATAATAATGGTCCAAAGGAAACTGGGTCAACTAATACAGAACCGCATAAAGGCATTGTTCCTGCCCTATACATCGATGGGAATTAACATATGTGTATTTATACATTTACATATGTGTATGCTCACATAGCCAACGAAAAAAAATCTAGATATAGGGCAGTTTAAGCACTCCAACAGGCTCCCTCGTGGCCCCTTGTAACCAATTCCCCACCAGAAGTAACACCTACACTGCTTGTTTTTGACTTCATATATATGGTCTCATACAATACACATTCTTTTGTGTCTGGGTTTTTTCCCAGGCAATATTTACCTGTGAGATTCATCCATGGGTGTATATCTTTCTCGTTTCTGTGTACTATTTTTTTGTATGAATGTGTCACAATTTACTTATTCATCCTGTTGTAGATGAGTTTAGTTCAGTTCAGTCGCTCAGTCGTGTTCGACTCTTTACGACCCCATGAATCGCAGTACGCCAGGCCTCCCTGTCTATCACCAACTCCCGGAGTTCACTCAGACTCATGTCCATCGAGTCGGTGATGCCATCCAGCCATCTCATCCTTGGTCGTCCCCTTCTCCTCCTGCCCCCAATCCCTCCCAGCATCAGAGTCTTTTCCAATGAGTCAGCTCCTCTCATGAGGTGGCCAAAAAGTACTGGAGTTTCAGCTGTAGCATCATTCCTTCCAAAGAAATCCCAGGGCTGATCTCCTTCAGAATGGACTGGTTGGATCTCCTTGCAGTCCAAGGGACTCTCAAGAGTCTTCTCCAACACCACAGTTCAAAAACATCAATTTTTCAGTGCTCAGCCTTCTTCACAGTCCAACTCTCACATCCATACACGACCACAGGAAAAACCATAGCCTTGACTAGATGGGCCTTAGTTGGCAAAGTAATGTCTCTGCTTTTGAATATGCTATCTAGGTTGGTCATAACTTTTCTTCCAAGGAGGAAGCACCTTTTAATTTCATGGCTGCAGTGATTTTGGAGACCCCCAAAATAAAGTCTGACACTGTTTCCACTCTTTCCCAATCTATTTACCATGAAGTGATGGGACCGGATGCCATGATCTTTGTTTTCTGAATGTTGAGCTTTAAGCCAACTTTTTCTCTTTTCTTTCACTTTCATCAAGAGGCTTTTTAGTTCCTCTTTGCTTTCTGCCATAAGGGTGGTAGCATCTGCATATCTGAGGTTGTTGTTATTTCTCCCGGCAATCTTGATTCCAGCTTGTGTTTCTTTCAGTCTATCGTTTCTCAGGATGTACTCTGCACCTAAGTTAAATAAGCAGGGCGACAATATACAGCCTTGGTGTACTCCTTTTCCAATCTGGAACCAGTCTGTTGTTCCATGTCCAGTTCTAACTGTTGCTTCCTGACCTGCATCTAGGTTTCTCAAGAGGCAGGTCAGGTGGTCTGGTATTCCCATTTCTTTCAGAATTATCCACAGTTTATTTTGATCCACACAGTCAAAGGCTTTGGCATAGTCAATAAAGCAGACATAGATGTTTCTCTGGAATTCTTTTGCATTTTAGATGATCCAGCGGATGTTGGCAATTTGATCTCTGGTTCCTCTGCCTTTTCTAAAACCAGCTTGAACATCAGGAAGTTCATGTTTCACATATTGCTGAAGCCTGGCTTGGAGAATTTTGAGCATTACTTTACTAGCATGTGAGATGAGTGCAATTGTACGGTAGTTTGAGCATTCTTTGGTGTTGCCTTTCTTTGGGATTGGAATGAAAACTGACCTTTTCCAGTCCTGTGGCCACTGCTGAGTTTTCCAAACTTGCTGGCATATTGAGTGCAGCACTTTCACAGCATCATCTTTCAGGATTTGAAATAAGTCAACTGGAATTCCATCACCTCCACTAGCTTTGTTCATAGTGATCCTTTCTAAGGCCCACTTGACTTCACATTCCAGGATGTCTGGCTCTAGGTGAGTGATCACACCATCGTGATTATCTGGGTCATGAAGATCTTTTTTGTACAGTTCTTCTGTGTATTCTTGCCACCTCTTCTTAATATCTTCTGCTTCTGTTAGGTCCATACCATTTCTGTCCTTTATCGAGCCCATCTTTGCATGAAATGTTCCCTTGGTATCTCTAATTTTCTTGAAGAGATCTCTAGTCTTTCCCATTCTGTTGTTTTCCTCTATTTCTTTGCATTGATCGCTGAAGAAGGCTTTCTTATCTCTTCTTGCTATTCTTTGGAACTCTGCATTCAGATGCTTATATCTTTCCTTTTCTCCTTTGCTTTTCGCTTCTCTTCTTTTCACAGCTATTTGTAAGGCCTCCCCAGACAGCCATTTTGCTTTTTTGCATTTCTTTTCCATGGGGATGGTCTTGATCCCTGTCTCCTGTACAATGTCACGAACCTCATTCCATAGTTCATCAGGCACTCTATCTATCAGATCTAGGCCCTTAAATCTATTTCTCACTTCCACTGTATAATCATAAGGGATTTGATTGAGGTCATACCTGAATGGTCTAGCGGTTTTCCCTACTTTCTTCAATTTAAGTCTGAATTTGGCAATAAGGAGTTCATGATCTTAGCCACAGTCAGCTGCTGGTCTTGTTTTTGTTGACTGTATAGAGCTTCTCCATCTTTGGCTGCAAAGAATATAATGAATCTGATTTCGGTGTTGACCATCTGGTGATGTCCATGGGTAGAGTCTTCTCTTGTGTTGTTGGAAGAGGGTGTTTGCTATGACCAGTGCGTTTTCTTGGCAACACTGTATTAGTCTTTGCCCTGTTTCAT
Organism: Redunca redunca; assembly: GCA_006410935.1. Lineage (NCBI taxonomy): Eukaryota > Metazoa > Chordata > Mammalia > Artiodactyla > Bovidae > Redunca > Redunca redunca. The sequence goes on from SJYQ01007421.1 coordinate 314,476, forward strand.
TCTGCACTCCAAGGCCATATTTGCCTGTTACTCCAGGTGTTTCTTGACTTCTTACTTTTGCGTTCCAGTCCCCTTTAATGAAAAGGACATCTTCTTTGGGTGTTAGTTCTAAAAAGTCTTGTAGGTCTTCATAGAACCATTCATCTTCAGCTTCTTCAGCATTACTGTTGGGGCATAGACTTGGATTACTGTGATACTGAATGGTTTGCCTTGGAAACGAACAGAGATCATTCCGTCGCTTTTGAGATTGTATCCAAGTACTGCATTTCAGACTCTTTTGTTGATCATGATGGCTATTCTATTTCTTCTGAGGGTTTCCTGCCCACAGTAGTAGATATAATGGTCATCTGAGTTAAATTCACCCATTTCAGTCCATTTTAGTTTGCTGATTCCTAGAATGTCGACATTCACTCTTGCCATCTGTGTGTGTTATTTCCAGTTTGGAGTTCTTAAGAATAAAGCAGCCGTAAGTATTCTTAAATCTGAGAAGGCAAATGCACCCCAGTCCAGTACTCTTGCCTGGAAAATCTCATGGGTGGAGGAGACTGGTATACTGCAGTTCATGGGGTCGCTAAAAGTTGATATGACTGAGCGACTTCACTTACACTTTTCACTTTCATGCATTGGAGAAGGAAATGCAACCCACTCCAGTGTTCTTGCCTGGAGAATCCCGGGGATGGGGAGTATGGTGGGGTACTGTCTATGGTGTCGCACAGAGTCGTACACGACTGAAGCGACTTACCAGCAGTAGCAGCAGCAGCAGCAGCAAGTATTCTTAAATAAGCAAATAAACAAACAAAAAACTATTGCCATTCACCTGCAATTTCCCCTGGTTGAGAGCAAAAGAATGTTATGTATGATATTGCATCTTCTGCAGTCCTTAGTCTGTAATTATGCAGATTATTTCATGATTTTCTTGGGTTCAGAGAAAAGTGATACCTAAAGAAAGATACCCTGATATCTAAAGAAAGAGGGGATTCATTTATTTTCAAGATACTCACAGGCTAGGAGCTGAATTGTGAAGATGACCCTTCTGTTTCTCTCTTAGGACTACCCTGGAGCTCACGCAGGAAACCTCGGCATTTCTCAACACATTTGCTCATTATTATGCTCTTTTACCTGCAAAAGACCTAGAAGCACTGCTTCTGCACTTTGCCTCTTAATATTGTGCAGCTCAGCTAATTAATTCAATCTGACAGCTTCCTATTTCTAAACTCTCAAGATATGAATATGATTGATTCTGCTCATTTTTTTGAAGCTGTGTGGTGTGTGTAGGGTGAACACAAACCTTTTGACCACAGCAAGTCCATAAGCGGGGCAGACGCTTAGGTTCACATGGAGCAGAACCTTGTTCTAAACATCTATCTGCACTGGTGTAGACACTGGCTTCTCTTGGAAATGTGTATGCTTGGGGCAGGTAATAAGTCACTTCGATAAAGTGAGAAGCCCTCCCGAGAAGCTAAAAGTATGCCTTAAGAGTATTGTTGAAAAGTTGCACAATTCAGCCTTTTCATTCTTCAAGTGATGATCGCATATAAAAATAAAAAATATCAAACAAAGATTACATTGAATAAAAAATAGGGAGTTCTAGGGACTAATAAATATTATATGCAGACATGTATGGAGCGTTCATTTAATTCCAGGCACTGGTATTTGGAACTCGGAAGCAAGACAGATGACATGTCTCATGTACTTAATTTATAGTGGAGGAACAAAGATATATGAAAATACACAATGTCTACATAGGATGAAGTCTGTAGGGATTAAGGGAATGAAGGGACAGAGAATGCTTACAGGTAATATTTAGGTGAGATGTTAGAGATTTTTATGAAGGAGTGATATTTGAGCAGAGATTGGAAAGAAGCATGTGAAAGATGCGCCAGACAGGAATGTTTGCAAAAATTCCCACATCAGTCATTTCTTTTGTCTTATTCACTAGTTTGTGGTATTTTTTAGATTCCACATGTAAGTGATATAATGCAGTATTTGCCTTTCTCTGTCTAATGTCATTTCACTTAGCATAATACTCTCCAAGTACATGTTGTTGCTAGTGGCAAAATTTGGTCGCCAGTGCAGAGAGAGAAGCAGAGAGGGAAAATATAGGGGTATGGGACTAAAAGGCACTAACTATTAATTATAAAATAACCTGCATGGATATATTGTACAACATGGGAAATACAGTGAACATTTTATAACTATGAATGGAGTATGGGCTTTAAAATTTTGAATCACTATATTATATACCTGTAGCTTATAAAATATTGTATAACAAATACACTTCAACAAAAAACAAATAAAAAAACTGCTGCTAATTAGATTAAAGTCTGTCATAGGGCAAAGGAGAAAACATGGATGCCATCTAAGAGTCTGTTGCAATTTGTGGGTTTGACCAGCACTGAAGTATATGAATGGTGAGAAATGGTGAATTTGCATTTGTATGATATAGTTTGATATAAAAGCTGATAGAATTTGCTGATGGTTTGGATTTGAGGTGTGAGTGAAACAAAGGAGTTAAAAATGATGCAAGCATGTTAGCTTAAATGAAAGGTATGCTATTGGCTGACATGGAGAAGACCGAGGGGGCCAAGGTCTGGGGTGCAGAGAATGAAGAGTTCACTTCCAGACAAGTTAATTTTGAGGCTTATATTAGTCATGCAAGCTTGGGTGCTAAATAACTAGATGTCTAATTCTGAAGTTGAAGGGAGAGATTAGACTGGAGAATAGATGAAAAGATATCTTTAAAGTGAAGCCAAGATGACTTCATTAGACAGCTGTGCTGAATAGAACTGTCTCTTCCTTAAATCCTGGATTGTCTCACCTCTTTTTTTCTTCTATCTATAAACGTTAGTTTCCAACTTCATCATCATCACAAACAAATATCCCCCATTATGATACTTAAGGCAGCAGCATGGCCTAGAGGAGCTACCCCTCGCCCAAGGTTGGGGGCGGCAGCTGAGAGGAGCTACCACATGCCCCATGTCAGGGGTAGCAGGCGAGATAATCACAATGGTGTGATCACTCACCAAGAACCAGACATCCAGGAACGTGAAGTCAAGTGGGCCTTAGAAAGCATCACTACGAACAAAGCTAGTGGAGGTGATGGAATTCCAGTTGAGCTATTTCAAATCCTGAAAGATGATGCTGTGAAAGTGCTGCACTCAATATGCCAGCAAATTTGGAAAACTCAGCAGTGGCCACAGGACTGGAAAAGGTCAGTTTTCATTCCAATCCCAAAGAAAGGCAACACCAAAGAATGCTCAAACTACCGTACAATTGCACTCATCTCACATGCTAGTAAAGTAATGCTCAAAATTCTCCAAGCCAGGCTTCGGGAGTACATGAACCATGAACTTCCAGACGTTCAAGCTGGTTTTAGAAAAGGCAGAGGAAACAGCGTTCAAATTGCCAACATCCACTGGATCATGGAAAAAGCAAGAGAATTCCAGAAAAACATCTATTTCTGCTTTATTGACTATGCCAAAGCCTTTGACTGTGTGGATCACAATAAACTGTGGAAAATTCTGAAAGAGATGGGAGTATCAGACCACCTGACCTGCCTCTTGAGAAATCTGTATGCAGGTCAGGAAGCAACAGTTAGAACTGGACATGGAACAACAGACTGGTTCCATATAGGAAAAGGAGTGCATCAAGGCTGTATATTGTCACCCTGCTTATTTAACTTCAATGGAGAGTACATCATGAGAGATGCTGGTCTGGAAGAAGCGCAAGCTGGAATCAAGTTTGCTGGAAGAAATCTTAATAACCTCAGATATGCAGATGATAACACCCTTATGGCAGAAAGTGAAGAGGAACTAACAAGCCTCTTGATGAAAGTGAATGAGAGTGAAAAACCTGGCTTAAAGCTCAACATTCAGAAAACGAAGATCATGGCATCCGGTCCCATCACTCCATGGGAAATAGATGGGGAAACAGTGGAAACAGTGTCAGACTTTTTTTGGGGGGGCTCCAAAATCACTGCAGATGGTGATTGCAGCCATGAAATTAAAAGATGCTTACTCCTTCGAAGGAAAGTTATGACCAACCTAGATAGCATATTCAAAAGCAGAGACATTACTTTGTCAACAAAGGTCTGTCTAGTCAAGGCTATGGTTTTTCCTGTGGTCATGTATGGATGTGAGAGTTGGACTGTGAAGAAGGCTGAGCGCCAAAGAATTGATGCTTTTGAACTGTGGTGTTGGAGAAGACTCTTGAGAGTCCCTTGGACTGCAAGGAGATCCAACCAGTCCATTCTGAAGGAGATCAGTCCTGGGTGTTCTTTGGAAGGACTGATGCTAAAGCTGAAACTCCAGTACTTTGGCCACATCATGTGAAGAGTTGACTCACTGGAAAAGACTCTGATGCTGGGAGGGATTGGGGGCAGGAGGAGAAGGGGATGACAGAGGATGAGATGGCTGGATGGCATCACTGACTCAATGGATGTGAGTCTGAGTTAAATTTAGGAGTTGGTGATAGAGAGGGAGGCCTGGGTGCTGCGATTCATGGCATCACAATGAGTCGGACACGACTGAGGGACTGAACTGCACTGATGCTAATTAAATTATTGTAATTAAATTCTGATTCCTTGATTACATTTTAATAATAGTTCCCTGCTCATAACTACTCCTGTTATTTTTCATTTCACCAAGGCTATTTTTCTTTTCTTAAAAAAATATTTTACTCATTTATTCATTTTTTTTAATTTGGCCTGGTCTTAGCTGTGGTTCACAGGTTCTTCAATCTTTTTTTGGCATAACCTTTTAAAAATTATCTTACTTCTCACATTCTACATTAATTTCATGAGGCTCTTGTTGCTGTTCAGTCACAAAATCATTTCTGACTCTTTGCAGCCCCATGGACTGCAGCATGCCAGGCTTCCCTGTCCTGTACTACCTCCCAGAGTTTGCTCAAGTTCACGTCTATTAAGTTGGTGATGCTATCTAAACATCTCATCTTCTCCTTTTGCCTTCAGTCTTTCCCAGCATGAAGCTCTTACTCATCCTTTATTCTGTACCCATTGTGACCCATATAGACTATATTGATTTTATATTTAATTCAACAAATGTTTTTGGAGGATTAGTGTGTGCTGAGTTGTGAACTTAGCTTTATAAATATCCTGATTCTTTTTAATATCCCCTATTTTATGTTTGGAGCATTGTCTTATAAATACTATTGCTAACACTAGTAATAATAATCATCATCATCCTTAATATATATCCAGGGCTGTACTCTTTACAAAGAATGTTCATATACATTGTCTCAATAAAGCCTGTCAATGAGATTATGAGGGAGATATTATTATCTCCGTTTTATAGGCATTTATGCTGAATATATATTATGGCACCTGCTCTAGTAAATAAGAAAGATACAGAGAAGGGTAGAAAAATGACACCTTGTTTATTGGCTTATAATGTGAAATAATATTTACATTTAATTAGATGGAAAATGAGAACAGATCAAAGGTACAGTTGTTGAGCAGTTAGAGGTGCGGTAGCCTCTTTTATAGGAGCAAACACTGTGAAGCATGAGGACAAAAAACTAGATGTTCAGCAGCTCCAAAAATTAGTCATTTTAAGAGTGTGTTAAAAAAGTTGCCAGTCATTTTTTGTTGTTGTTTTTAGTATAAAAATGAATCTGAATTGCTGCCAGAAGTTGTGTTATATCATTTTGAATTATTCTAGGCCAGCATACACAAGGTCCTTTACATTAGGGTATAAACATTCCTCCTATATTATTAGATAACTTGAGTTGTTGAGGAGTCAACAGGAATAAAAAGAACTTTATATTTTTTCTGTATTCAACACTCTCAAATGAAACAACAAAAGGCCACATAAAGCTACAAACCACAGGAATTTTCTTTTTCTTTCTCTTCTTTTCATTATCATGAGAAATATCACTGTGTGGCTGCTTCCAACCAGTGTTGGTCTACTTTGTCCACTCAAAACATTCCTTCCTCATTATGAAAAATTATGTGAAGGAAGGAGTCCAGTGGATTCCTTCATCTTCTATATTAAGAAATTATTTTTAACATATTTTAATAACTTGTGACCAGAAGTTGCTGCTTTTGTTTAGGGCAAGTTTCCTTAGGCGTATATATTTTCTTTCTTGATTTCAGCTAGCAATCAGGAAACAAGCTGTGTGACTTTAAATAAGTCACCTAATTCCTCAGCCCTTAATTGCCCTGGCTCTGTAGTGAGGAAGTTGAATGAAATGATCTCCATTCTTACTTCTAATTTAACAATTTTATGAGTCTGTGGCATGCACAATAAGCTCAATATAATACTCTGCTTGTCCTAGAACTTGTGGCCTTTTTTTTCAAAGTTCTTGGTCTTGTCTGATTTCTGTGTCAGCAACCTCATGTAGTCTTAAGGATTTAACTGCCACATGCATATTTCTTCCTTACCCCCAGGCAGGGATCTACAGCCTAGCATTCCCCACCTGTATTTGTGGGGCACTGGGCTTCCCAGGTGTCGATGGTTGTAAAGAACTCCACCTGCCAATGCAGGAGACTTAAGAGATGCGGGTGCGATCCTCGAGTTGGGAAGATCCCCTGGAAGTGGGCATGGGACCTTTCCCCAGTATTCTTGCCTGGACAATCCCATGGACAGAGATGCCTGGCGGGCTGGAGTCCACGGGATCGCAGAGTCAGGCACGACTGATGCGACTGACCACACACGCAGGCAGAGTTCCTTCAGTCAGTAATAGCAATTCAACAGAAAAATAGTTCCATTGGAAATAATGTTTAGGATTCTGCTTACTCGATCCCCTACTTGCAGGTAAACAGACAACACAAAACACATTAAGTGAAAAAGCTTGTACAGAAAGCTGCTGAAGTCAATGTTTTAAGACTGTGTAGGATACCAGCAGATGTCTTTATTTACCTATCTTCTCTTGAAACCTGCAAACCCTCAGTCAGCACAGAATGTGAAGTTCCTGGTGCTTGGTTAAGTCATCTGAGGTGAGGGCCCTTGCATATTTGTTCATGTGAGTCACTGGAAGTCTAAATTCTCACACTTTAATTTCTAAAACTGCAAATAATATTTTCGCTTATAGTCTCTACAGGGAAAAATCATTACCATAGTTTAAAATATCTAATCGTTCAAGGCAGACCAATAAAAAAAGAAAGGAAAAATAAAAGGAAACATTCGGTTAGGCAAATTTATTTGCTCATTGAATAAATGCTGCAATATTTATGTTTTTTTTCCTTTTTACTTCAGTGATAGTAAGAACAATTGCTTAGATGGTTTGAAATGCTTACTTAATACTCAATGTGGAATTCAAGACACAACTGATTTGACGGATATAAGATCTTTCAAAACCCAAATATTTCAGATGTGATATGCAGTTTAAAAGAGTGTTCCTGAAATCATTTTACAATGACTTATTTTAATTCCTATAAGGAAGTTGGATGGTATTATTTTATGAAATCTAAGCATGCAAAATAAGCTTCCCTATGACTGATCCCATCAGATAATAATAAACTTTTTAATAAATATTAGAATAAATTGGTGAACACCATTGTTTTTGTATACAAGTATATATTAGGTCTCTTTTAGAACTTATCCTAAGCTTAGAGCTACATAAACTTTGCTGCTCACCTGAGAACTGTGTTATTAAACAAGGTCATTCTTATCAGACGTCACAACTGTAGCTTACCTTAGTTAATTGTTAATAGCCCAGACTTGCGGCTTTTGGTAAGCAAGTTATCAGGTCAGTGCTGTGTGGGACAGTTATTAAAAGTGAAAGTAATTCCTCACTATCTTTATGTAAGCATTAAACAAAAATCTTTTATAGGAAAAAATCAAATATGTAACTCTTAAGTGTCAAGAGAATATCTTATGCCTTATGCAAATAATGCTAGTGGTCTTCAAACATTATTTACAGTAGAAACTCCCCATTAAATTCTATGGCTAAAATTTTGGTTTTAATTCTATGATATTATTTTAAAGAGGAGAATTTGTTCTTCCATTACAGTTTTGTTGCTTATTTAATTTTTCCAAACAGTGAGTTTCCGAGAGGGAGAAAGATTTAGAAAAGCAAGTGTAAGATGTCTATACTGTTTAATAAGCAATGCGAAACATTTAAATAAGTTGAGCACTACCAGTCTTAACAAATCCCAAAACAAGTTTACCATCAAAAGTCAATTTGGCCAAAGGTAAAAATTAAAAGCAAAAGGGAAAGAAATCAAATATATTGAAACTGTGAAGTAAAAATTCAGTGACAATTTTGTATTATAGTTTCTTTTCCCCTTCCCAAATATATACTAAAAGAATGAATCTTATTTAGGAAATACGGTAGGTTCTTATACATTTTAAAGCGCTCAAAGGAATATGTTTTTTTTTTCCTGTTATAAAATCATGATTAAACAAAGGTAGAATTTTCCATATAATTTTCATTAAATGGCCAGATGTTTCTTTGGAGGTTAGAAAACAAACCTCAGTAAAGACAGAATACAAATATTTCAACAAATAATGATGAGAGGTTTCAGGTATTTCTTATTCGTTCTCCTTAAATTCTCAGTATATTTTTTCACAGTCATAACCCAGGACTAAGTGTCCATCTCATTATGTTCTCAAAGTAAAGGTGACCTTTCCTGTTTAGAAAGTATCTTGGTGTCAGTCAGCTAGAGATGGTGAGAGTGGGGTGCCCAGGGAAGTTTGTCTTGGTGTCAAGGTAAAGCAGACCTTTTCTGCTAGAGTATAAATTATGTACATTTCATCAGTTTAAGAAAGGTCTCTGACATTTAGCTAAAAACCCAGCAATACAGGGGTAACATTGCTCAGGCTGGAAGACAGTTGGATCTCTCAATTAAACTAAGCAAAACATTCAAGAAAATGGAGGATTAGACACCTCAAGATGGATATTCGAGTCAATTCTCTTTATTTTACAGTTGAAAAATCTAGGGCCCTGAAAATTTGTGTGACATAGTGAAGATCTCACAGGACATTAAAGTGTCAGCTAGACTTTTAATCACATTCAAATCCAAGTACACTCCCTCATATGTTTCTTCTTTTGAGATATTCAATCAATAAGTGATTTGTGAATTTTTACAGTGAACAGAACACTGAACACTAATGAAATATACCTAAGAAATTAAAACCAATATAGGTATTTTTCAAAAGTTCAACAAGAAATAATAACTATGGCACAAAAAGTCAAGGAAAATTGAAGGCTTATCCTAACAGTATTAACATTATCAAAAGTTTATCTATGTAATTCATAGCTAATTGACACAAATAAGAGAGTACGGACAAATGAAGGCAATGATAAATTGTCACGGAAATTATTTACATTTCTTCTGTACTTGCTTACTTTTTGGGTAATTTGTGAATAAGAATTTCTTAGAATCTATTTATAAACTGAGTCAGGAAAGAGCAGTAGGAATCATTACAAACTTTAAGTCTGCTTTGGCGTGGATCCCATAACTCTAATAATTTTATACAGATCCCTATTGGTATTTAGGAGATGCTGTAATACAGCATTCTGAAAATTACCTTTTATTCACTGTAGTTAGGCATAGGGCTAGACAGATGGTTATTCATGTTAATGTTACTGGCATTGGTCTATGAAGAATAAATGTAAGACAGGTCCACAAACTATTACCAGGACCACCATCTGGAAGACATCTTTAAATTTTATGGGAGAATCTCTTGCAGTTACCTTCACTTGGCTTGAGAGAATAGGAAGGGCTCTTCATTCTTTTCCTCTCCCATTTGGAGGGTAAAACTTTGCACCTTGTCTGAGAAGATCTGAGAAGTTCTCCCTTTCAATGTCTCAAACTTTTAAAAAATTTCTGGGTTGGGATGAGTCAAATTTAACCTGATTCATTCTTTCACCTTGAAGTAAGCTTTTTATGTATCAAATTCCAATGTGAAGAGATCTCTTATCTGAGTACTTAACACTTCTTCAGACTTAGTTGGGGAATCACTAAGAATTCTTGAACATCAGGAGAGGTTTCATTTAGCATCCTACCACACAGTCTGTTGATATTAATCCTACTAAGAGTTGTGGCTCTATAATTTCTAGAAAAGAAAGTCTTAATAGTTACAATCTAATTTAAACTGAGAAATGCTTGGGACTTGGGTTGAGGTTACTTGCAATCCTTAGCACTCTGGTCTATTCATTTATTTGGGAGGCTGGTGGTAGTGGAGGTTGTGATAGAGATCAAGCAAAGAGTTAAAACATTCTTTCATTTTCCTTAAGTTCTTGCTCTTTATATCCCCTTCCTTAACCTAAGCCACACCTCAGTTGCTGGTATTGTAGTTGGCATCTATGATAAAATGAATGTCTTTGGAATGACCACAGACCTACTGGTTCTTGCTTGCTGAGATCAGCTCTACTTTGGAACAGACACTAAGGTATGGTTGTGCTGGCATTGCCAAGGCCAAATAAGCTGCCAAACCCCAGTTTGTGGCAAGGGCTCTGTTCAGTATGTGGGAACTTGTGTGTGTGTGTATGTGTGTGTGTGGGGTGGGGGTGGGGGTGCTTTTGTATTTACAAGCAAAATTTAAGGGCCCATGTGAGGTATAATGATGAACAGGTTTAGAGTTAGAATAATGGCTAGAGAAGAGCTACTTATTTTTGTTTATTGTCCAATCGATGCATGAGGATTTTCTGCAGCATTCAGGTACTATCATCTCCTGTTTAGACCTAGTAACTACCTTTTCATGGACTTCTACATAATGCACACTTCTTGGCTAATTTCATGTCTGCCACAATAATAAGGTAGAAACACTGTTATACAGATATTCCTAGCTTTTCAGTTTCCTGATATCCTTTATTTAATGTTGATTACATTGATACTCATGATGTCATAACCTCCACTGAACCATCCACAAATATTGCATTCTAATGACTATCAAAGTTTGTTACTGTGCTTTATGAAATATGACTTCAGGTCAAATAAGTAAGATGCAAATCTTAGAATAGTCAGAATAAGGTGAATATTCATGCCATTCATGGGTGTGTGCATGCTCAGTCCCTTCAGTCATGTCTGACTCTTCGTGACCCCGTGGACTGTACCCCACCAGGCTCCTCTGTCCGTGGGATTTTCCAGGCAATCATACTGGAGTGGGTTGCCATGCTCTCCTCCAGAGGATCTTTCTGACCCAGGGATTAAACCTGTGTCTCCTGCTTCTCCTGCATTGCAGGCAGATTCTTTACTCCCTGAGCCTTTACCTGGAAAGCCCACCATTCATAGGTATTACCACTCTAAGATCTGGCTAGGCAGGGTCCTTATTTTCTTCTTGGGAATGCCTTCCTGAAGATATCTTAGACTCCTTTACTGTGAGGGCTTGTAGTGTCATCAGGAAAGGTGCCCAAGGGTGGGCTGATAAGTGCCTTTTCATCAGTGAATATCACACAACTATTACCTGGGAAAAACTGTCATTTAGGGCTCAGATCACCTATTTTCACTCTGATAAAAATGACTGTTAGCAATCTCTTCCTGTTTTTGCTTAGATGAAATCAGATTGAATCTCAGCTTTCTTTGTGCTGTGTGAAGCCCTCTCCATGTCAGACCCTGGATGGAACTGATATTCAGGGTTTACCTTCCCTTCACCTGGGGGTATCTAGACTAGGCTGGAGGTCTTTACATTTCTCTAAACCTCAGAGGCCTTTGCTCTGTTTGCTCTAGTTCCTACATATAAATGACCCCAATTTTGGTCTTAATCTTTTTCTTATGTCACGTGAGTGTATGTTCCTCAGTTCTTTGTCTCGTCACAACAAAGATTTGGAGCGACGGACATTAAAGCCCTTGGTGCGTCAGAGCTCTTGGGTCTTAGACAAACCGTGTTATAGCTCTTAGGCAAATCAGTGTTATAGCTCTATTTTATTTAGAAGATAGCAGGAGAATCCATCCTCAAAGCGTGAGGGCATGCCAACCCAAAGACTTGAAGAGAAGAGAGTGGAGGAGCGCGTGGGGGAGGGAGAGAGAGAGAAAGAGCGCACACATGCGGGAGAGAAAGAGAGAGAGAAAGTGCTTTGGCTCCTCATTTTATATGCTTTTTCCTCCACCTGGGCCTGCCCTATGCAAATTGGGCTTAGCCAGGAGTGCTGTTTGTTCTACCTGAAGTCTTCACTCTGGTCTTTGGACCTTCTTTTGTTCTATTTTCATGGGCTTTTCCCTTCCTTGTCTTTTAGCCACCGCCATTTTGGACTCCTTTTCCCTATTCTGCCTACCTAACACTTATAAGGGGTCTCTAAAGAGAACTGGCTATGATTCTGAGTGTCTAGTCCCAGTCAGTTGTCTGATTTCTCTCAAGTTTTTGAGTGAGTTGGGCAGGGGAGAAACTTTCAGATGAAAAAATAACGTGGCATGATTATCTGAAGCTCTGGCCTCCAATGTTCATGAAGTCTCCTTTACGGGGACGGAAAAGACCGACTCTGAGGAATTTCTATTGCCTGGACTACAGACAAATCTATCCTTTCTGCCCCATCTTTTCTTCCCTGGCCCTCACCACAGTTCCCACTTGGTGCTCTACGGAGATGTCTGTGATTTATCATGTCAAGCAAGAAGAGATACTATCAGACCCAACAGGAGAATAAACAGAAGCATCCCTAAAGAATCAATGCAAAATAGGAAAGAAGGATTTCAAAAGCAATTGAGCTGAAAGGGATTGAGCCCCAAAATGGTGATCCTAAAAGGAACATCCTAAAAGAGGTTTTCCAACTGGGCGTAATAGACTCTTTGCAGGTGTATGCGCTAAGTCACTTCAGTTGTGTCCGACTCTTTGCAACCCTGTGGACTATAGCCTGCCAGGCTCCTCTGTCCATGGGATTTCCCAGGAAAGAATACTGGAGACGGTTGCCATACCCTTCTCCAGGGGATCTTCCTGACTCAGGGATAGAACCCACATCTCTTATGTCTCCTGCATTGGCAGGCAGGTTCTTTACCACTAGTGCCACCTGGGAAGCCCCAATAGAGTCTTTATTGTACCCCCAAACCACCCCCAAATTATATGCTTCAGAAGAAAAGTACCAACGGTGTCTTTGGCATTGGTCCAAGCCAATAGCCAGTGTCCTGATCAGAAAAGCTAAAAAGATGAAACGTTAAGATGGATAATCTTGATCACCTTCTTAGAGCTGGGAGCATGCTTCTAAGCTACAAAAGCTTTCCCTCACCAGGGACAGGTAGAACAATTCAAGAGCCTTAATTCCTGGGCTACAGTGAAAATATGTGACCTATTCTTTGTTTTATCTTTTCTCAAGATAAAGTTACTTTTCTTTCTATATGTCAAGAGATAACAAAGGGGAAGCAGTCACAGATTCCTATGTTTTTCTTCCATAAGGACTCTGAGCCTGCTTCTGTTGTTGGGAAAACAAAATGTGAAAATAAATCATGGAGGCTTTTTGGAACAGATTAGTTTATAGGAAAAAAAAAATTAGGGCACCTGAAATATCAAAATAAAACTGTGACTCATAAACCAGAACTCTGATTAACAGTGTATTATGTAATTTATTATCAAGACCTGGCTAAAAGCAAGAGTACATTATATGAAACAACATTTATGGGAATAATATGATCATCTCACCCTTTTTTCTTAAAAATCTACACCACTAAACTACTTTTTCAGACAAAATTTAATTTTTGACTGAAAACTGCTCTTCGGCACAAAAAATGATAAATTAAGATATTGCCAAGGTGTTTAGTCTCTGGGGTCGCAAAGAGTTGGACACGACTGAGCGACTTCACTTTCACTTTCACTTTGAATTTTCTGTGATATATTCAAGGGATGTAAATATTTCCCCAGTTCTCTGAATATTTCATAGTATTAATTTGATTGAAAAAGATACTTTCAGATATCTATTGAAAGTGATAAGGGAAATTAGAACTCTGTACATTTCTACAAAATAAAAAATTAAACTAGTTGCTCAGGTATTTGGGTTTTGGCATTACATTGTGATATACAAAGTTTTGTTGCTTGAAGCAAAATAACTATGCAAGAGAAGCATGTTTTTATGTATATTCAGGTTTGCTTTTACTGAAACCATTTATACAAGGAAAAATGCAACTCCACAATGATTTAAGTAAACTATTTTAAATGCAATATTCATGGCTTTCAAGTTTAAATACAGAGATAGGTTATCTTGGTAAGTATGTCCCTTCTTAGAAATTTATTACAGATTTTTGGAAGCAAATGTACTTCTTTACAGCACTCTCCCTTTCAGACAGTTTGTTGTAGAGCCCAGTTTTCCAAACCAATAACAGTATCTTTCTACTTCAAGAACCACAAGTACATTGCCCTGTGTTGATGGGCAGTTGTATGTTTTTTGAACACCACCTATTGAACACCTCACATGGGCACTGTGGATGGCATGAAGTAATCCTGCCCATACGAAACTTAGGATTTTGGTCAGCAAATACATCTTGACATAAATATTCACAATGAAAGTAATGATCCATGAGAGACTAAGAAGAGTATTTAAAATGAACTTCTACAGAATTACAAAGCACTGAATTGAAGCATTTTGTGTAAACTGTTTTCTTGATAAATAGCATAAAACATTTTAGCCAGAGAGAACAGAATGGACAAAAGGGTCAAAGGAATGAATAAACTGTGTTAAGGAAATAGCCAATAATTCATTTTGTCTGAAGCATGGAAGACAATAGAGACCATGTGGCGTCAGGAGTTTGCACACGATGGGGAAGAAATCAGAGTCTAAGCTGTTGATGAGACAACCAGGAAGACACAACTGCTGGCAGATGGGAGTGTGGACCCCGACAGTGAAGGAATGACAAGGCTGGGCCTGTAGATTCCAAAGTCATCTTAGTAGAGGAGATAGCTGGAGCTAACAGGAGGGCATGACTTCAGAGAGCTAGAAATCAAGAAAACAAAGGTGGTGGAAAGAACTCAGGACACTGTTTGCTGCTCAGGGGTTGTAAGGAGGAACAAGAATGATTGGCAAGATAGAAAGCAGGTTATTTCGCCCTGGTGAGAACATGTCAAGAAAAGGATAATCAAGGGGCAAATGGTACAGAAGACTAATGAAGATGTGGACCAGAAAGGCCATGGGATTTGGAGATTAAGAAGCTACTGATGCTAACTTGCAGTCCATGGGGTCACAAAGAGTCAGACACGAATGAGCGACTCACACACACACCAAGTGGTAGCTCAGATGGTTAAGAATCTGCCAGCAATTCAGGAGATCCAGTTTCAGTCCCTGGGTTGGGAAATCCCCCTGGAGAAGGGAATGGCAACCCATTCTAGTATTCTTGCCTGGAGAATTCCATGGACAGAAGAGCCTGGCAGGCTATAGTCCATGGAGTTGCAGAGTCGGACACGACTGAGTGACTAACACTTGACTTGACCTGGAGGCATTTTGGGGGGCTTCCCAGGTGGTGCTAGTGGTAAAGAACCCGCTGGCCAATGGAGGAGATGTAAGAGACATGGATTCAGTCCCTGGGTTGGGAAGATATCCTGGAGGAGGGGATGGCTTCTCACTCCAGTATTCTTGCCTGAAGAATTCCATGGATAGAGGAGCCTGGCAGGCTAGGGTCCGTAGGGTTGCAAAGAGTCAGGACACAACTGAAGCAACTTAGCATGCACATAAGGTATTTTTTAAGAAGTGCATAATTTGCCACTGTAGAATACTTTACCAGTGCATAACCTGGTCACTGTGAAAACTCCTCTTCTTCATGTCTGGAATTAACTACCCCCCAAAAAATCTGCACAACCAAAGGCAATATATTAACAGTGACTATAAACTTAAACTCTTCAGATTTTGTAAGGAAGTCAAGTTTTAAATTACTGGGATAAACCATCCATCACTATGTGGAAAGACACATTCCACAAAGATACATGTTCAATCAACTTAAAACAACTGAACCTTTAAGCTCTTTCTAAATTTTGCTGTAAAAATGCAGTATGTGTCTAGAAAACAAATACACTGTACTCTAGATAAAAATAAAAACCTAAGTAAGGATGAAGCCCAAAGATTTAAATATGAGGAAAGTTGAGTAGCTTTTTCTTTTTTTCAAAATCAGAAACCTAATGCAAACAAAGGTGCACATTCTCAGAAACATCTTATCTTGATGGGCATTCTTTAAAAGCCACCGTACAAACTGAAAGCATCTAGCTTCTCTACTCATGTTGGTTCTTTGTTCTTTACTGTAAATACACTAATTGTTCATCTGTTTAACTAAGATCTGCCTGGCTAAAAGCACATTAAAGGTACTTGCCGCTATTGATTTTGTTATGAGTTATAGATGTGTAGACAATTAAGAGGCTGCTTCAGAGAAGGCAATGGCAACCCACTCCAGTACTCTTGCCTGGGAAATCCCATGGATGGAGGAGCCTGGTAGGCTGCAGTCCATGGGGTCGCTGAGGGTTGGACAGGACTGAGTGACTTCACTTTCACTTTTCACTTTCATGCATTGGAGAAGGAAATGGCAGCCCTCTCCAATATTCTTGCCTGGAGAATCCCAGGGACTGGGGAGCCTAGTGGGCTGCCTTCTCTGGGGTCGCACAGAGTCGGACACGACTGAAGTGACTTAGCAGCAGCAGCAAGAGGCTGCTTAGACTTACGCAAGAATATATGTAACGCTATCTTTTTTTTCCATAAGTGGTGGTTTTTCAAGATGAATTTTCGCAAAATGAGGCATATCCTTGTAAGACTTATGACTTTCCAAGGAAGAGGTACACCTCCCTAAACAGCCATGGAATTTGGTAAAAAAAAACTGCATTATTAAAGTGACACTTTTCTGATCTTGGTGTTGAAATATTTCTAAAGAAACTTTATAGGAATTTATTGGGATAGGTCTTTTCAACCCTATAACAGAAATAAATAAAGATGTCCAATTTGAAGATTAGATTATTTTTTCAATCTAAAATAATAGTTATATCTTATACTTTTGAATGCTACAAACAAATGTATTTATATAAAAGATTATTAGGTTTAATGGCCAGAAGATGATTAAATGATCTTTTACTATCTACTTAAAAATATTTCCAGGTTTAAACTATAATTTCTATGTGGTAAATAAAGATTCTTCATATTTTTTCTGTGTACATACACAAGTTTTCTTACATGAAGAGAACATGAAGGTAAAGGAAAAGATATGTGATAAGAAAAGGCTGAGGGAAGGATAATTAGTTTAAAAGTTAATGTTTCCAGTCATAATCATACAATCATACAACTCAAGAACCAAAAACTGAGTACCCTATAATACTTAACATTTTCTATTTAAAAACCAGTGGCATTTATCCATTGTTTAAAATCCCTGAGGTGGGTTCCATTAAATCTGTTATTTAGCAACTATATACAATTAGTAAATATTATCCAGGATCTAAGTAAATGTATTCCAGTTTAATGAAAATCATAATTCATTAGTAACAAATATTAATAGCAAAATGATATCCTTTACACATTATTTATTTTTAATTGAAGAATAATTGCTTTAAATATTGCATTGGCTTCTGCCGTACATCAACATGCGTCAGCCACAGGTACACATATGTCCCCTCCCTCGCCAACCTCCCTCCCACATCCCACAATTTCCCACCTCTCTTGGTGGTTACAGGGCCCCAGTTTGAGTTCCCTGAGCCATACAGCAATTCCCACTTGTTATCTATTTTATATGTGGTAGTATATATGTTTCCATGCCACTCTCTCCATTCATCCCACCCTTTTCTTCCATCCCCTTCCAGTGTCCATAAGTCTGTTTTATATGTCTGTGTCTCCATGGAAAATGTGGTCTATTTTCTATTTGATTAAAGCAAAACTGAAAATCAATATTGTTTGCTTGAGGGATTTGTGTGTTTTCTATGTATCTCTTCACTTGTTTCCAATTTAATCATTCTCAATGCTGTTACAGTATCATAGTTGTCCTCTAAGGAAGGAAATTCAGTATTTGCCTTTAGGGGGTTTTGGAATTGAGAAGATTTTGTTCAAATGTGAATTCTACTAGGTGATCTTGGCCATGTTGCTTCCTTTTCTGAGTCTTTCCTCTTCTATAAGACAGGGATAATTATACTGAATTCAGAGTTCAGAGGTAACAAAGAGATCACCTGGTCCAATAGCTTGACACTATTTTTGTAACTTGAAATTGATCAGTATACTTGCAGTCTCCCATATTTTGATGTAATACCAAGCCTTTTGCTTGACTAGGTGCCCGAGATGGATATCACTTAGCTTTTCTCATGTAAATTGTATTCACAATGCATCATTTAAAGTTTCAATTTTTTATTTTTATTGTCAAGTGGTAGCTTATAAATGCAAAGCAAATTAAGGACTGGCCAACATTTTTACATTTTTTACCCATATTTTACAGCTATTTGTCTCACACCTACTTTCACAGATATTTTGGGAGGCAGAGGAGAGCTTTATAAGTTTCTAAGCTATTTGAGTAATTTTCTTTATACACCTATGTTTTATTTGGCTTTCTGATGTCTAATTAAAATGCACAATGAATCTAACAAATGAAAGTTATAAAAAAACTTAGATCAGAAGGATTATAAAGTTATAAAAAACTTAGATCAGAGATCAGAAGGATTCCTGCATCAGGTAAATAGATCCATATTAATATTTTTACAAGGAAAATGGGGAATTCCAGGTAATTCAAGAGTCAATCAACAGCAAATAAGCCTCTACAGTATTAGTAAACTAAGCTATCACCAAATACATTCATCAAAGTAAAGTCATAGTCTCACACTTTACACAATCTAAAAAATGAAGCTGGCCTGACTCTTACATGTTTACAAACACAGAATTTTCCATTCTAAATTCTCTTTGGCAGACATTTTGTACTCAGTGTTCAAGGTGGGAACAGTTATCACCCCCTTTCTGCTCTTCTGAGGGGAGTCAGTGGAAGCTGTGGTGACTCTCCTTCTATCTGTGACCATTTATTCTGAGTTGAATTGATTATAGAGTTTGAGGGTCCTTGGTGGGAAGGTAGGAATTGGAGAACGATGCTGGGATATTTCTCTGAGAGTCATGAGGGCCACATAAAGAATTTGTACCATGATGGCTGGGGCTTCCCAGATGGTGATAGTGGTAAAGAACCCGCCTGCCAATGCAGAAGACTAAGAGACAGATGTGGGTTCGATCCCTGGATCCGGAAGAACCCCTGGGGGAGGACAAGGAAACCCACTCCAGTATTGTTGCCTGGAGAATTCCATGGACAGAGTAGCCTGGCAGGCTCTGGTCCATAGGATTGCAAAGAGTCAGACACAACTGAAGCGACTTAACTCATGCACCATGATGATTGCCATATTCTATCACCTATGTATGTATGTATGTATGTATGCATGTATGTGTCATTTATCTATCTACCCATCTATCCAACCACCCATCATCTGTCTGTCCATCCACTCATCAGGTATCGACCATTTCTCTCTGTCTCATTGATACATCTATTTACTGTAATAGGAGTAGATAGCATTGACATTTGGGTTTCATATATTTTATACAAGCACTTTGTTTTTACAAACTGCACTTCTCTTCAATAAACTAGTTGTTCATTT
>SJYQ01007421.1:333945-345694 GCA_006410935.1 Redunca redunca
TGTCTAGTCAAGTACTAGGTTTCTGGTGGTTTTAAGTTATAACATTTTTAAATTTAAATTTAAACTGTTATTTAATTCTGCTATATTTAATAGCTCAAATGTCATACATTTCACTAGTGTAGAGCTATCCATTTTAATTAATGTACGAAGTGTACAATTTATTAACCATTAAATTTAAAGTTCTAAACTACATCCAGTACAAACTCAGATTTTATTTGGTCTTATTTCTGACTTCTAATGGCCATGGTAGTGGTTTAGACATTAAGTCATCTCTGACTCTTGTGACCCCATGGACTATAGCCCACCAGGCTCCTCTGTCCATGGGATTTTCCAGGCAAGAATACTGGAGTGGCTTACTATTTCCTTCTCCAGGGGGTCTTCCAGACCCAGGGATCGAAACCAGGTCTCCTGCATTGCAGGCAGATTCCTTACCATCTGAGCCACCAGGAAAGCCCCTTCTAATGGCTGTAGTGCTGACGATTTGCTCCTTATAAGTTTATCCATAAAACAAGGATTTAAATATGGACAAAGTCTAAATAGAAAAAGTTATGCTTTTCTGCTTAAATACTGTGGACACTTGTCAGCATTACAAAAATTAAATAGAGCAGACTACTTTTACTGTAGTATCTAGGATTGTGTTCAGCTACACGTAATAGAAAACCAAATGAAAAATCATGTGCACACAAGAAGGATTTGGTTTGTGTGTTTGTTCAACATATCGAGCAGTTCAGAAACAGGCTGTCCAGGACTGGAACGGTAGCCTGAAGACTATTTGTGGGATTCAGCCTTTCATTCAGTCATCCTTCACATATTATACTTGGCACCTCTGGCTTGCCTCCAGTGTTGTACTGAGTTTCAAGCCAGAAGAAGGAAAAAAAAAAAAGGCAATGGGCACATGTCAGCTAAATCTTCCCCCTTTAACGGCAACTTCCTCAAAGCCCCACTCACTGATATGTGTGTTATTAGCCAATGTTCAGATAGTTCTAATCACAAAAGATCTATTAGTTGTAAATTTTTATCTGAGTATGTTGTAATCCTGAACAGCTAGGAGCCTTTCAGATCAGAGGAAAGGGAGAATGAATAGTGCATAGATTGACATCAGTGTTTTACACAATCCACTGAGCCCAAGACACTTCCTCATCATAGAGTCCTCCAAACAACTGCATTGTTCTGTTTATTTCCTTGCTGCCTCTGTCCGTGTTGAAGATGGAAAATGAGGAAGGGTTAGCAAAGAAGTGCTACAGTCTCAAAGATGTTCTTCTAAAGTTTAGAATAAAGCCTTGAAATCCACAAGTTCTGTGCATTTGAGAAGGAATAGTCTGCTAAGTGATAGAAAATATGTTATACTTTAACACAAGCTGTGACACTGAGGAGTGAAGCTGGGAACAAGGACAGATGCTGGCTAGATAGATGCTCCCAGAGGGACTGAAGTGACTTAGCAGCAATAGTACCATCAAATATTGAGAGGATAGCAAATTCTTGTCCATAATTTTTTTTGATTAAAATATCCCATTTAAAAATATTCTTGAAATATAGTTGATTTGTAATGCTGTGTTAATTTCTGCTATATAGCAAAGTGACTCAGCTATACATATATTCTTTTTCAAATTCTTCTCCAGTATGGTGTATCACATCATATTGATTATAGTTCCCTGTGCTATACAGTAGAGTCTTGTTGTTTATCCATGCTATATATAAAAACTTGCATCTGCTAAGCCCAAACTTCCAATATTTCCTTCCCCCACCCTCTGTCCTTGTATTTCTTATAATAAAATAGCATTGCTGATATTTTCCATGTGACTATTACAGGGAGCCTGTGAAGAAGGAACACTGATCTTCAAACCAAATGATACTCAAATCTTGACTTTTCTCCCCCAGACTATGTGACTTGTTACACCATTATTTAGCTCCTTTGACCCTTAGTTTTCTTACTTGCATAACATATACTCATAAGATTATAATTAGGAATAAATGAGATTGTATAGATAAAAGATTTAGCATAGTATCTGCCACATATTAATTGCTTGATGAATAATAGCTATAGCTTATATTTTTTTATTGTTGAGATTTTTGTTTCAACTATCAATAATAATCAATAAAGACCTAACTGTACTTCAAAGTTTAGACTTCTCTATCAGGTGAAGAGCTATTTATTAAAATGTTCAGTTTTTAGTGCTCTGTTCTTTTGAGCTTTGCTGGCTGGGTGAATATTGTTTCTTTAGATTACAGTGTAATCTACACTTTCAATGTATGCATTTAAAATGATGTAAAACTTACATGTGGCCAAGTATGTAATTTTTAATACCATAATCAGTGGTTAATATTAAAAAAATCATATGTGTAAACAATAAGAAATAAATTCCATGTAATATGGTATAGTCTGGAAATATCTGTGATATGCTTTTTTTCATGAGAAGAGATGCATCATGTAATATTGTATTATATTTTAATAGCATAATTTGAAATGAGTAATTTCCTATTTACAGATGTATTCTAACTTTCATGTTTATCAGTAGTATAAATATTAAAGTATATTATTTAAAAGTATTATATTTTTTGTCAGTATAAATGAAACCAATTGAAAGTCTTGATATAATTGTTCCAGTTTTGAAAAGGGACAATTTAAACTTAATTGAAAAAAATTGTACCTCTGCCTTGATTTTTGCTATGATGCTGTGGACATCATTCTAAAACAACTTTCTATGACTTTGAAAACTTCATTGCAGCTTGAAGCTAACAACATACACCATGTTTGTAACTAAACTTTTCATATGTGCCTTAGGTAAAATTAAATTTTGTTTCTTCATTTTCCTATTCCTAATCATATCTGCAAGGAAAGCAAAGACTAGTTCTATGGATATAATAACACAAATTCAATTATCTTCTAAAACTAGGTCCCTCTCTTTGTAAATTGGGTTAGTTATAGCCTTATTCTTTGTGAAAGGAAATAAAATTGTTTATAAGGAAAAGGGAATTTTTTTTTTTTTAGTTTTTCAAAGGTTTTATCTGAGTATTATGTTTTGATGAAATTGTAGGGAGAAGTTATATATATTTTGAAGAGTTTCTTTCATTAATCTATACAACTTAAAAGTATATTTTTACTCCATTGTGTATATGTACCACAGCTTTCTTATCCATTTGTCTGCTGATGGACATCTAGGTTGCTTCCATGTCCTGGCTATTATAAACAGTGCTGCGATGAACATTGGGGTGCATGTATCTCTTTCAATTCTGGTTTCCTCTGTGTGTATGCCCAGCAGTGGGATTGCTGGGTCATAAGGCAGTTCTATTTCCAGTTTTTTAAGGAATCTTCACACTGTTCCCCATAGTGGCTGTACTAGTTTGCATTCCCACCAACAGTGTAAGAGTTCCCTTTTCTCCACACCCTCTCCAGCATTTATTGCTTGTAGACTTTTGGATCGCAGCCATTCTGACTGGTGTGAAATGGTATCTCATTTTGGTCTTGATTTGCATTTCTCTGATAATGAGTGATGTTGAGCATCTTTTCATGTGTTTGTTAGCCATCTGTATGTCTTCTTTGGAGAAATGTCTATTTAGTTCTTTGGTGAAGTAAGCCAGAAAGAAAAACACCAATACAGTATACTAACACATATATATGGAATTTAGAAAGATGGTAATGATAACACTGTATGCGAGACAGCAAAAAAGACACAGATGTATAGAACAGACTTTTGGACTCTGTGGGAGAGGGAGAGGGTGGGATTATTTGGGAGAACGGCATTGAAACATGTATATTATCATGTAAGAAACATATTGCCAGTCTAGGTTCGATACAGGATACAGGATGCTTGGGGTTGGTGCACTGGGATGACCCAGAGAGATGATATGGGGAGAGAGGTGGGGAGAGGGGGCAGTTCAGGATTGGGAACTCATGTACACCCATGGTGGATTCATGTTAATATATGGCAAAACCAATACAATATTATAAAGTAAAATAAAAAATTAATTAAAAAAAAGAAAAAAAGTATGTTTTTACTTTCACTGGCATAGAACAATAGTCTTGTTCAAATGTTTCATTCCTTCGGTATGTCAACTGCCTCACTGCAGTTACCTGAAATTTCCTGAAGTTCTGAGAATGTCTAGGTTAGCCAGTGTCATGCTTTCTCATGTTCCTGCTTTGCCTTGGGCCTGTTTCTTCTTTTTAACCAAAACTTGCATGTCTTACATTGTAATATGACAGACACAGTGTTATTCTTACCCACACTAGACAGTTTATTAGAGTCCTAATAAATTAATGTATCTTAGTGAAAATTTATGTGAGATCCTTTTGAAACAGTGTTATCATCTAATATTTTATAAACTAGCTCCTGCCGAAAGATGTTATATAGACTTTATTTTTAATATAAATTAAACATTTTAGAAATGGTTCCTTGCAGTTAGTTTTTTCTAGTTAACTGCTACTCAATCTTATCTGACTAGAGAAAAAATTCTTTTATAGCATTTCTACTGATATCTGTGAATATTAGATTATATCTACATATATTTTATTTGCAATACCAATTAGGGAAATGGGTTGGCTTAACCCAATAGTGTAACTTGGAGTGGCACCATTTTGACCAATAAAGTATACGAATGGATCTTTGAGAATGACAATGGAAGAATACCAGGAACTGCAATATTTGAAAGGCAAACGAAAAGAAGAGACAAGGGAGACAAGGAAGACAAGTGAGAAGGAGCTGCTTGAGAATCAAGAGAGGATGGTGTCATGTCAATTAAAGGAAGAGAGAGGAGTTTAAAGTGATAAAAACTGCATCAGCCAAATCAGTTCTCATGGAAATAAGGGGCATAAACCAGATGATAACTAAGAAAGAGAAGATAAAATAGGAGTGTTACTATAAGTATTAATCTTTCATGAGGTTCATGTATGAAAGATTGAGAAAGAGAAGAAACACAGAAAGGTAAATATTTTGTTTAAAGATGAAAAGACTTGAATTACTTGCAAATGATGAGACCAACTAGGCTTAATTTTCAAAAATATACAGATGACTCCTACAACTCAACAACAACAAAAACTCAAACAATTCCAATGAAAAATGGGCAGAAGCTCCAAATAGACATTTTTCCAAAAGAAGACATACAGATGGCCAACAGGCATGCAAAAAGACGCTCGACGTCACTAATTATTAGATGATGCAAAACAAAACTACAATGAGGCACCACCTAACACTAGTCAGAATGGCCATCATTGAAGTCTACAGATTACAAGTGCTGGAGACGGGTGTATAGAAAGGGGACCCTCCAATGCCGTTGGTGGGCACGTAAACTGGTGCAACCACTATGACAAAGGTAATAGTATGGAAGGTTCCCAAAAAACTAAAAGAGAATTGTCATATGGTCCAGCAATCCCACTCCTGGGCTTCAGTTCAGTTCAGTCGCTCAGTAGTGTCCGACTCATTGCGACCCCATGAATTGCAGCATGCTAGGCCTCCCTGTCCATCACCAACTCCCGGAGTTCACTCAGACTCATGTCCATCGGGTCAGTGATGCCATCCAGCCACTCATCCTCTGTCGTCCCCTTCTCCTCTGGCCCTCAATCCCTCCCAGCATCAGAGTCTTATCCAAAGAGTCAACTCTTTGCATGAGGTGGCCAAAGTATTGGAGTTTCAGCTTTAGCATCATTCCTTCCAATGAATACCCAGGACTGATCTCCTTTAGGATGAACTGGTTGGATCTCCTTGCAGTCCAAGGGACTCTCAAGAGTCTTCTCCAACAGCACAGTTCAAAAGCATCAATTCTTCGGCATTCAGCTTTCTTCACAGTCCAACTCTCTCATCCATACACAACCACTGGAAAAACCATAGCCTTGACTAGATGGACCTTTGTTGGCAAAGTAATGTCTCTGCTTTTGAATATGCTATCTAGGTTGGTCATAACTTTCCTTCCAAGGAGTAAGTGTCTTTTAATTTCATGGCTGCAGTCACCATTTGCAGTGATTTTATATCCAGACAAATGTTTAATTCAAAAAGATGCATGCTCCCCTATTTATAGCAGCACTCTTTACAATAGCAAAGGCATGGAAACAACCTGAATGTCCATCAACTGGTGAATGGATAAAGAATATGTGTTACATATACATGATGGAATACTGCTAAATCACTTCAGTCATGTCTGACTCTGTGTGACCCAATAGACAGCAGCCCACCAGGCTCCCCCATCCCTGGAATTCTCCAGGCAAGAACACTGGAGTGGGTTGCCATTTCCTTCTCCAAGGATGGAATACTACTTATCTGTAAAAAGAATGAAATGATGCCATTTACAGAAACGTGGATGGACCTAAATATTATCATTCTTAGTGAAGTCAGAGAAAGAAAAATATCGTATGACATCACTTACATGTGAAATTTAAAATATAACATAAACGAACTTATCTTGAAACAGACTCAGATATAGAGAACAGACTTGTAGCTGCCAAGTGGGAAGGAAAGGGGCATGGGATAGAGTGAAAACTTGGAGCTGGCAGATGGAAACTCTTATATGTAGAGTGGATAGACAACAAGGTCCAACTGTATAGCACAGAGAACTATATTCAATATCCTGTGATAAACAATAATGGAAAAGAATAGGAAAAACAACATGAATATATGTATATATGAATATATATAACTGAATTACTTTGATGTACAGCAGAAATACATTCTACACTGACAGTTCAGTTCAGCTCAGTTCAGTCACTCAGTTGTGTCCAACTCTTTGCGACCCCATGAACTGCAGCATGCTAGGCCTCCCTGTTCATCACCAACTCCCAGAGTCCACCCAAACCCATGTCCACTGAGTTGGTGATGCCATCCAACCATCTCATCCTCTGTTGTCCCCTTCTCCTCCTGCCCTCAATCTTTCCCATCATCAGGTCTTTTCCAACGAGTCAACTCTTCGCATGAGGTGGCCAAAGTACTGGAGTTTCAGCTTTAGCATCAGTCCTTCCAATGAACACCCAGGACTGATCTCCTTTAGGATGGACTGGTGGATCTCCTTGCTGTCTAAGGGACTCTCAAGAGTCTTCTCCAACATCACAGTTCAAAACACTGACAGTAGTTGATCAAAATAATCTCTTAAAAAAAGATGAAAATACCTGGACTTTTCTTAAGAGAAGGGGAAGAGAAAAAAGTAGAGAATCTAAGGAAGAGAGCTAGGTTGAGGGTGCAGCAGTTTGAAGTGAGGGGGATCCAGAGCCCAGGGGAAGGCATTAGCTTCCAGGAAGAGTGAAGCCACTTTCTCTAAGGTTGCAGAAACATAACATGCTGTGTGTAGGGAATAGATAACCAAGGAAATTTGCATATAGTGGATTCGATTCTCTTTGTGAAACAGGAGAGAAAGAAATGTGAACCAGGACTGTCATTCTTCTAGGGCAGAAGACCTAATAACACAGATTAAAATTAAATATGACCATAAAGGAAATATGACATAAAGGAAATATGGCATATTGGGCTTCCCTAGTAGCTCAGATGGTAAAGCACCTGCCTGCAATGCAGGAGACCCGGGTTTGGTCCCTGGGTTGGGAAGATCCCCTGGAGAAGGAAATGGCAACCCACTCAGGGATCCTTGCCTGGAAAATTCCATGAACAGAGGAGCCTGGCAGGCTATGGTCCATGGGGTTGCAAAGAGTCGGATAGAACTGAGTGACTAACACAGAACATTAAGGAAGGTGGCTTAAGGCTAACCAGTGGCATGCAAACACTATGTATTATTCAGATAAATATAGCTTCAGGTAAGCATTCCCTTTCATCTCATCTCCTGACCGACTACCTTATTAGAATACAAATACTTAAGATGATATTTAGGGCTTCCCTGGTAGCTCAGTGGTAAAGAATCCACCTGCCATTGCAGGAGACACAGGTTTGATTCCTGGGTTTAGAAGATCTCCTGAAGGAGGAAATGGCAACCCACTCCAGTATTAGAATCCCACAGACAGAGGAGCTTGGTGGGCTACAGTCCTTGGGGTCACAAAAGAGTTGGACACGACTTAGTGACTAAGTAACTCCAAGATGATATTTAAGATTAAAAAGCTAGAGGAAAAAGAAAGCTACAGAAACCAAATACTGTCTCTCATTATTTTAAAATGTACCAGGATATGTTTTAAACCTATATGGTAAGACAAATAGAATTAGAACTAACTGTCATGAAGGAAGAAATCTTTATGCTCACAGATCCCTAGAAAAGGACACATGACACATAATGCAGGGCGTCATGTGGGAGCACTATGGTCAGTCAGGGGGCAGAAGGAGTAAGAGGAAAATATGGGCAAGAGCCCTTACTGTGGTTTCCGTGGGGAGATTGGGTGAGGCAGGAGGGTACCCAGACTTAGGGTTGGTGAGTTTGAATAGTTTAAGTGGGCTCTGGAGCACAGGCACTGGCCAGGGTCCTTAGGGCTGGTGGATAACAGCAAGAGTATGAGATTCAGATGAAGGATGTGACCGAACTCTGTGGTCTTTGGGTTGGCTGGTTTGCATACAAGAGTAATGTTCACAGAGGAGTTGTCCACCATCACTAAGAACTGGCTAGCCCTGTAAGGGGGAGTTTCTTACCAGTTAGTGAGGCCCCAGATGCCAGAGTGTCAAGAATATACAACATAAGGGACTTGCCTGGTGATCCAGTGGCTAAGACTCCATGCTCCCAATGCAAGGGGCCCAGGTTCCATCCCTGGTTGGGAACTAGATCCCACTTGCAACAACTAGAGTTCCTGAATGTTGAAATGAAGATCAAAGATCCTATAGGTTGCAATGAAGACCAAGCACAGCCAAATAAGTAAAAAAATAAATATTTAAAAACAGAATATGCAACATAAAACATTTACAGTTAATATGCGTGTCAGGGCTATCATTTACGATTGAGAAAAAAAGTTGGTGGTCTAGTGAATATTGCCTTTTTCTATGCTTTAAAAACTCCAGTCATGAAGGAGGCTGAAAGGTCCAACTTGATTGATGACCTGTGAATCGGTGTCCAGCAGCAAAGCAGAAATGGTGCTGGCTCCTTCAAAATAATTTAGTGCATGATGTTGGTAATGCAGGTGAAGAGTGGCTGCCAAGACAAAGAGAAACAGGAAGTCAGCCTATAGCGTAGCTGTACCAGGAAGTCACTATTAGCCCAGGACAGGGAAACAAGAAGCAGAGTTATCAGATATCAGAAGCTGAGAGGTTGACAGCGGTCATGACATAAAGGCTGATCCTATGTACTGTGAGCTGAAGCTGCTGAGAAGATGTCAGGAGCCTGAGGGGGAGTGATACCCAATACAAGGGCTTCTCCCTCCTTTCAGCCTCACTTCCCATGGACTCATAGTACTCAAGCCAGAGGACAAGGGAGCTTGGAAAATAGTTTCCTGAGATGCAAAGCAGGCAGGAGATTGTCAGGAAATGATTTGAGAGCAAACAGGGCATATCCTGCAGTTCAGAGATGCAGGGTTTAGAGTGACTAGAAAGACGGGAAGTCACATGGGTGTTTGTGCCAGGTGCTCATTTCTGAGGCAGTTACATCGAGGTCATCTGGCTGCTTTCCTCAAATCCATTAAGAAAAAAGGGAGCCAGAAGAAAAATATAGGCAGACTTCCATGCCCTGCAGAATCCTCTAACTCTTGACTCTTCCAAGCCACAGAGACAATACCTAGGGACTGTTGCTGCTGCTAAGTCGCTTCAGTCGTGTTCAACTCTGTGCGACCCCATAGATGGCAGCCCACCAGTCTCCCCCATCCATGGGATTCTCCAGGCAAGAACACTGGAGTGGGTTAGCACTTCCTTCTCCAATGCATGAAAGTGAAAAGTGAAAGTGAGGGACTGTTAGGAGGCAGAATTCCTCAGCATGATCTCTAAGGTGGATCCTCATTCTCGATTTCAACAGCAGGATCCTCTCTGCAACCTGGTTATTTTGACAGTATAGACTGTCTTCATCTTCCCCTTAAGAACTCAGTCTCTTTTAAGCTTTCTTTGGCCCCACTAAACCATGTATAAAGTATACATTTTAGGCTGCATTGCCTGCAAGTAACTTTAGGCATGGGTGGGAGTAAAAGGTGGTTTACATACTCCTCTCTGGCTTTCAGTTCAGTTCAGTTCAGTTCAGTTGCTGAGTCGTGTCCGATTCTTTGCGACCCCATGAATTGCAGCTCGCCAGGCCACCCTGTCCATCACCAACTCCTGGACTTCACCTAAACTCATGTCCATTGTGTTGGTGATGCCATCCAGCCATCTCATCTTCTGTCGTCCCCTTCTCCTCCTGACCACAATCCCTCCCAGCATCAGAGTCTTTTCCAATGAGTCAACTCTTTGCATAAGGTGGCCAAAGTATTGGAGTTTCAGCTTTAGCATCAGTCCTTCCAATGAACACCCAGGACTGATCTCCTTTCGGATGGACTGGTTGGATCTCCTTGCAGTCCAAGGGATTCTCAAGAGTCTTCTTCAACAGCACAGTTCAAAAGCATCAATTCTTCAGTGCTCAGCTTTCTTCACAGTCCAACTCTCATATCCATACATGACCACTGGAAAAACCATAGCCTTGACTAGATGGAACTTTGTTGGCAAAGTAATGTCTCTGCTTTTGAATATGTTATCTAGGTTGGTCATAACTTTCCTTCCAAGGAGTAAGCATCTTTTAATTTAGATGAGCATAAATTGTCTCCTAATCCTTGTGTCAACAGAAAATACAGTCAGTTAGTTGTTTCCATTTTGATTGTTTTCTAACTTGCTTAGTTTTGTCTCAGACTCCAGGCTCTGGGAGGAAAGAAGCAGCATGCTGTCTTACTGAAAGTTCAAAAGCAACCTCTGGCTCATGGACTTCATGTCTACCTTAATAGCACTGTGCTATGAATCTATGGATGTGTGAGCTGGACCATGAAGAAGGCTGAGTGCTGAAGAATTGATGCTTTTGAGTTGTGGTACTGGAGAAGACTCTAGAGAGTCCCTTGGACTGCAAGGAGATCAAACCAGTCAAGCCTAAAGAAAATCAATCTGGAATATTCATTGGAAGGACTGATGCTGAGGTTCCAATACTTTGGCCACCTGATGCCCCAATACTTTGGCCACCTGATGCCAAAAGCCTACTCATTGAAAAAGACCCTATGTTGGCAAAGATGGAAAGCAAATAGAGAAGTGAGCAGCAGAGGATGAGATGGTTAAATAGTATTACTGACTCAATGGACATAAATTTGAGCAAACTCCAGGAGATAGCGGAGGACAGAGGAGCCTAGTGTGCTGAAGTCTATGGGGTCACAAAGAGTTGGAAGTGACTTAGTGTCTGAACAACAACAGAAAGATGAGCCTGAATACTGTAACCCTGGTTTTAAGTCTGATAATTCTGCTGGATCCTTACCTCCTTGAAGGCATAGGCTCTGCTGAATAAGTGATTCTTCATTGATAAGTCGCTTCAGTCGTGTATGACTCTGTGCAACCCCAGAGACTGCGGCCCACCAGGCTCCCCTGTCCGTGGGATTCTCCAGGCAAGAACACTCGAGTGGGTTGCCATTTCCTTCTCCAATGCATGAAAGTGAAAAGTGAAAGTGAAGTCACTCAGTTGTGTCCGACTCTTAGCGACCCCACGGACTGCAGCCTACCAGGCTCCTCCGTCCATGGGATTTTCCAGGCAAGAGTACTGGAGTGGGTTGCCATTGCCTTTTCCAATTCCAAAGTACAGTCTCTTCTAAAAGGAACTGACATTTCCTTTTTGATTTATTTAGCAGTTTCAAAGCTAAATGTCTTTACAGCATGGTAGGGTAGGTCAAACAGCGAAATAAGATTGGAACAAATGT
>SJYQ01007423.1:0-40726 GCA_006410935.1 Redunca redunca
AATTTGAGAAGACCCTAAGCTCTTACCTGTTACTGGCATTTAAGACCATTCAAGTAAGAAAGCAAGGGTAAGGCAGAATTGTAAGCAGTGTTAAGTATTGAAGATATGTCCCAACAAACACACAGAACCCAGCTGTAGAGACTTTTTCCCCCATGTACCAGGCATCTAGAGACTCTAATGGTAATTCAACAAAGCATTTAGTCTCCCCCCAAAGAGTTTGTAAAAGTCACTAACGAAAGCTATAACCCACAACAAGCTGCAACAAAAAACTCTGGGCAGCAGGGAAAATATGAATCCCAGAGCGACCACATTATATTTAGAATGTCAGGTTGCAAACAAAAATTATGAAGCAAGCATGGAAAGTGCGGTATGCTTACACACACACATAAAGAAATTCATAGAAACTATCCCCTAGGAAGCACATACATCAGACTTATCAGACAAAGCTAAATGTAACAGTGGACCAAAAAAAAAAAAAAACTAAAGCAAATCAAGAGAATGATGTATCAGCAAATAGAGAATATTAATAAAGAGAAAGTATAAAAAGAAACTAAATATAAATTCAGGATCTAAAGTATAAAATGAAAAATAAACTGGAGAATATCAACATCAGATTTGAGTAGGCAGACAAAAGAAGCTATGAACTTGAAGACAGAACAATTGAAATTATTGGTCTGCAGATCAGGGGAAAAAAGAACAAAGAAAATGATACCAAAGTACAGAAGAGGAAAGAACACTTTTTAACTCATTCTGTTAGGACAGCATTACTTTGAAAACAAAGTCAAAGCTTTACAATAAAAGAAAGCTATAGAGCAATATCTTTATAGATAAATAGTATATATAGTATTATAGATGCACAATTCCCTACTAAATGTTAGCAACCTGAATTCAGCAGTGTATAGAAAGGATTACGTACCATGACCATGTGAAATTTATCCCAGGAATTCAAAGATGGTTCAACATGTGAAAGCCAATAGACATGCTGCATAATGTTCATAGAATGAAGACAGAAACAACAAGTTCATGTCAACTGTTGCAGAGGAGCATTTGACAAAATCCAATCGTGTAAAATATACCACAAACTAAAAATAGTATGACACTCCAAATAATAAATAGCATTTTTGGAAAAAGCAGCTGACATCATAAACAAAGGTGAATGATTGACAACATTTCCTATAGGATCAAGAATGAGATAAGAATGCCTGATTTTACTACTTATATTCAACAGTTTACTATAAGTTTAGCCCAAACAATTAGTCAAGAAAAGAAATAAAAGGCATCCAGCATAGAAAGGTAGAAATAAAACTATCTCTTTTCACAGAGAACATGAGTCTTAAAAAAAAAAAGTTGGAAAACTCATAGTTCTCAACTTCCATATTTATTATAAACTTCAGTAATCAAAAGAATTTTGCATTGGTGGTCATGTATGGATGTGAGTTGGACTGAAGAAAGCTGAGTGCTGAAGAATTGATGCTTTGAACTATGGTGTTGGAGAAGATTCTTGACAGTCCCTTGGACTGCAAGGAGATCCAATCAATGCACTCTAAAAGAGATCAGTCCTGGGTGTTCTTTAGAAGGACTGATGCTAAAGCTGAAGCTCTAATACTTGGGCCACCTCATGTGAAGAGTTGACTCATTGGAAAAGACTCTGATGCTGGGAGGGATTGGGGACAGGAGGAGAAGGGGAAGACAGGATGAGATGGCTGGATGGCATCACTGACTCGATGGACATGAGTTTGGGTGAACTCTGGGAGTTGGTGATGGACAGGGAGGCCTGGCATGCTGCAATTCACGGGGTCGCAAAGAGTTGGACGCAACTGAGCGACTGAACTGAACTAAACTGAAAGACAGACATGGATCAACAGACTAAAGAGTTCAGAAATCAATCAATACATATTTGGCTAATTGTGCCAAGATCTATTAATGTGGGAAAGAAAAGTTTTGAATTTGCGAAAACTGTACATCTATATGGAAAGAATGAAGTTGGATATGAAAGGTTGTTGTTGAATCACGCAAAGACACTGGGATTCTTGGCTCCCAGCGGAGAAGAATTCAATCCAGGGTCAGAGATGAGGCTTGATCACTCAGAGCTTTTGTGTAATAAAGTTTTATTAAAGTATAAAGGAGATAGAGAAAGCTTCTGACATAGGCATCAGAAGGGGGCAGAAAGAGTGCCCCCCTGCTAGTCTTCAGCTGGATGTTATATAGTCACTAGCAGTCTGTTAATGAAAGAAAAGAATGTCTTAAAACTCAGAATGGCAGCAGGCCCCTCACCCATAAGAGGCATTTTGGGATAATCTTGGCACCAAATGGTTCATCTTGGGCCATAAAATGATTAACTTGAATCTTGAAAAAGGGTAGATCACCATACAAATAGTTTCATTTACATAGATTAGGGGAACAATAACTGAGTGTAACATACTGGTTTATCAAGTATGTTCTGAGCCAAGAGGCAGAACCAACTTGAAGACAGAGTTTGGGGTAAATGCATAGTACATTAGCATAGCTTAAGATAAACATTTCCATAAGAAAAAGGCACTGGTCATCTCTAGGTTTGAGAATAGTTAACTTCAGGTGAAACCAGGTGTCATCATGGCAACACAGTATTTTAAGAGAAACATCCTTTTAAATTTGTATAGAAAAGGAAAAAATATCACTGGTTTGTTTCCTCCTGCTGCTTAAGAGAGATAAAAATGTCTGACACTTGCAGACTCTTTCCTCCGTTTGGAGACCCCTGGCCTTCCTGCCTGTTACCCTCTCAGATCCCTACCTCGTATCATGTAAAAATTAACTCAAATGTTTCAAAAATATAACAGAAAATATAAAACTTTAAAACAGTTAGAATAAAAAATAGGAGTAAATCGTGATATTGGACTTGGCAATGGATGTCTAGGCGTGACAGCAAAAGCGGGACCAGCAACGACAAAACGGATAAATTGAAATTTATAAAAAGAAAACTTTTGTACGTTGAAGTACACTGGTAAGAGTGAAAAGACAACTCACAGTGTGCGAGAAAGTATTTTCAAATCATATTTCTGATCATTCCTTCCAATGAATATTCAGGGATAGTTTCTTTTGGGGTTGACTGGTTTGAGCTCCTTGTTGTCCAAGGAACTCTCAAGAGTTTTCTCCAGTACTGCAGCACTACAGTTTGAAAGTATCAATTCTTTGAAACTCAGCCTTTTTTATATGGTCCAACTCTCACAGCCATATGTCGAATACTGGAAAAATCATAGCCTTGACTACACAGAATTTTGTCAGAAAAGTGATGTCCCTGCCTTCTAATACGCTGTCCAGGTTTCTTCCAAGGAGCAAGTGTCTTTTAATTTCATGGCTACAGTCACTGTCTGCAGTGGTTTTGACCTGAGAAAATAAAGTCTGTCACTGTTTCCATTTTACCCCATCTATTTGCCATGAAGAGATGGGACTGGATGCCACGATCTTAGTTTTTTGAATGTTGGGTTTTGTCAGCTTTTTCCACCCTCCTCTTTAATCTTCATCAAGATACTCCTTAGTCCCTCTTTCTTTGCTACCATTAGGGTAGTGTCATCTGCATGTCTGAGGTTGTTGATTTTTCTCCCAGCAATCTTGATTCCAGCTGGTGCTTCATTCAGCTCGATATTCCTCATGAAGTACAACCCTGACATACTCCTTTCCCAATTTTGAAGCAGGCCATCATTTCATGTTCAGTTCTAACTGTTGCTTCTTGACCTGCATACAGATTTCTCAGGAGGCAGGTGAGGTGATCTTATATTCCCATCTCTTTCAGAATTTTCCACAGTTTGTTGTGATTCACACAGTTAAAGACTTTAGCGTAGTCAATGAAGCAGAAGCAGGTGTTTTTTTCTGGAATTTCCAGGCTTTTTCTATGAGTCAACAGATGTTGGCAGTTTAATCTCTGCTTCCTCTACCTTTTCTAAATACAGTCTGTACATTTGGAAGTTCTCAGTTCATGTACTGCTGAAGCCTAGCTTGAAGGATTTTGAGCATTATTACCTTGCTAGCACATGAAAGCAGTGCAATTGTGTGATAGTTTGAACAATCTTTAATGTTGCCTTTCCTTGAGACTAGAATGAAAACTAACATTTTCCTGTCTTGTGAGCACTGTTCAATTTTCTAATTTGCTGGCATATTGAGTGAAGCACTTTCACAGCATCATCTTTTAGGAATTGAAATAGCTCAGTTGGAATTCCATCACTTCCACTAGCTTTGTTCATAGTAACGCCTCCTTAGGTCCACTTGACTTCACACTCCAGGTTGTCTGGCTCTTGGTGAGTGACCCTATCATCATGGTTATTTAGGTCATTAAGGCCTTTCTTTCTTGTTTTGGAAATTTTTCCCGAGCAATTTTACTTCATTTTAAAAATTAATTAATTTATTTTAATTGGAGGCTAATTACTTTACAATATTGCTGTGGTTTTTGCCATACATTGACATGAATCAGCCACAGGTGTACATCTGTGTACATCCCCCATCTCAAACCCCCTTCCTACCTCCCTCCCCATCCCATCCCTCTGAGTTGTCCCACTGCACCGACTTTGAGTGACCTGTTTCATGCATTGAGGTTGTTTTCCTCTTTTTCTGTATTATTTGCTTAAGAAGACTTATCTCTCCTTGCTATCCTTTGGAACTCTGCATTCAGATGGATGTATCTTTCCCTTTCTCCTTTGCCTTTCACTTCTCTTCTTTTCTCAGCTATTTGTAAGGCCTCCTCATACAACCGTTTCAGCATTTTACATTTCTTCTTCTTGGGGATGGTTTTGATCACAGTCTCTTGTATAATATGATGAACCTCTGTCCACAGTTCTTCAGGCAATCTGTCAGATATTATCCTTTGACTTTTTTTTGTCACTTCCACTGTATAATCATAAGGGATTTAATTTAGGTCTTACTGAACAGTCTAAAGGTTTTCCCTACTTTCTTCAGTTTAAGGCTGAATTTTGCAGTAGGGAGCTGGTGATCTTGAACCACAGTCAGTTTCAAGCTTGTTTTTGCTGACTGTATACAGTTTCCCCATCCTTGGCTATAAAGAATACAATCTATCTGGTTTTAGTATTGACCATCTAGTGATATCCAGGTCTAGAGTCAGCTCGGGTGTTGTTGAAAAGAGGGTGTTTACTATGACTATTGAATTCTCTTGGCAAAACTCTGTTAGCCTTTTCCCTGCTTAATTTTGTACTCCAAGGCCAAACTTGCCTCTTACCCCAGGTATCTCTTGACTTCCTACTTTTGTATTCAAGTCCCCTTGATGAAAAGAACATCTTTGGTGTTTGTTCTAGAAGGTATTCATAAAATCATTCAGCTTTTTCAGCACTAGTAATTGGGGCAGAGACTTGGACTACTTTGATGTTGAGCAATTTGACTTGGAAACAAACTGAGATAATTCTGTCATTTTTGAGACTGCACCCTAGTACTGCATTTCAGACTCTTTTGTTAACTATTAGTGCTAACCCACTTCATCCAAGGGATTCTTGCCCACAGTAGTAGGTACAAGGGTCATCTGAATTAAATTTTCCATTCCCATCCATTTTAGTTCACTGATTCCTAAATTGTTGATGTTCACTCTTGCCATTTCCTCTTTCATTGTCATTAGGGAAATGCATATCCAATTCACCAAACATAGCATTTTAGCTCTACTATGCTAGCCATGATTAAAAAATGGAATGTAAATATTGATGCATATGAGGAAAATTTGAAACCCTTGATCATTGCTGGTGGGAATGTAAAATGATACACCTTCTATGGTAAAATTTGAGAGTTCCTGGATAGTGCAAATTTAGAATTGCCATATGACCCAGCAATTTCCCAAAGAATTTAAAACATGTAAACATGTGATCAAACATTTGTGTAAGGATGTTCAAAGCAGCATTATTTGCAATCGCCAAAAATGGAAAAAAAAATCAATGATTAATAAATTAATGAAAAAATGTGTTCTATCAATATAAAGAAGTATTATTCAGTCATAAAAGAAATGGAATAGTAATACAACATGGATAAAGCTTAAAAGTATGACGCCTAATGAAAGAAGCCAGACACAACACACTATCTATTGTGCACATATAGTTTTATTCACATGAGATTCCCAGAAAAAGCAAATTGTTAAAGACAGAAAGCAGACTAGTGGTAGCCAGTGGCTGGGGAAGGGAGGATGAGTGATTTCTGATGGTACCTGGTCTCCTTTGGCAGTGATAAAGATGTCTGGAACTATACAACCGAACATTTGAATGTACTAAATACCATTGAATTGTACTATTAAAATGGAAAATTTTATGTGGTGTGTATCTACTCTTTAAAAGTTCATGGCACAATTTATATATATATGACTATCAACTATAAAATTCTATGACCCAAATTCTATGACCCAAACTCTGATTCTATTTCTACTCTAGTGTTATCTTAAACATCAAGACTTTGGATGTCAGAAAATCTTCAGTTTTTCAACACTTATAAATGTGTATGTGAACCTAGAATTAAAAGGTCTAGTAACATCAATAACATCAATCTATATCAACTGGGATGTTTCCACACAGATATATGTATGTGTGGCAGGGTGTATATTTCTTGAAATGCAAAGAGACCATGATGATGACTCATCTTGAGATGACCATGAAGATCATAATCTTAAAGAGATTTCAGAGAAAAGCCACTGATGTTATTAAAGGATAAGAATGCTGAATTTGTGAGAAGAGATGTCTAGTAGAGAGTAAACTGAAGAGTCATTTAATAGCTGGAATTGAGTACTGTGTTAAATGTAAAAACCTGCGGAAATAAGAGAATGCTATAGCAAATAAAAGCTAGAGAAAATGCTAGATTTTTTACGGTTATGTTGTATTCTCTTTTAGAGATATTTTAGTAATCTATCTCAAAATGTGGAAGGCCAGGTAGGGCAGGTGTGGTGGTTATGTCATGGCAAGAAGCTTCTGTGAGGGTGGCAAGTAGCAAGCATCTCTGCCTCCTTATCTTGTAAATTTACAATGATTTTGACTTTCTGATAGTCAAAGACAGGAAAAGCAATTATTCGACTTTCCCCCATGCATGCTTAGTTGGTCAGTCATGTCTGACTCTTTGCGATCCTTTGGACTGTTCACATGTTTTAAAGAAGCCAGGCTTCTCTGTCTGTGGGATTTCTCAGGCAAGAATACTGGAGTGGGTTGCTGTTTCCTCCCCCAGGGGATTTTCCTGACCCAGGGAGCAAACCCATGTCTCCTGTATCTACTACATTGCAGGCAAATTCTTTACCCACTGAGCCACTGGAGAAACACCCACTTTCCTCCAAATATTTTCAAATCCCTTTGGCACTTTTCTTCACATATGTCAACAGGAAACCTTAGTAACTAGGAGGTAGACTAGAGTAGGAAAGGAGGGATTGAGGCCATGATTATAGAAGAAAGAAGCTTTTTTTTAGAGTCAGGGATGATAAATACTATAAATTTTTTAAAAAAGAAATTGTGTTTTTTCTTTGGAAATCTTTAACTAGGATATATTCTAACTTATAAAAATAATTTTACTATCATTTTTATTGACAGGAATGAATGGATTACATGACTACTCAAGTTTCATTTAAGTGATGAAAGGGAATCATCTTCCTCTGATCGTAATGCTCCCTAAATTCACAAATTCATATAACAGAAGAGCTCTTGAGACATGATTTAATTATTTTTACAGCTTTAACTTTATTCATTTTTGTGGAGAGGTACTATTACTAGCATAGTCAATACCATGATTATAGGTGACAAACATATTTTATCACTTCAAAAAAACCATGAAATTCATCATCAGCTTGGGAAACCATAGAAATATATAATCAAAAGTGGAAAATCTCTGCTGTATGTGGTGTACAAGCCACCAGACTGAAAAAAGTCCCCTAAAGACCATCCTGATGTGCAGAATAAATTCTCCCTTCACAATATTGTCAATGCTTGGATTAAATATAAAAACCAGTCAGTCAGTCAGTTCAGTCACTCAGTTGTGTCCAACTCTTTATGACCTTATGGACTGAAGCACGCCAGGCCTCCCTGTCCATCACCAACTCCCAGAGCTTGCTCAAACTCATGTCCATCAAGTCGGTGATGCCATCCAACCATCTCATCCTCTGTGCTTCCCCTTCTCTTCCTACCTTCAATCTTTCTCAGCATCAGGTTCTTTTCCAATGAGTTGGCTTTTGGCACTAGGTGGCCAAAGTATTGGAGTTTCAGCTTCAGCATCAGACCTTCCAATGAATATTCAGGACTGATTTCCTTTAGAATTGACTGGTTTGATTTATATTTGCAGTCCAAGAGACTCTTCAGAGTCTCCTCCAACACCACAGTTCAAAAGCAAAAATTCTTCAATATAAAAATCAATTTATATTTAAAAATCTACTTTTAAATTTTAAATATAAAAGTAAATAGATGAAATGCAATTGAAGTACTCCAACTGATATTTATTTAAAATTAGAATAAAATGTTCTCATTTGACAACATTGTATATTAGATATACTAAAAATTCCTTCAGCTACCACTTAAATGCTGGATTTAAAAATAAACAAACAAACAAAAGAAAAAAAACATCTTTCTAAATGCTCAGCTGAAAGAGCCAGAGAGTAAAGGAAAAGTCAAAAGTAGGAAGGAAAAAGCAAATCAGAAGTCCAATGAAGTAAGCGATCAGTGAAACCATGGCTGCTCTGAGCATCTTTCAATTTTGGTTGGTTGGTTTAGTTGCTAATTCGTGTCCAACTTTTGAGACCCCATGGACTGTAGCCTGCCAGGCTTCTCTGTGCATGGGATTCTCCAGGCAAGAATACTGGAGTGGGTTGCCTTTTCCTTCTACAGAGGATCTGCCTGTCCCAGGAATCGGACCCGGGTCTCCTGTATTGCAGGCAGATTCTTTACCGACTGAGCTATGAGGGAAGCCCCTTTCAGTCTTTAGTGACCTAGAAATGAGCCCCACACATGGTACTAGTGGTGAAAGGTGGCTGAACTGTACAAAAGGGACATTTGGATTAGACATCCTATTATAAAGCCAGAGAGGCCCCTAAAGGGCAACACCCAGGCTTTAAAGGGTGAATTACATAAATGAGCTTTCCTCCCACAGATTTGGCTGTTGATAGAAAGGGGGAAAACGCCTCAAGTGTGGTTGAAGACAAAATGCTCACTGTTTAGTTCTTTCAAAAACAAAAGAAGAATTTAGTTTGAAGTGATCCTGGACTGGAGGATCCTTTTCCATAGTTAACAAAAACCAAGAACTTGAAAGTTAAAGTAAATCAAAACTTTCCAGGAAATAAAAATATTAAATTCAGATCTCAGCTTATAAAAAAGGTACCAACCAATATTGACTCCATGTTTAGAAAAAAAAAATTAAAAACAGATAAAAACCAAAAGCCAGCTTAGGAGAAGGAAGAAAAATTTCCCTGTAAAATCAAGACTCAGAATGATTAGATGTAAAATATAAAATGAGTTTGTTTAATATGTTTAAGGAAATAACACAGTACAAAGAATTCTATTCATTCCTCTGTAATAACCTTTATGGAAAAGGAATCTGAAAAAGAACGGATAGGGACTTCCCTGGTGTGCCAGTGGTACAGATTCAGCCTTCTAATCACGGAAGGTGAGTTCAATTCCTGGTCAGGTGACTGATTCCATATGCTGTGGAGCAACTAAGTCTGTGTGCCACAACTACTGAGCCTGTGCCCAAGCCTGTGCCCAAGTACGACAACTAGAGGTGCCCTGCAACAAAAGATCCCACATGATGCAATGAAGATCAGGCATACCACAACTAAGACTTGGCACAGCCAAATAAATAAGTGAACAAATAAAATAAAAAAGAGTGGATATATAGGTTTAGCTGGTTCACTCTGCTGCACAGCAGAAACTAACACAACATTGTAAATCAACTATACTTCAATAAAAAAAATTTTAAAATGAGAGGAAGGGTCCTTAAAAAATCATCAGAAATGAACAGACAGAGATACTGTTTCTGGCAGTGGTGGATTATCTTGATTTGTGCTGACACTACTGCAGGACACATTTAAA
Organism: Redunca redunca; assembly: GCA_006410935.1. Taxonomy (NCBI): domain Eukaryota; kingdom Metazoa; phylum Chordata; class Mammalia; order Artiodactyla; family Bovidae; genus Redunca; species Redunca redunca. The sequence goes on from SJYQ01007423.1 coordinate 10,011, forward strand.
GCTCTTTACAAAATGCTACATTAAAAAGCAATTATTGTTGTCTATAAGAGACCCATCTCAAACCAAGAGACACATACAGACTGAAAGTGAATGGCTGGAAAAAGACATCTCATGCAAATGGGGATCAAAAGAAAGGAGGAATAGCAATACTCATACCAGATAAAATAGACTTTGAAATAAAGGCCCTGAAAAGAGATGAAGAAGGACACTACATAATGATCAAAGGCTCAATCCAAGAAGATATAGCAATTATAAATATATATACACCCAACATAGGAGCACCTCAATACATAAGACAAATGCTAACAAGTGTGAAAGGGGAAATTAACAGTAACACAATAATAGTGAGAGACTTTAACACTCCACTCACACCTATGGATAGATCAACCAAACAGAAAATTAACGAGGAAACACAAATTTTAAATGATATAATGGATCAGTTAGCCCTAATTGATATCTATAAGACATTTTACCCCAAAACAATGAATTTTTTTCACCTTTTTCTCAAATGCACACAGAATATTCTCAAGGATAGGTCATATCCTGGGCCATAAATCTAGACTGGGTAAATTCAAAAAAATTGAAATCATTTGAAGCATCTTTTCTGATCACAATGCAGTAAGATTAGATGCCAACTAGAGGGAAAACTAGCAAAAATATAAATATATGGAGACTAAACAACATGCTTCTGAATAACCAACAAGTCACAGAAGAAATCAAAAAGGAAATCAAAATATGCATAGAAACAAATGAAAATGAAAGCATGACAAAACCTATGGGATTCAGTAAAAGCACTGCTAAGGGAAAGGTTCATAGCAATACAAGCTTACCTCAAGAAACAGGAGAAAAATCAAATAAATAACCTAACTTTACACCTAAAGTAACTAGAAAAAAGAAACGAAGAACCCCAGGGTTAGTAGAAGGAAAGAAATCATAAAAATTAGGGCAGAAATAAATGAAAAAGAAACAAAGGAGACTATAGCAAAAATAAACAAAACTAAAAGCTGGTTCTTTGAGAAGATAAATAAAATAGACAAACCATTAGCCAGACTCATCAGGGAAAAAAAGGGAGAAGAATCAAATCAACAAAATTAGAAATGAAAATGGTGATATCACAACAGACAAAACAGAAATACAAAAGATTATAAGAGACTACTGTCAGCAACTATATGCCAATAAAATGGACAACTTGGAAGAAATGGATGAATTCTTAGGAAAGCATAACCTTCCAAAACAGAACCAGGAAGAAATAGAAAATCTTAACTGATGCTTCCCAAACATGGAAATCTAAACTGTAATCAAAAATCGTGCAACAAACAAAAGCCCAAGACCAGATGGCTTTACAGGTGAATTCCACCAAAAATTTAGAGAAGAGCTAGTACCTGTTCTACTCAAACTCTTCCAGAGAATTGCAGAGGAAGGTAAACTGCCAAACTCATTCTATGAGGCCACCATCATCCTAATACCAAGACCAAACAAAGAAAACTACACACTAAAAAGAAAACTACAGGCAAATATCACTGATGCAAAAATTCTCAACGAAATTCTACCAAACAGAATCCAGCGACATATTAAAAAGATCACACATCATGACCAAGTGGGCTTTATACCAGGGATGCAAGGATTCTTCAATATCTGCAAATCAAACAATGTGATACACCACATTAACAGATTAAAAGATAAAACCATATGATTATCTTAATAAATGCAGAGAAAGTCTTTGACAAAATTCAACACCCATTTATGATAATAACTCTCCAGAAAGCAGGCATAGAAGGAACATACCTCAACATGCTGCTGCTGCTGCTAAGTTGCTTCAGTCATGTCCAACTTTGTGCGACCCCACAGATAGCAGCCCAGCAGGCTCCCCCGTCCCTGGGATTTTCCAGGCAAGAACACTGGAGTGGGTTGCCATTTCCTTCTCCAATGCATGAAAGTGAAAAGTGAAAGTGAAGTCTCTCAGTTGTGTCCGACTCTTAGTGACCCCATGGACTGCAACCTATCAGCCTCCTCCATCTATGGGATTTTCCAGGCAAGAATACTGGAGTGGGCTGCCATCGCCTTCTCCCACCTCAACACAATAAAAGCCATATATGATAAACCCACGGCAAACATTATCCACAATGGCAAAAAATTGAAAGCATTTCCCCTAATGTCAGGAACAAGACAGGGATGCCCAATCTCACCACTACGATTCAACATAGTTTTGGAAGTTTTTTAACTATAGTAATCACAGAAGAAAAAGAAATAAAAGGAATCCAGCCAGATTGGAAAAGAAAAAGTAAAACTCTCACTGTTTGCAGATGACATGATGTTCTACATAGAAAACCCTAAAGGCACCACCAGAAAATTGCTATGGCTAATCAATGAATTTAGTAAAGTTTCAGGATATAAAATTCATACACAAAATCCCTTGCATTCCTATACACTAACAATGAGAAAAAAGAAAGAGAAATTAACGAAATAGTCACATTTACCATTGCAACAAAAATAATAAAATACTTAGGAATAAATCTACTTAAAGAAACAGAAGATCAATATATAGAAAACTATAAAACACTGATAAAATAAATCAAAGATGATGCCAATAGATAGAGAATTATACCATGTTCTTAGATCAGAAGAATCAGTATAGTGAAAATGAATATACTACCCACAGCAATCTATAGATCCAATGCAATCCCTATCAAGCTACCAACGATATTTTTCACAGAACTATAACAAATAATTTCACAATTTGTATGGAAATGCAAAAAGACCTCGAATAGCCAAAGCAATCTTTAGAAGAAAAATGAAACTGGAGGAATCAACCTGTCTGACTTCAGACTATATGACAAAGCTACAGTCATCAAGACAGTATGTTACTAGCACAAAGACAGACATATAGACCAATGGAACCTAGTAGAAAGCCCAGAGATAAATCCATGCACCTATGGACACATTATCTTTGAAAAAAAGGCAAAGATATACAGTGGAGAAAAGAAAATCTCTTTAACAAGTGATGCTGGGAAAACTGGTCAACCACCTGTAAAAGAATGAAACTAGAACATTTTCTAACGCCATTCACAAAAAATAAACTCAAAATGGATTGAAGATCTAAATGTAAGACCAGAAACTAGAAAACTCCTAGAGGAAAACATAGGCAAAACACTGTCTGACATACATCACAGCAAGATCTTCTATGACCAACCTCCTAGAGTAAAGGAAATAAAAGCAAAAATAAACAAATGGGACCTAATTAAAATTAAAAGCTTCTGCACAATGAAGGAAACTATATGCAAGGTGAAAAGACAGCATTCAGAATGGGAGAAAATAATAGGAAATTAAGCAACTGACAAAGAATTAATCTCAAAATATATAAGCAGCCGATACAGCACAATACCACAAAAATAAACAACACAATTCAAAAAATGGGCCAAATAACTAAGCAGACATTTCTCCAAAGAAGACGTACAAATGGCTAACAAACACATGAAAAGGTGCTCAACATCACTCATTATCAGAGAGATGCAAATCAAAAACACAGTGAGGTACCATCTCATGCCAGTCAGAATGGCTGCTATCAAAAAGTCTACAAGCAATAAATGCTGAAGAGGGTGTAGAGAAAAGGGAACCCTCCCACACTGTTGGTGGAAATGCAAACTAGTACAACCACTATGGAGAACAGTGTGGAGATTCCTTAAAAATCTGGAAATAGAACAGCCAGATGATGCAGCGATCCCACTGCTGGGCATACACACTGAGAAAAAAAGAATTGAAAGAGACACATGAACCCCAATGTTCGTTGCAGCACTTTTTACAATAGCTGAGACATGGAAGCAACTTAGATGTTCATCATCAGATGAATGTATAAGAAAGTTGTGGTACATATACACAACGGAATATTAATCAGCTATTAAATAAAATACATTTGAATCAGTTCTAATGAGGTGGATGAAATTGGAGCCTATTATACAGAGTGAAGTAAGCCAGAAAGAAAAACACCAATACTGTATATTAACACATATATATGGAATTTAGAGAGATGGTAACGATGACCCTATATGTGAGGCAACAAAAGAGACAGAGATATAGAAAACAGATTTTTGGACTCTGCGGGAGAAGGGGAGGGTGGGATGATTTGAGAAAACAGCACTGAAACATATATACAGTTCAGGCCAGTTCAGTTCAGTAACTCAGTCATGTGCGACTCTTTGCAAACCCATGAATCGCAGAACGCCACACCTCCCTGTCCATCACCAACTCCCGGAGTTCACTCAGACTCATGTCCACAAATCAGTGATGCCATCCAGCCATCTCACCCTCTGTCGTCCCCTTCTCCTCCTGCTCCCAAACCCTCCCAGCATCAGAGTCTTTTCCAGTGAGTCAACACTTCGCATGAGGTGGCCAAAGTACTGGAGTTTCAGCTTTAGCATCATTCNGCGTTTCTGATGATGTACTCTGCATATAAGTTAAATAAGCAGGGTGACAATATACAGCCTTGACGTACTCCTTTTCCTATTTGGAACCAGTCTGTTGTTCCATGTCCAGTACTAACTGTTGCTTCCTGACCTGCATATATGTTTCTCAAGAGGCAGGTCAGCTGGCCTGGTATTCCCATCTCTTTCAGAATTTTCCACAGTTGATTGTGATCCACACAGTCAAAGGCTTTGGAATAGTCAATAAAGCAGAAATAGATGTTTTTCTGGAACTCTCTTGCTTTTTCGATGATCCAGCGGATGTTGGCAATTTGGTCTCTGGTTCCTCTGCCTTTTTTAAAACCAGCTTGAACATCAGGGAGTTCATGGTTCATGTATTGCTAAAGCCTGGCTTGGAGAATTTTGAGCATTACTTTACTAGCATGTGAAATGAGTGCAATTGTGTGGTAGTTTGAGCATTCTTTGGCATTGCCTTTCTTTGGATTGGAATGAAAACTGACCTTTTCCAGTCCCATGGCCACTGCTGAGTTTTCCAAATTTGCTGGCATATTGAGTGCAGCACTTTCACAGCATCATCTTTCCGGATTTGAAATAGCTCAACTGGAATTCCACCACCTCCACTATCTTTGTTCATAGTGATGCTTTCTAAGGCCCACTTGACTTCACATTCCAGGATGTCTGGCTCTAGATGAGTGATCACACCATCATGATTATCTGGGTCATGTAGATAGTTTTTTGTACAGTTTTTCTGTGTATTCTTGCCACCTCTTAATATCTTCTGCTTCTGTTAGGTCCATACCATTTCTGTCCTTTATCGAGCCCATCTTTGCGTGAAATGTTCCCTTGGTATCTCTAATTTTCGTGAAGAGATCTCTAGTCTCTTCCATTCTGTTCTTTTCCTCTATTTCTTTGCATTGATCGCTGAAGAAGGCTTTCTTATCTCTTCTTGCTATTCTTTGGAACTCTGCATTCAGATGCTTATATCTTTCCTTATCTCCTATGTTTTTTGCTTCTCTTCTTTTCACAGCTATTTGTAAGGCCTCCCCAGACAGCCATTTTGCTTTTTTGCATTTCTTTTCCATGGGGATGGTCTTGATCCCTGTTTCCTATACAATGTCACAACCTCTCATTCCATAGTTCATCAGGCACTCTATCAGATCTAGGCCCTTAAATCTATTTCTCACTTCCACTGTAAAATCATAAGAGATTTGATTTAGGTCATACCTGAATGGGCTAGTGGTTTTTCCTACTTTCTTCAATTTAAGTCTGAATTTGGTAATAAGCAGTTTATGATCTGAGCCACAGTCAGCTCCTGGTCTTGTTTTTGTTGACTGTATAGAGCTTCTCCATCTTTGGCTGCAAAGAATATAATCAATCTGATTTCGGTGTTGACCATCTGGTGATGTCCATGTGTAGAGTCTTCTCTTGTGTTGCTGGAAGAGGGTGTTTGCTATGACCAGTGCATTTTCTTGGCAAAACTCTATTAGTCTTTGCCCTGCTTCATTCCACATTCCAAGGCCAAATTTGCTTGTTACTCCAGGTATTTCTTGTCTTCCTACATTTGCATTCCAGTCCCCTAGAATGAAAAGGACATCTTTTTTGGGGTGTTAGTTCTAAAAGGTCTTGTATGTCTTCATAGAACCGTTCAACTTCAGCTTCTTTCACATTACTGGTTGGGGCATAGACTTGGATTACCTTGATATTGAATGGTTTGCCTTGGAAATGAACAGAGATCATTCTGTCGTTTTTGAGACTGCATCCAAGTACTGTATTTCGGACTCTTTTTTTTTGACCATGATGGCTACTCCATTTCTTCTGAGGGATTCCTGCCCGCAGTAGTAGATATAATGGTCATCTGAGTTAAATTCACCCATTGCAATCCATTTTAGTTAGCTGATTCCTAGAATGTCGATGTTCACCCTTGCCATCTGTTGTTTGACCACTTCCAATTTGCCTTGATTCATGGACCTGACATTCCAGGTTCCTACGCAATATTCCTCTTTACAGCTTCGGACCTTGTTTCTATCACCAGTCGCATCCACAGCTGGGTATTTTTTTGCTTTGGCTCCATCCCTTTATTCTTTCTGGAGTTATTTCTCCACTGATCTCCAGTAACATGTTGGGCACCTACTGACCTGGGGAATTCCTCTTTCAGTATCCTATCATTTTGCCTTTTCATACTGTTCATGGGGTTCTCAAGGCAAGAATACTGAAGTGGTTTGCCATTCCCTTCTCCAGTGGACCACATTCTGTCAGACCTCTCCACCATGACCCGCCCGTTTTGGGTTGCCCTGTGGGCATGGCTTAGTTTCATTGAGTTAGACAAGGCTGTGGTCCTAGTTTGAGTAGACTGACTAATTTTATGTGAGTATGGTTTCAGTGTGTCTGCCCTCTGCTGCCTTCTTGCAACACCTACCATTTTACTTGGGTTTCTCTTACCTTAGAGGAAAGGTATCTCCTCATCACCGCCCTTCCTGACCTTCAACGTGGGATAGCTCCTCTAGGCCCTCCTGCGCCCACACAGCCACTGCTCCTTGGACGTGGGGTGGCTCCTCCCGGCTGCCAACCCTGGCCTTGGGCACCAGGGTGGCTCCTCCTGGCCGCTGCTCCTGACCTCGGACTTGGGTAGCTCCTCTCGGCCGTTCCTGCGCCGTCACAGCCTGGCACTCTCAGCCGCTGCCCCTGACCTTGGACGTGGGGTAACTCCTCTTGGCTGCCACCCTATGGGCAGGGGTCCTCCCGGCTTCTGCCCCTGACCTTGGACATTGGGTAGCTCCTCTCAGCCACTAAGCGTGGGCGGCTGTGACTGGCGCACTAACATATATATTACCACATGTGAAATAAATGACCAGCCCAAGTGCAATGCATGCAACAGGTCCCTCAAAGCTGGTGCACTTTGACAACCCAGAAGGATGGGTTGGGGCGGGAGGTCGGAGCAGGGCTCAGGATGCAAGACAAGTGTATGCCAGCGGCTAATTTATGCAAATGTATGGCAAAACCCACCACAATATTGTAAGGTAATTAGCCTCCAATTAAAATAAATAAATTGATAAAAAAATAAAAGCAATTATTTGAGCCTTGAGCCTGTGCCTTGTAACAAGAGAAGCCACTGCAGTGAGAAGCCGCTGTGCCACAGCAAAGAGTAGCCCCTGCTTGCCTCAACTAGAGAAAGCCCATGCAAGCAACAAAGACCCAGCACAGCCAAAATAATAAATAAATATTAAAAAATTATTATGTGAGAAACAGAGAGTGAACTGCAGAGGAAAAATGACCTATGCATAAGATCATGTAGCCTTAATGTACACACAAGTAGAGTCACCAAAAAGAGAGGGAATAAAGCAGAAAAATTACGTCTCCTTAGGCTGCTTTTGGCCATGACTGTTTCTCAGACTTTCCTTGTTTTTGATGACTTTCAAAGTTTCAAGCAGTACTAATCAGGTATTTTGTAGAATGTCCCTCAGCTGAGACTTTTCTAATGTTTTCCTCATGATTAGAATGGATTTATATGTTCTTGAGAGGAAGACCACAGAAGTAAAGCATCATTTTATTCACATTATATCAAGAGTGCATGCTATAAACATGACTTATGATTGTTGATGTTGAGCTTGATTACTTGGCTGAAGCACTGTTTATTAGATTTTCCACAATAAAGTTATACTCTTCCCTTTATACCACACTCTTTGAAATAAAACCATTATGCACAGACCACATCTAAGCATTGGATTGAGAATCATGCTCCAGGTCTAGGTAAAGTAAAATATTTTATATTTTTCTGCATGAAAGTTTTGTCTCTTTTCCCATATAGTCATTTATTAAGTAATTTATTTGTATTAGCATGGACTTAACATATTTTACATTTTGTGTTCTAATACAATTCTATTTCATTTGTTTTGTTGCTTAAATATTCTTGCTTGACATCCCTTCTGTGTTAGTTTCCTAGAGATACTGTAGAAAGTGCTAAAAACTTGGGAGCTCAAAGCAATAGACTGTATTCTTTCACAGTCTGGAAGCAACACGTTTGAAATTAAGGTGTTGGTATGACAATGCTCCCTCTGAAGTCTGAAGAACCCTCCTGTCTCTTCCAACTGCTGATGATTGCTGGCAATCCTTCCCATTCCTTGGATTGTAGACTCATCATTCCTAATTTTGTTTCTGTCTTTATATAACATTTTCTTCTCTGTTTCTCTTTATGCCTTGTGTTCTTAGAAGGACACCAGTCGTTGAACTCAGGGTCCAAACTATTCATAGATGACCTTCTCAAGTATTTTTGGATTACAAATTAGGTTACATTCTTAGGTCCTATGTGAACAAGAATTTTTGAGTAACACTATTTAACTCATGACACCATCATTGTGGAGGAATTTTTTTTTTTAATTTCCTAACATTCTGACATTATAAGATACTTCAGGATCATGTTACGTATTCCTTGCCTTAGTCCTAGAATCAGAAATTTCTCCATAGAATCCTGGATCCTTTTACTTGAAAATGTACTGGAAACCAGGATATAAGTGCTAGGAATGAGTGTTATCAGAGTGGTGCTGTCTCTAGGCTCATCTAGCTGGCAGCACAAGGGAATATGTTTGTATGCTAACCACTGTGTGGACACCTATGAATGTTTATGCAACATTTAGCAAGTATATTGAATTTAAAGTGATCCTTGAATATTACAGGTTTGAAATGCACTGGTCCACTTATGGGCTTCCCAGGTGGCTCAATGGTAAAGAATACGCCTGCCAGTGCAGAGATGCAGGAAACTTGTGTTTGATCCCTTGGTCAGAAACTTCCCCTGGAGAAGGAAATGGCAACCCATTCCATTATTCTTGCCTGGAAAATCCCATGGACAGAGGAGCTTGGTGGGCTATAGTCCATGGGTAACAAAGAGTTAGACTCAACTTAGTAACTGAACATGACATGGATCCACTTATAGGCAGATATTTTTCAGTAAATAGATTGGAAACATTTTTGGACATTTCCAACAATGTAAAAACTTGATTTGGGAGAATGGCATTGAAACAAGTATAATATCATATAAGAAACGAATCACCAGTCTAGGTTCGATGCAGGTTACAGGATGCTTGGGGCCGTTGCACTGGGATAACCCAGAGGGATGGTATGGGGAGGGAGGTGGGACGGGGTTTCAGGAGTGGGAACTTATGTACACCCGTGGCGGTTTCATGTTGATGTATGGCAAAACCAATACAGTATTATAAAGTTTAAAAAAGAAAAAGAAAACGCTTTTTCTGGGTTGGTTCTAAAACTTACAAGATGCAGAGAAAGCAGTGGGCAGAGGTAAACTTATAGCATAGATCTCCATATTAAAAGAAAGAAAGAACTGAAATCAATAACAATTTTCTCCTGAAAGAAACTAGAAAAAGAAGAGCAAACTAAACCCAAACAAACAGAAATAAGGAAATAAAGATTAGAGTGAAAATAAATGAAATAGATAGAAAATATAAAAGACAAAAGTGAATAAAACCAAGAGTTGTATTTAAAAAAATAATTGAAAAATTAACACACCTTTAGCTCACATGACAAAGAAAAGATAAATCAAATTACTAAAACTAGGAATGAAATAGGAAAATTTTACTACTAATCTTCTACTAATAGAAATAAAACAGATGATAAGGGAATGCTATTTTTAAATGTTTTTTATTTCTCATTGGAGGGTAATTGCTTTACAACATTGCATTGATTTCTGCCATGAAAAAGTGAAAGTGATAGTTGCTCAGTCATGTCTGACTCTTTGCAACTCTATGGACTGTAACTTGCCAAGCTCCTCTGTCCATGGAATTCTCCAAGCAAGAATACTGGAGTATTTCATTATTCAGAGGATCTTCCTGACCCCAGGATCAAACCTTGGTCTCCTGCATCGCAGGTAGATTCTTTACATCTAAGCCACTTACACCAACATGAATCAGCCACAGACATACATACGTCCCTTCTCTCTTGAACCTCCCTCCCACCTCCCACCTCATCCAACTGGTGCTCTGTGACTACCACAAGGAATACCATTTCATGAACACTTATATGCCAGAAAATTTGATGTCTTAGACAAAATAGACAAATTCAGAAAGACCGAAATTAACTCTGACTCAAATGACATAGAAACACTGAATAAAGCTACAAAAAACAGAGAGATTGAATCAGTAATCAAAAACTATTCACAAAGCAATTGCCAGGCTCATGTCTGCCTTTCTGGCTGTTGAGTCCTTGTTGACAGTTCCAATGAATGTTGCTCTTCAGTGTTATGTTACGTAGTGCCATAGTACATAAATTTTGACTACACTAATGCTGTTTTTCCAATAAATTCTGTTGTTTTTAGTGTGTGATTCTGCAAAGTATACGTTTTTTGTTTTTCAGGTTTTCTTTTAAAACCATGTAAATACCTACATCTATTTTCTAGAATTTTTGTGAAGGCTAAGTCAGAAGGTAAACAGTCAATGCCTAAAACACTCCTGGTGTTCAATGAGCATTATTCAAGTTCTTAGGTATTATAAGGATGACTTTTTCTAATGAGATTTTTTTTTTTGTTTTTTGGTTTCCTGTTTTCCACAATTGAGTATGTGTTACCCTAAAATTATAGAAACACATCATTTTGTAGCAATTCTCTTCATGAAGATAATGGATATTTAACATTTGGTGTCTTTGGAGAAATGTCTATTTAGTTCTTTAGCCCATTTTTTGATTGGGTCGTTTATTTTTCTGGAATTAAGCTGCATAAGTTGCTTGTATATTTTTGAGATTAGTTGTTTGTCAGTTGCTTCGTTTGCTATTATTTTCTCCCATTCAGAAGGCTGTCTTTTCACCTTGCTTACAGTTTCTTTTGTTGTACAGAAGCTTTTAATTTTAATTAGGTCTCATTTGTTTATTTTTGCTTTTATTTTCAATATTCTGGGATGTGGGTCATAGAGGATCCTGCTGTGATGTATGTCAGAGAGTGTTTTGCCTATGTTCTTCTCTAGGAGTATCATAGTTTCTGGTCTTACATTTAGATCTTTAATCCATTTTGAGCTTATTTTTGTGTGTGGTGTTAGAAAGTATTCTAGTTTCATTCTTTTACAAGTGGTTGACCAGTTTTCCCAGCACCACTTGTTAAAGAGATTGTCTTTTCTCCATTGTATATTCTTGCCTCCTTTGTCAAAGATAAGGTGTCCATAGGTGCATGGATTTATCTCTGGGCTTTCTATTTTGTTCCATTGATCTATATTTCTGTCTTTGTGCCAGTACCATACTGTCTTGATGACTGTGGCTTTGTAGTAGAGCCTGAAGTCAGGCAGGTTGATTCTTCCAGTTCCATTCTTCTTTCTCAAGATTGCTTTGGCTATTTGAGGTTTTCTGTATTTCCATACAAATTGTAAAATTATTTGTCCTAGCTCTGTGAAAATTATCGTTGGTAGCTTGATAGGGATTGCATTGAATCTATAAATTGCTTTGGGTAGTATATTCATTTTCACCATATTGATTCTTCCGATCCATGAACATGGTATATTTCTCCATCTAATAGTGTCCTCTTTGATTTAGTTTTCTATATATAGGTCTTTACAGATGGCTAACAAACACATGAAAAGATTCTCAACATCACTCATTATCAGAGAAATGCAAATCAAAACCACAATGAAGTACCATTTCACGCCAGTCAGAATGGCTGCTATCCAAAGGTCTACAAGCAATAAATGCTGGAGAGAGTGTGGAGAATAGGGAACCCTCTTACACTGTTGGTGGGAATGCAAACTAGTACAGCCACTATGGAGAACAGTGTGGAGATTCCCTAAAAAACTGGAAATAGAACTGCCTTATGACCCAGCAATCCCATTGCTGGGCATACACATCGAGGAAACTGGAATTGAAAGAGACACGTGTACCCCAATGTTCATCACAGCACTGTTTATAATAGCCAGGACATGGAAGCAACCTAGATGTCCATCAACAGATGAATGGATAAGAAAGTAGTGGTACATATGCACAATGGAGTATTACTCAGCCATTAAAAAGAATACATTTGAATCAGTTCTAATAAGGTAGATGAAACTGGAGCCTATTATACAGATTGAAGTAAGCCAGAAAGAAAACCACCAATACAGTATACTAATGCATATATATGGAATTTAGAAAGATGGTAACAATAACCCTGTATGCGAGACAGCAAAAGAGACTCAGATGTATAGAACAGTCTTTTGGACTCTGTGGGAGAGGTTGAGGGTGGGATGATTTGGAAGAATGACATTGAAACATGTATAATATCATATATGAAATGAGTCACCAGTCCAGGTTTGATGCATGATACTGGATGCTTGGGGCTGTTGCACTGAGATGACCCAGAGGGATGGTATGGGGAGGGAGGTGGGAGGGGGGTTCAGGATGGGGAACACGTGTATACCCATGGTGGATTCGTGCTGACGTATGGCAAAACCAATACAACATTGTAAAGTAATTAACCTCCAATTAAAATAAATAAATGTATAATAAAAACCCCACATTTGATGTAAGGTAAGTTTATTACAAATAAGACATTATAGAAGCTTGGATTGAGATTTGAGGTTAATTAATTAGAGTGAACTGTGAGAACACAGTAGGGTGAAAAATCTAAAGAGATTATCACACTAAACTCAACCCAACATGTAGGCCTGGTGTTGACAAGTCAGAGACAGCATAAGTTTTAGACACAATCACAGAGGGAAGATATTTTCATTGTAGAAGAGACAATGGTTTAGAAAATGGAAAAATCATCAAAACAATTGATGCCCTATTGACAAACATGAGAGTGAAAATCCATGGTGGTCATGAAAATACTTTCTGCAATGTTTGGAAAACTTAAACGAAATTTTTAAGGAATAGAGAGAATGTGCTTCTGTGAGTACCTACAAAGATTTTTATTTGGCATTGGAAATGACTAAGAGGGGCCCAAAGATTTCAAATCTGCCTTGCTGGAGGGCTGGGCAAGCCTCGTCATAGCTATTGAAATGTGTTGGTCTCTGAGGAGAGAGGTTCAATTCAAAAGTGTTCTGTGATCACCAAAACTCTTGAGGAGACATTTACAAATCTTTTATGCTGATTAAAACATCAGGGCTTCCCTGGTGGCTCAGATGGTAAAGAATCTGTCTGCAATTCAGGAGAGCTGGGTTTGATCCCTGGGTCATGAAGATCCCCTGGAGAAGGGAATGGCAAGCCACTCCAGTATTCTTGTCTGGGGAATCCCATGGACAGAGGAGTCTGGTGGGCTACAATCCATGGGGTTGCAAAGAATCGGACACAAGTGAATGACTAACGTTTTCATGTTCACAGAACACACAATCAATACACAAAGGTTCAGATGATGATACCATTAAGCAGATTCAAGAAAAGGCAAAAATAGGGAGAAATGTACCAAAATTGTGGACTATAAATTTTACCTAGATTTTACAAGTGAAACTAAACACTTCAGTCTTTAAGAATATTGTCCACTTAAACTTCATATGTGCCTTCTCTCACTTTTCAAGGCATTACTTTAAAAAGAAAAATATATTTAGTTTGAGGGCATGTCCTATTAGTTTTGATACTAGGAAATTTATTTTGTCCTTTGTTTAGTTGGTTTTGTAAATTAACCATATTCCTGCACTAGTCCCAATCTCACCAACAACCCAGGCTAACATTAGATTAGAGTATTAAAAAAAAAGCTAACACTAGATTCAGAGTATCTATGAGTACTTTACATAATGATGGAAACCAAACCAGGGAAGTCTATGCATCCAGCCACAGTAAAAGAAATGCAATGGTTGCCAAAGAAAGTATGCGAGCACACACTGGCAAAGACAAAGGAAGGGTGGTGTGTTCCAATGGTCCCAGGCCTGAGAGCCAAGAACTCAGGGTCTTTCTCATCTACACTCCCAGGTGGGAACTGGAGAACCAGGGCCCACGCCTACATCATCTGTTAACATCATTCACTTGGTTATGCTGCCATCTGAGGAATCCTCTGCTTGTGCCTGACCCTGACCACATTCCCCTACTCTTCATGACATAACCTTGAAGAAACAGAAGAGAGGGAGATAGGTTGTCCTCACAGGACAAAAATTTTGAATCGAGTCTGGCTTTTTCAGTCTCCCTGCAAAGGGAAGTTTTGACTTTGCCCATCTGACTCCTTCCTGCAATCTCTGAGAAATGATCTAAAGATGCTGAAGTCACTTTTTGGAACAAAGTGATAAGAAACAAGGATGACAGGGAGCGGGCAATCAACTCAGAGACATAAAGAAAAGTAGAGGCTTACAAAAATCAAGAGGTGAGCCAGGGCTGGGAACAGAAGGGTTCAGGAAAGGGATTTGGGGGGATTTAAAGAGAGACAGTGGGGTGACACTGCAGGAAGGTATTTGGGAAAGACAGGGAACATATATTTATATGAACAAATCCTGACTTAACCATGATTTGACTTATAATTTCTAGATTTCACAGTGGTGCAAAAGTGATACACATTCAGCAGAAACCACGCTTTGAGTTTTGAATTTTGATTTTTTTTTTTTCCTGGGCCAGTGATTGTAGTACGTCCTCTCTACTGATGCTGGGCAGTGGTCCACAGCTCCCCATCAGCCATAAGATCATGAGGCTGAACAACGGACACACCAACAATCCTTTTGTGCCCAGACAACCATTCTATTTTTCACTTTCAGTATAGTCTTTGATAAATTACATGAGATATTCAACACTTCACTATAAAATAGGCTTTATGTTGGCTGATTTTGCACAACTGTAGATTAATGTAGTTGTTCTGAGCACATGTACAGTAGGCCGGTCTAAACTATGATCTCTAGTAGGTTTGGTGCATTAAATGCATTTTGACTTGAGATATTTTCAACTTGATGCTGCTGCAGCTAACTTGCTTCAGTCATATCCAACTTTTTGTGACCCTATGGACTGCAACCCTCCAGGCTCTTCTGTCCATGGGATTTCCAAGGCAAGAATATTGCAATGGGTTGCTATTTCCTTCTTCAGGGGATCTTCCCAACCTAGGGATTGAACCTGTGTCTCTTACATCTCCTGCATTGGCAGGGGGGTTCTTTACCACTAGCACTACCTGGGAAGCTTGGTGCATTAAATGTATTTCAACTTATGATATTTTCAACTTACATTGTGTTTGTTAGGATATAATCTCGCCACAAGTTGAGGAAGATTTGTATGCTACTTTAAGTCTATATATCTGGATCCTTTTCATCATCTTAGAAAAATCTGAGTAAAGACTTTGAGTAAAGATAAAAATTCAAGAAATATTTACTGGCTGTTTTGATCTTTCTTTGATCAGAACATTGCTCCAAGACAGAGACATATGGTTCTCCAGGTTCACAAGCTGGTACTGGAGATAGATAAAAAAGATCTGAGTTATGTTAGTGTTTAATGAAAACAGCTGAGTCTCTCAACCCGCGGTTTCTCCACTTTCACAGTCTCAGTTTATTTATATCCTGCTTCACTTAGAGAATTGCAAATCCCCTTTCTTCCACCTTCCTGTCCATCCGTCCTCATTCTTGTTCTATAGTATAGTCTAACTAGGCATCTTAACAGTTTCCTGTCCAACTCTCTTCATTTACCACCTCAGTGGACCTCAACATGAGATGATTGCACTATTTCAACAGCTCCCCAGGGCTCTTTGTGCATCTGCCCTAGTGGTTCTCTTGGGAGAAACTTCAGACTATGGTTTGGCTGAGTTGCAAGCAGCAGGGTTTTTGGAATGTTAGGCATATGGAGATATCAGCTTTTTTCCCAAGGATGGTCTTTAAATTCAAAAGGACATCTGGGATTCCAACCAAATAAGCAAAATAAAAATTTGATAAAGTAGTAGGAAAAAAATCTGTTAGAGTTTTAAAAGTATTCCTGTTGAGGTACTTCTCTGGTCAGTTTACTGGGCAGTAAGAATTGTTCCTGCCAGAACATACACAGCTAGATTGCTGCAAAGTAGCTGGAGAGCTGTCCTACCCAGGGTTGGTCCTGGGACACACTTCCCGAGAGACAGTTCAGGCTGTCCTTAAAGGAGGGGGTCCTCTGGTCTCTGATATGACAGAACCTAATATCTCACAGGGCAGAAGCTGAGCTGTTGCTCCTGAGAGATGATCTACCTTCTAGGAGCCAAGCTCAGCTCCTGTGCTCAAGCCAGTCCTCACCACTTTCCACATGCAAACGTGCACGCAACTCCACCACCCATTGTTTAAGGGTGATTTAAAGAGTTTAGAACTCCTGGAAAGATAGACCTATCTCCTCACATATTTTTGTTTGGAAGTAATTTTGACTAATCTGTCTCAGTATGCTATAAAGGTTAAGAAAATTAAATGGGGGCTAAAACCCTGAAGACCTGAGTCAGTCAAGCCCTCATCTAATCTGCCCACAAATATTCCTTGAAAACCCATGAGGTGTCAGGCAGTGAGGCCTTTCTGGAGGCTATAGAAACAGTGATGAATAGGACATGCATAGGATGCCCTGCCCTCTGGGAGGATACAGACTAACGAAGGATTTAGCTAAGTTAATGGGAATACATAGTGCATACATACCATGTACTATAAGCCTCAAGAACACTTTACACGAGTCAGGATGGGAGGGACCAAATGGATTAGTGTTGGGGGAGGCATGATAAACAGAGGTGTCTGGTGTTTACATTACTGTGCAGTCAGATCTCAGCAGAGTTTATTATTGCAGCATATTTAATATTTTATTGTATTTTACATATTTATTCACCCACACATACGTGTTATTTTCCAGATATTAGCATGCATTCATTTATTTCTTTAGTACTCATTGAATGCCTCTTATGAGCCAGGCGCTACACTAACATACCAGGGATTCTGCTGTGAAAAGGGGATTGCGATTTTCCTGGGAAATAGTCTCTAGAGGCCTCAAACTCAGACTGAGCAGGTAAGTGAAGCCAGTTCAGTTGACTGCAGTAGGGATGATGAAGACTCACTAACCCTGACAGAGGCTTCTCCGTCTATGATGTTAAAATTCAGCTTATTTATTTAGCAACACTGAGTCGCTGACAGGTTAACAACAGGAGGCTGCAGCAGGATAGAGAGAAGTAGCTGCTTCACACTTAAAATATAGAGGGGGTGTCTACGATGCATCTTCTGGAGGAATTTTAAGCCCCACAGACAAACATGGGGATAGTAGAAAGACAGGAGTTCTGGGGCCCAAGCAGCTCTAATCCAGCTGTCTACAGCTGGCCCCGAATCTTCATTGTCAACTCTGAAAGCGTCAGTGAATGCAAATCAAAACTACAATGTGGTACCACCTCAAACTGGCCCGAATGGTCATCATCAAAAAATCTATAAATAATAAATGCTGGTAAGGGTGTGGAGGAAAGGAAACTCTCCTGTGCTGTTAATGGGGATGTAAATTGGTGCAGCCACTATAGAAAACAGTAGGGAGGTTCCTTAAAAAAACTAAAACTAGAACTATCATATGATCCAGCAATCCCATTCCTGGGCATAAATCTGGAGAAAACTCTAATTTGAAAAGATACATACACCCCAATAGCAGCACTATTTACAGGAGCCAAGACATGGCAATAACCTAAATATCCATTGACAGATGAGTAGATAAAGAATGGTACATATATACAATGGAATAGTACTCAGCCATAAGAAAGAATAAAATAATGCCATTTGCAGCAACATGGAAGGACATAGAAACTGTCATACTAACTGAAGTAAGTCAGGCAGAGAAAAACAAATACCACATGTGTGGAATCTCAGATAGAATGCTAATGAACTAATCTACGAAACTGAAATAGACTCATGGACATAGCAAATAGACTTGTGGTTGTCAGGGGGAAGGGGAGGGGGAGGGAAGGATTGGGAGTTTGGATTAGCAGATGAAGACTATTATATACAGAATGGATAAACAACAAAGTCCTATTGTATGGCACAGGGAACTATACTCAATATCCTGTGATAGACCATAATAGAAAACAATCAGTGGTATTGGCAGTGTACACGCGCTCAGCCCTGTCTGACTCTGCAACCCACCGACTGTAGTCCTCCAGGCTCTTCTGCGTGTGGAATTTCCCAGGCAAGAATATCAGAGTAGGTTGCCATTTCCTACTCCAGGGGACCTTCCTAACCCAGGGATCGAACCTGTGTCTCTTGCATCTCCTACACTGGAAGACGGATTCTTTACCAGTGTGCCACTTGAAAAGAATTAGTGAAAGAACATATATATTGTATATATGTGTGTGTCTATAACTGAATCACTTTGACACACAGTAGAAATTAACACAACAGTAGAAATCAACTAAACTTCAATAAAATACATTTTAAAAAGATAAAGCATCACTGTATCACCTCTTCCCAAGGTCTTACTTCTCCTCACTTACCTGATAAGATTATACACCTGAGAGCTGAAGCAACTTCGCTTTTATGTCCTTAATGTAAGCTTCCAGTGAAAGAAGAAATTTATTAGAAAAACAAAGAATATTAAGATTATGATGCTGCTTAGCTGCAGGAAGAAATATAAAGCAATGGAAAATCTTCTTCAGGTAGAGGACAAGGAGAACTTCAGACTCTGAGAGTGACGTTGAAGGAGGATCCATCAGAGCTCCTGGTTATAGAGAGGAGGTGCAAGCTCTGCACTGTGAGGAGAAGAATGAGGTGGGACTTTACATCCAGGAGGAACAGAGAGGCAGCCCTGGGACAAATCACATGCTGTGCCCCAGAGCAGTGGTCCGGACCATGGGACTCAAACAAGCTATCAGTTGCCCAAGGAAGACAGACTGGCTGCACATAGCCAGGGCTCAGCTGTGGGACACATGGGCATAGGGAAGGCCAGGCCCACAGGTCTACTTCCCAACGCCTCTCATCAGGACCACTGTGGGGGCCAGAACAGTCCCACCACAGAGGGAAGAAGCCCATGGCTGGGAGCAGAGGTGGGGAGCCTCCGTCACTTGTGATTGTGGCCAAGGAGGTCGGCGGGGTTAGCAGCAAGGTGGGGTACCCCATGAGCGGTGTGGGACCCTCTAGATGAGGGGCGATGACATGACGGTGACATGTGCTGCTGAAAAGCCCCAGCTGCCACCCCTTCCTCAGGGGAAGTAATCTTAGAAATGTGGTTTACACACACGATCTTCTGTAAGACCCACATCACAAACAAAACAAGTGCACTGAGCACTTTCTCCACTGTCAGAGAATTTTCTGGAGACTTTCCTCTCCCTTGATGTTAGAGTAGCATTTGCCAACCTGGGCATGTATTTCCCACTCCATCTCGTGGTGGTAAACTTCCAACTGCCTCCCACTTGTGAAGGGTAAAGAGCAACATGGGTTTTCACGAGTAATTGATTTGATAGATAGTACGTTGGAAAATAGCTATACACTCCATTAGAAAATTACATACATTTGCACAAGAGACACATTTTGGGTGAATACATAAAGCTTAAAAGTAACTAAATAATCACTCCATACTGTGTTGGCAAAGGGGCTTCCCAGGTGGCACTAGTGGTAAAGAACCCACTTGACAATGCTGGAGACATAAGACACAAGTTCAGTCCCTGGGTCGGGAAGATCGCCTGGAGAAGCTCATGACAACCCACTCTAGTATTCTTGCCTGGTGAATCTTGTGGACAGAGGTGCCTGACAGACTATAGTCCACAGGTTTGCAAAGTCAGACATGACTGAAGCAACTTAGCATGCACATACTATGTTCGCAAAGATATAGTTTTTCTAAAAATATCTAGGTATAAAGTGAAACTTGAATAAATAATGTTTGGTGGATGTAGGATTGTTGCTGTGTATTTATATTTGCATTTGAAAACCAAACTCTTGGGTAGCTTATAGTCCAAACTCAGCCTTTCAGTGGAGGTGCACTCTTCAGGTCAATTGCAATATCAGTATTGTGTTAAGCAAAGGTGTTATTAAGTAAACACACATCACTTTTCCTCCCAGCAAAAGCCTCAAGTTGCTTTGTTAACATTAGCTTCCATATCTTGCTCATTTGCCTTTAACGCACTGCTACAGCATTTTCTGTTTCTTTGCAGAACTGATCACAGTGCATGGAATATTTAGAGGTTAGCATCAAATTTTATCAGGAATCATTTTTCATAAGGAATGAAAACATCATCTCTCCTTTATACCTTTGTTGTAAATTCTTAAGTGTTGCCTAAAGCAATTTATATCCATGGTTTCTTCTATGGTTGAACAAGGGTAACTATACACTGAGTTGGGAATACCTTTATCCATACATTTCATAGTTTCTATTCTTGGGTACTAGCTAACTTATTCTGCTTTACAATACTTCTCTTAGCAGATTCCTCAGATTTATCACTTATAAATTGAGTAATTTTCTCATACATATATTGACAGATCAACAGTCTCAAACAAGCAAGGAACAAACTTGCTACATATGTTCATCTCACCACAGATGCTTCCCCCCTCATTTTGGTTTTTTAAAGGCATCAAATATTAATAAATGCACTTGTGAATGTTCTTAACATATGCCTCTAAGATAACCTGATTTGTACCAAAATTCATCTTCACTAGGCTTACAAAATCTTTATATAGGCAACTCTTTTTAATAAAACAAATTCCTGTGGGTGACATAGTACCATAAGCACAGATTGCTAAAGACAGAGAAGCAAAAAGGTTGATCAGTGTGGTTTAGATTCAACCAACTACATTGAAAGTCTTATCGTCAAATAATTGCAATTTAAGAAATTCACAGCTGGGGGCAAGACCACAGTGGTATGGGCTGCTGACTCAAATGTTGGTGAGACTGCATATCTGGTAAACTGTCAGCCAAACCCATTGTGATCGACAGGCCAATGTTAATAGTCAGGTTAGGACCTGCTGAAGTCTCATGGGCAGCATAAGCATCAGCAGCCTCTCCTGCCTTTGGAAAGGATAAATGATTTTCGCCCAGTGATGCTCTACAGAGTGAAACTCTGAGAAACATGATGAATACATTTTCCTGAACAAAGTCAGCCCACCATACAATCAAAGTAAAGCAAGGCTTCGAGCAAATAATTTATGGTAAGAAATGGGGATAATAGGCAGTTGTACTGAATTAAAAGCTCAAAGCTTGCAAGTGAAAGACTCAATTTGGGCCCCAGTTTCATATTTAGTAGTTGAGAGATCTTCTCCAGACCAATGTCCCAGGGAGAGTGTTGCCAGCTCTATCTGACACACAGATGAGAAGTCACATCACTGGAGATTAGAGTCCCCTCCTATGTTGTGTGTGAGATGATGCTTTGGCTACATTGCCGTTGAATTCCTGAACTAGACCAAGCCAGTTCTTGATAAGTGGTGCATTTTACCTACTAGTGGGCTTCCCTTGTGGCTCAGCTGGTAGAGAATCTGCCTGCAATGCAGGAGACCTGGGTTCAATCCCTGGGTTGGGAAGATCCCCTGGAGAAGGGAAAGGCTAATCACTCCAGTATTCTGGCCTGGACTGGATAGTCCATGGGGGTCACAAAGAGTCGGCCATGACTGAGCGACTTTCACTTTCACTTTTACCTACTAGTAACAGGTTTGTCAGTGATGTTTGATTTATTTTATTTTCTGTCCTTCCCTGATGCATTCAAGATTACATGTAGTGGAAATTGCATGGTAATGGGGAAAGCATGGGAGTCCAAAGTCCAGGGGTTTCTTAAACCCTTAGTCTGTGACCCAGAGCTTATCCATCTTGTGATTCACTCCTTACATCAACCTTATCACCCTTAGTTTCTGAATGAGGAAAAAGGAAACACTTAAAAAGTTTATATGGCTTGCCAAATTAACCGGTATTGGAAACAGCTAATAATTTGAATGCGCATGGTTTGATTCTACAGTCCTTGCTATGATCTGCAGCCCTCCCATGAAACGGGGATCATAGTTGATACAGAGGGGCTGTGGGAGCAGAGGTCAGCCATGTCAACCCAGACTAACCTAGGAGTTCATCCAAGACTTATAGGGTCCCTGCAAACAAACATTTGGGAGATGAAAGCTATACAAATTCCTCCTCTGTCTTTCCCTGAGATCCCTACTAAATTCATGCTCTTCCCAAGAGGAGCTGCCAGTGGACCCTGAATTAGGATGGGTCAGTTCCCCAAACCAGCAGTGACAGAAAGGAAGGGCTGTTATGATTCAGGTCAGTGACAAGGACTTTTATTAAATAACAGAGATGATGTCACACCATGAAAGCTCATGGCTATAAAACCTTTCCTCTTAGTGTCCACAGAAAGGAACCAGTCTTCATCTCTCTGAGTTTAGCTTTGGTTTAAACCTATGGGGTTAATAGTTTAAGCTGACTTTCAAAATTCCTTCTAAATCCTTATGACACTGCGATCCTATCCATGTTTAATGATAATTTTTCTTTAGCAAACCTTTGAAAACAAGCCCTTTTATTATTAAACTTGCTGGGATCACCAGAAAATTTTTAAAGAGTAATGAAGTTTTGACCGAAATTTTCTGTAAGCAATCCAAAAATGTACATTTGTGTTTATGTACATAGGAATTAGCTTAATTCCAATTGAATTGGGTGAAAAGTATCCTAAAACACTCAAGATCTGGTAAATTGTATTTTGGTAACAGATGTTGTTGTGACAGTTTTAAAAACGTGATTACATTTGAATGTCAAGACCAGATGCAGCTTTAGTGGTGGAGTTTGAGATCTTTTATAACAAACGCTGTCATTCTAGTCCTGTTATTTCAATGTATTGGTGATACTGGTATTGTTACTATTGTTTTTATGCATAATTAGTTTTGGGTGTTGCTTTTGAAATCTTCTGAGATTTTATTCTCAATGAAGATCTTTTCAATATGTAGAAAAAAAAACTTTGGAGTAAAAGCTCTTTACTAACTAGTCAGATTTTTTTTTTAATCTCAAAATTTTCTAACTTATTTTTTTAAATGAATTTATATTGGAGTATAATTGGGGCTTCCTTCGTATGTCAGCTAATAAAGAATCTGCCTGCAATGCAAGAGACCCCAGTTTGATTCCTGGGTCGAAAAGTTTCCCTGGAGAAGGGATAGACTGCCCACTCCAGTATTCTTGGGCTTCTCTGGTGGCTCAGTTGGTAAAGAATCTGCTTGCAATGCAGGAGACTTGGGTTCAATTCCTAGGTTGGGGAATCGAAGTTTTGACCAAAATTTCCTGTAAGCAACCCAAAAATGTACATTGATGTTTATGTACATAGGAACTAGCTTAATTCCAATTGAACTGGGTGAAAAGCATCCTAAAACACTCAAGATCTGGGAAATTGTATTTTGGTAACAGATGTTGTTGTGACAGTTTTAAAAACGTGATTACATTTGAATGTCAAGGCAAGATGCAGCTTTGGATCCCATCCTAGAGGAGGGGATGGCAACCCACTCCAGTATTCTTGCCTGGAGAATCCCGTGGACAGAGGAGCTGGCGGGCTACAGTCCATGGGGTCACAGAGAGCTGGACACACAGAGTGACTAAGCACAGCACAGCTGACTTACAGCATTGTGTTAGTTCCTGTTGTACAGCAAATGAGTCAGTTACCATATACCCACTCTTGTTTAGACTCTCTTCCTGTAAATGTCATTGCAGAGTGTTGAGCAGCATTCCTTGTGCTATATTGCTGCTATTGTTTGATCGCTGAGTGGTACCTGACTCTTTGCGACCCCACGGACTGTAGCCCACTAGGCTCCTCTGCCCATGGGATTTCCTAGGCAAGAATACTGGAGTGGGTTGCCATTTCCTTCTTCAGGGGATCTTCCTTACCTGGAGATTAAACCCACATCTCCTGCTAGGCAGGCAGATTCATTACCTCTGAGCCAACTGGGAAGTTCACTGTGCTATACAGCAAGTTCTTATCAGCTATCCATTTCATCGATAGTAATGTGTATATGTCAAATCACAATCTCCCAATTTATCCCCTTCTTTTAAAAGAAAATCATTTATTAATATTTAATTCTAACTAGGGAAGGTTAATGGGCTTGTCGTTGTGGTTGTGGTGGTTCAGTCACTTCTTTGTATCCAACTCTTGTGACTCCATGAGCTCATCAACTCCCAGGTATGAATACTGAAGTGGGTTGCCGTTTCCTTCTCCAGGGGTTCTTCACAACCCAAAGACTGAACCTAGATCTTCTCCATGTAGGCAGGTTCTTTACTGTTGAGCCACCAGGGAAATGTAATACAGAAATAAAGATAATCGATTGTACTTGGAAGGCGTATATAAACAGGTCAGCTTTTCCAGCTTCATGGGAATGGTAATAATTTAGGGGCTGGTTTGCAAATCAGTGGAGGCGTACAGTTGCTTTCCTTGACATGGATGTGAACAACCCACAATATTTATAAGTGTGCTTTTTTGATTTAGGGCATTGACAACCTTTGTTAAAAGGCAAATATTAATTGATGTAATGATGTTTTAACTGTTGTTGACATTCATACCTTAACTCAAATGCATATATAATGTTTATTTAGTAATAGACTCTGCTTTTAGGAGGACATTTTACATGGGCTATATCCTGTCAGTTTGGATGTGTGTAGAATAAGGAAAGGTCTGAAGTATGAAGGGTTTCCTGGTGTTGAAGGATTCAGGTTGGACATTCAGTAGAAGGATGGCAGTTGGGATGAACATACTCTCTCATTTTCATAGACAAGCTGTAGATGCTGGAAGTGATACAATGCAGAGAGGAAGTGCAATGAGGCCTAATCTTGTCTTCTTTCCCTGGAGTAACTCAGTGCTTTTAAATATAAACATGTCAAATAGTCACTGCCCTCACCCAGGAAACTGATCTATATTCCCCACAGTGATCTAGTGTCCTTTTCCCTAAAACTTGGACTCATTGATTCTAACTTTGTCTCCTTAGACCACACAGAACTTGGTTTAGAGTCAAAAACATGGAGAATTTGGCTTTGTTTTTGTAGAGTACAGAGAAGCTGTGAAGACATGTTTAAAGGATATTCAAAGAACACTGGAATAAAAAGAATCTCCATATGTATTCATCCAGCTACTCATAATGAATAACTGCCTCGGCTGTGACCACCACTGTGTAGGTCAGTGTGGCTTTTGAGGACCTGAGAAAGTGATGGTGTGTCTATAAAAACTCAGTAGTGTTGGTAAAAGTTCCTATTTCTTCCCAGGTTTTAAGGAAATTGTGGAGAGGGGTGACTACTTTAGAATCTCAGGTTTGAGTAGTAGGCCAGAGTGCCTATGCCCAAAAGAGAATGGAAAGTTTATTGGACTGATCTCAATCCAGGTTTATTTCTGTAGAGACATGATGAAAGACTCTGTCTCATCCTGGTTCAAAAATTTAAATAAATCGATTTACAAAAACACATCAATGGTATATTAATCAGATTCATAACTCTAAAAATTAGAAAGAATAATTAATATATTGACTAAAGAAGCAGGTTTCAAGAATAACTTTAAAAAACTGGAATGTTTGGGTAAGTAGAACATAAAGACATGTAAGAGGTCTAAAGGCAAAGCTATGTGTTTGGGTTCAGAAGTCAAGCTGCACGTTTCTAGGATAGGGGACATTTGGCTTAGCCAACTGAGCTCAGTGAATAAGAGCAGATGTGTTCACTAAGAAAGCTCCTGAGGTTTAGGCTGGGTTTATAGAAAGTGCCTAAGTGGTCTTGCTGGAATTTTGTGTTGATTAGACCTCAACAGGAATCATCTGTTCAAGGAGAGTTAGAGCTTCCTGTTGGGGCTCCAGAGGGAGGTGTTTGGAATAGCTTAGTGGTCTCGGAATCAGAGCCCACCCATGTCATTGGAGAATGGGATGAAGGCTTTGATGGGAGGCATATCATGGGGGGCCCTTGAGTACACTATTAGCTCACAGAAAATGGACTCCATTTCTTTTGGGTGATGTAAGGAGGTAAAATGGGAATCCATGAGTCCAAGTTTTAGGGATAAAAATATTGGCTCACTACTAGGAATGTTATAGATGAGGAGGAGGCAGCTTCTTGGGTGGGGGAAGTGGTTATTTGATGTGTTTATCCTTAAAGGCACTGAGTTACTCCAGGAAAACCAAAAATCCAAGGAAAAAGGCAGTCTTTGGCAATGGTGTTTTCCATTGTTAGAGGTGGTTTGAAATGGTCTGAAAGATCAATTTTCAGGGATGTGGTTATATCTGGGGGCCATTTATGCCCTCCCATCCTGAATTTCTGGGAGATTTTTCAAGTGGAGAGTCTGAAAAAAGGTAATTGCTAAACTGTGTTTGAGGAGAAAGAGTCCCTTTCATGTAATTTGTTCTTGTGATCATTCTCCTAATTTTGATCTAGTGAGAAACCACAATCTTTATGTGTAAATAAACTTCCTTTGACATTTGCAATGCACAATTATATCTCTCAAAATACATATAGATGTTGTAGCATTTGAAGCACTCCTGAACATTTCCAAGCCAGATCTCAGAGCTCTCCTTCACTGTCCACAAATTATTTGACTCTTTGTAGCCACACTCCACTTGGAAAACAGAGCTCTGAAAGGTAAAACGTTGACTTTACAAATGAGAAAAGAGTCTATAAACTATACCTCTTGTGACAATGGCTTAAGTTCTGTGGACAGCATTTCATTTGATGTTGAAAAGACCTCACCACAGGGCACAACACAATAATTTTAGAATTCTCTACTACTGCAGAAAAGAAGGGAACAGTGTGGGAGTGAGATTTCTTTCTGAGGAGGGAAGAAAAACCAAAGGAGGAAGGAAAAATAAAAATGCTTCTCAAGGACTTAGAGAACTGAAAAAGTGAGAAATACTTAGCAAGACAGAAATGAAATAATAGGAAATCATTCCAGGAGCTGAAAAGCACTTAAGCTTTTTAAGATGCCCTTCCAAGATGGGGGATATATTCTGAGTCCAAAGCTTATCTGTTTTTTGCGTAGTGTGGTTGCTGAGGTGAGTGAAGTGGTCATAAGATTTCTTATCCATAAAGTGGAGGAGAAACTTTGGTGTTAGGAATCTCATCTGAAATGTACTGAACTTAAAGACTATTAGCAACCAGTTCCTCTGAGAAGCCATATTCCATCATGTTCTCCTCTCAATAACCTGGCTGCTAATAGCTTCCGCTTAATAATTGCCTTTATAACTTTTTCAAGAGTCTAAAGAAAGTGCAGGGAAAAGCATGTGAGGACTCAAAATTCCTCTTCATAAATATTTTCTGGCTGCTGTTAGTCATCGTCACCTCCTTCTCATGGCACAGCACCTCCTTCAGTGTCCCGCACACATGCAGTCACAAAATGCTTTTGTTGACTGATTCTGCAGAAGGTAAAAGCCTATTGCCCGGACAGCTTGTTCACATTCAGAATTTTGCCTCAAAATATAGCCTTTGGTTAAATTCACTGGCGAAAATGCATGTGGCAGGCAGTTCAGGCAAAGATAAAAATCTTCAACTTGCTGAAGATTGAACATGGGTTTGGTCTTTCATTGTTGCAGCCAGAGTCCTCTTGGTCAGCCTTGAGCTGGGAAGTCTCTTGGGACTAGTGACTACTTAAAAATTGTCTCTTGGGTATGGAAGGTTTTCCCTTCTCACTTCAGGGAGAGAGAACATGTCTCCCCTGAGACAGGCAAGCTCTACGACGTGTGAGTGTGTATGTGTGAGAGAGAGAAACAGAGAGAAGGGAGAAAGAGGAGAAGCATATTTTGGCTTTTAATGGTCAGTTTCTGTCTGTGTCTGCAACAGGGGTCAAATTTCTCTGACTGCTGGTGAGCTGGACAAGCTTTAATCACTTCTTTCAAATGAAGGCATTATCAGATTTCCCTTCAGACTTCTGCAGGAATGATCTCAACACAGGGAGGCCTGAGAGAACTCTTTCCAAAAATTATGGTGATGACCTTGTCATTTGAGTTAGAAAGAGTTAATGAATGTCCCCCTCCTCCTCATTCATAGGGAAGAGGCCCCGGTATCACTGAGTGGTCTCTGTCACTGGCACCTCCAGTAGAAACCCTCCCATACTTACACTGGAGATATTCCCATTGATGTTCCTTTCAGTGAGTTGGAAAGCAGATTCTTCCCCAGTTCTTCAAGGTTCCAGTTTCCAGAGCCGCTTGATTCACCATCTTCAGAAAATGAAGCATCGTCTCCTGTGGGGTGGCCTGAGAGGTTGGGTGCCCACAAAGCAAGGCCTTCAGAACTGCCGTGACCTGGCACCGAATGCTGATGCCCCATCACCCGGGACCAGCCTGTGGGTCAGGGTCTGTATAAACTGATTCAGGGTCATCTATCCAGGCAAGGTAGAGACAGGTGGGATGATCTATCTCCACTCCTGTCTCCTGTTGATTAGAGAAGTGCCCCAATCTCCCCTCTCCTGTGTTAACCTTCCTGACTTTTGAGTTGTGTGTCTTTGTGTGTGTGTACCAAGTAGCATCCTGCAACCCTGCACCAAGCAGAGAGGCTCCAAGGCAATAGGCTGAGGGGTGTGTGTTTTGCCATAAGGTAAAGCGCTGGAAGACTGCACTAACCTGAAGTGGGTCAGATGATCCCTCAGCAGCTGGAGCAAGGAGACGGGTGAGGCTCAGAGGAGCTCAAGTGTCAGGAGAAGCATCAGATAAGCACCGGGCAGGAGACAGGATTCCACACAGCAGCTGTTTAGCTTTTGCAGTCCCTTTCGTGCCCCTGGTTTCTGGAGACTCAGGTGTTCCTGATTCCTGCAACTTCCTGCGGTTCTGCTGGGACTCTTGCTACTCCTCTGGGCTGAGCAGTCTCCTCATTGTGAATCCATTCCCATCCCCTACTTCTCCCATCACACAGGAGTAGGGGCAACAGATGCTTCCTACTTTCAGTGAACATAGCATTTTCCCTTTCTTCTTCTGGGGTAACCAGTCATTCTGGTTTGCCCTGACTGCCCTAAACTCAGCAACTGAAAGTTCATTGTTTCAGGAGACTTCTCAGTTCTGGGCAAAACAGCCTGGTGATCAACTTACATTGCTTTGAAGTGATTTTTTTTTTTTTTTTTTTTCAGAAAAGGGGCGTAAATGCCTTTACTTGAACATCTGAAAGTCCTGTTAATCTCATTATTCATGAAGATTTTTGTCTTTTTCTAACTCTTTACTAGTAACTTGGAGTGGGGAGAAACCATTAGGGACAGCTAGGCAGACACAATTGTAAACCACAACCAGAGAGACAAACATTTGAATTACCAAAGGTACAATTTGCCTAAAAAATCATTCTCAGTAGATATATTGACATCTGAGGCTATATTAAAAACTATTTCACAGAAAGAAGATTTTGCTTTGTGAATCAAATTATCCTTTAGATATAATGATCTTGTGAAATGGCCTTGAAGCTAAAAGTTCCATATTAATGCTTACCATTAAATATAGACATTATTGATTTTTTATAAACTAAACTATATATTTTTTTAGGGTGCTCGAGAACCTCCAACCAATCAACATGCACAGATATATACGTGTGTTTATGTGTGTGTGTGTGTGGAGAGAGTGAGAGAGGGGTTAATTTATCATAATGAACTGGCATGCACCATTATGGAAACTGACGAGTCTCACAATCTTCTGTCTGCAATGCAGAGGCCCAGAAATCCAGTGGAAGGTATTTCCATTCTGAGTCTGAGACCTGAGAACCAGGAGAGCCGTTGGTATACATTCTTGTCCAAGGGCAGCAGAAGCCAGCGGTCCTAGCTTCAGTGTCAGGCAGAGAGGAAGAACTTCCTTCCTTCCCAGTTCTGTTCATGTGCCTGACAGGCTGGAGGATGCTCACAAACATTGGAGGGGCAATCTGCTTTACAGTTTACAGATTCAAATGCTAATACCCTCGTGGATATACTCAGAAATCATATTTAAACAGCTGTCTGCCACCCTGTGGCCAAGTCAAGTTGACACGTAAAATTAACCATCACATTTCCACATTGCTTTACGTGCCATGACATCTTTGCATTGTTTTCAAAAATTTCTCCTTTATGAACCATTTCTGGCACTGTGCCCTTGCCTCAAAGAAGAAAGTCAATGATGGTGATGACTTTTGGACTCCAAAGCCAGCCAGGTCTTATATTATGCCTTGGCAGTGCATTTTAATTTTAAAAGCAATTTTGAAGATATTTTTATTGCCTTATTTGAAGAAAAAAAATTAATGCAGTATTTTCGGGAAGGTTCAAGACAATAATAGTCATCAGTATCTTAAGAAGAATCTCTTTTTCCAATATTGATGTAAGTTTTCATTTACCCCACCATGATAATAATTTGATTTAAAGAGGATTGGTATTCCTGATATGTTAATTCTTAAGAATTATGGCTTAATTCTAGCCATCTTATTTGTAAATTCAGATTCACAGATTATTTTTAAGAAAACACGTATCCTTCTTAATTTTTGATTCCCCCTTTTATGAAGTCTTTTTTAAAAATGAAGTCTTTATCTCTTTATTAAATTTTGTACCTTTTAAGATGTTCTATCCAA
>SJYQ01007423.1:40755-52903 GCA_006410935.1 Redunca redunca
TATCCAATAGGTGTTGTTTATGTTACTTTGACCTTTACAAGGACAATTTATTGATGTTTTCATCCTGCCAAATATGGGGTAATATTGCTAGATGCTTTTTATCATCCTATTGTTTCTAAAACAGGATCTTATTGTCAAATAAGCTAACTAAAATTTTTCTTTCAGTTTTACTAAGATATACTGGACA
Source organism: Redunca redunca (assembly GCA_006410935.1). Lineage (NCBI taxonomy): Eukaryota > Metazoa > Chordata > Mammalia > Artiodactyla > Bovidae > Redunca > Redunca redunca. The sequence goes on from SJYQ01007423.1 coordinate 40,943, forward strand.
TCCAGCATTATATAAATTTAAGGTGTACAGCTTAATAATTTATATACATCATGATTATCAAAATAAGTTTAGGGAGTAACATCAATCATGTCATGCAGATATAGCACTGAAGAAATAGGGAAAAAAAGACCTTTTTTCTTGTGTTGAGAACTCTTAGGATTTACTTCTTAACAGCTTTCATATATCATATGCAGGCAGTATTAATTATATTTATCATGTTGTACATTACACCCAGGGAATTCTCAGGTGGCACTAGTGGTAAAGAACCTGCTTACCAATGCAGGAAAACTGAGAGACCCCAGTTTGATCCCTGGATTGGGAAGATCCCATGGAGGTGGTTATGGCAATGCCTCCGTTATTCTTGCCTGAAGAATTCCATGGACAGAAAAGCCTGGGACCACAGTTCCTAGGGTCACAAAGAGTTGGACACGACTGAAGTGAGTTAGCATGTACATACATGCACCTTACATCCCTAGTACTTTTCTAACCTATAACTAGAAGTTTATGCCTTTTGATACTTTCCTCCAATTCCCCTTCCCCCTACCTCCTGCCTCTGGCTACCGCAAGTCTAATCTCTGTTTCAGTTCAGTTCAGTTCAGTTGCTCAGTCAGGTCTGACTCTTTGCAATCCCATGAACCACAGCACACCAGGCCTCCCTATCCATCACCAACTCCCGGAGTCTACCCAAACCCATGACCATTGAGTTGGTGATGCCATCCAACCATCTCATCCTCTGTCATCCCCTTCTCCCTCTGCCCTCAATCTTTCCCAGCATCAGGGTCTTTTCCAATGAGTCAGCTCTTTGCATCAGGTGGCGAAAGTATTGGAGTTTCAGCCTCAATATCAGTCGTTCCAATGAACACACAGGACTGATCTTTAGGATGGACTGGTTAGATCTCCTTGCAGTCCAAGGGACTCTCAAGAGTCTTCTCTAACACCACAGTTCAAAAGCATCAATTATTCTGTGCTCAGCTTTTGTTACAGTCCAACTCTCACATCCATACATGACCACTGGATAAACCATAGTCTTGACTAGATGGACTTTTGTTGGCAAAGTAATATCTCTGCTTTTGAATATGATATCTATGTTGGTCATAACTTTCCTTCCAAGGAGTAAGCATCTTTTAATTTCATGGTTTTACAGTCACCATCTGCAGTGATTTTGGAGCCCAGAAAAATAAAGTCAGCCATTGTTTTCACTGTTTCCCCATCTATTTCCCATGAAGTGATGGGACCAGATGCCATGATCTTAGTTTTCTGAATGTTTGGACTTACTTATTTTGCATTTGGAAGTTTGCACTTCTTAATCCCTCTCACCTATTTCTTTCATTCTAAATAAGATAATTAATTATACATAGCAAAATTTTCTAAGAAATTTCAAACATTTATATTTGTAAGTTATATTTCTTATTTTATAATTGCCTTGATCTCATTATCATTCTTAAATGACTTTGATATTTAATTGTGACAGCAATATACCTGGATGAAAAAAAAAAAAAAACAGCGAGAATGGGAAGCCCTGCAGACAAATAGCAGTAAAAATCCATAGAGACATTGCTGTGTCTTGTGTTTCTTCATCAAATCCCATAAAATGGATAAAAGAGATTTTGTAACCCCATAAAACAGTTCCATTAATCAAATCCATTTTAATTTGGTAACATCCTCTAGGTCTTTATCTTAATTTTATTTCTGAAGTAAAATGAAGAAAACTTTATGGTTATTGTTCTAATAGGCCGGTTTGATCTTGGCTTGCAGAGGCAAATTTATTTCTTTTAGAATTTTGCATCTTTTATCCATTTTATGGGATTTGATGAATATACACAAGACACAACAATGTCTCTATGGATTTTTTACTGCTGCTTGTCTGCAGGGCTCCATTCTTGCTGGCTTTTTTCATCCACAATGTCTGCAAACTAAAGGGTTCCAGGTATATTGCTGTCACAATTAAATATCAAAGTCATTTAAGAATGATAATGAGATCAAGGCAATTTTGTTGTTGTTCAATGTTGGAATACAGAGAGATGCTGGATTCACCAGTAAAACAGCAACAGAAAAGTCCTTAATAATAGTGACAGAAGAACAGTTGCTGATGGGAAGTACCTTGTCTGGAGCCTCATGAAAAGCAAGGATTTATTTCCCCTTTATCTGATCTTAACTTCATTTCTAATAGACTATATCATTAGGTGTAAAACAAAACATGGGCTCTGATTCACACATCCTACAATGTATAGCCTTCCCAGAAGTAATTTTTTCTCTCAAGTGACTGCATTGGAAAGTTAGCACCTGACCAAAAGACAGAAACCTCACAGATGAGCCGTTGCCTACTAAATGGCATGGAAAATTTTATTCAAACCAGGACAAATAAAACCAGCTTGATATTCTATCTTTGGAACCTGAAATGGGTGAGTAACACATATCTTATAAATGACCCTCACCTTTAAAAAATACCTTTTAACCTGTGGCTACTAGAAAATTTATAATTATACTTATCAAGAGAGAGTAGACAATCCAAAAAACAGATTATATTATTTATCAGTATATAGTACCTATTATTTCAGTAGAGAAAATAAGGATTATTTGACAATCAATATTTACTGACTATTTTCCATAGTAGATTATTCAATGAATATTGCCAGTATAGTCTCATGCTCATGATATTGCAAATAATATAATTGTTATAAGAGAAACTACTTCAAGACGTTGTTCAAAGGAACCACAGGGAAAGGCTCATGTAGAGCAGACTCCTGATTGATCCTGTCCTGATGCTAACAGCCCTCCAGTTGTTGCAGCACTCTAGAAAAGTGGTTGTAGGCAAAAGGTCTGGGTATTCAAAGCTATTAAAAAAAAAATACCCTCATCAAAACTGATATCTTTTGTCTGTGAAACAGACTGTTAAGAGGATAAAAAAATCAAATTACAGACTGAGATAAAATATTTGCAAGTCATATCTGAAAAAGGACTTGTATCTAGATTATACAAAGAACGCTCCAAATTTAATAGTAAAAAGCTAAAGGATTCATTTAAAAAATGGGTAGATGGCATGACCAGACATTTCACCAAAGAGGATATACAGATAGCAAGTAAGCACATAAAAAAATGCAGCTCATAATTAGCAATTAGAGGAATACAATTTAAAATCATATTGAGAAAAATCTGGGTTTTCTTTTTGCCTCACATCCCTAACTATGTGCTGGGAACTCCAATGGGTGCAGATAAAAACACAACAAAACAAAACAAAAGAAAAAACCCTAAGGAAAGCTTTAAGGTATAGTGCCAACAAAGGCCTGTCTAGTCAAACCTATGGTTCTTCCAGTAGTCATGTATGGATGTGAGAATTGGACTATGTGGAAAGCTGAGCACCAGAGAATTGATGTTTTTGAACTGTGGTGTTGGAGAAGACTCTTGAGAGTCCCTTGGACTGCAAGAAGATCAAACCAGTCAACCCTAAAGGAAATCAACACAGAGTATTCACTGGAAGGACTGATGCTGAAGCTGAAACTCCAATACTCTGGCTACCTGATGCGAAGAACTAACTCACTGGAAAAGGCCCTGATGCTGGGAATGCTAGAAGGCAGGAGGAGAAGGGGACAACAGAAGATGAGATGGTTGGGTGGCATCACCAACTCGATGGATAGTTGGTGATGAACAAGAAAGCCTGGCATGCTTCAGTCCATGGGGTCACAAAGAGTCAGACACCACTGAGCGACTGAACTGACTGACTGAAAGAAAGCCTATCCTCTCAAACCAAAGGAGAAGAAGGGGAAAAGCCTAGAAAGAAATAAGACTTTCAGACAATAGCCTCCATTCCCACTGCAACCAAATACCATGGACAAAGCTGGTGCTGAATTCCCATTACCTTTTAGCAAAGGCAGAGTGGTGAGCCTAAATGTCCACCCTGGTGAATCTGTACCACCTTGCTCTCTTTATCCTTGGGGTGGAATCACTGGAAGCCAGAACTTTTATCCCTTCCCAAAGTTAACACCACCTCACCCTCATGGTGTCAGTGGAGGCCATGTCAGTGGGAGACATTCTTCTCTGCCAGCTCAGGGTGGTGTCACTAGAAGCTAGTGATGAGCCTGGAGTCCCACACCCACCCTCCAGCAACAAGGCTTCCTTCTGTGGAGAGTCAAATGTGGCAATGTGGGAAACACAATCCCTGTTGGTGGATCATGAAATCGTGCCTTCCTCTTCCCACTGGCATAATGTCAGAGGAGGTCTCCTAAAAAAGATGTTTGAAATAATCTACAGAGTCTCATAATAATAAAAAATATTCACATACAACAGAAAGTAATCTCTAATACCTAGATATAGAAAATTCCTATCTTGAACAAAAAAAGAAAATCAACAGATGAAAACACACAAAATGATGACACAACTTATATTATATGACGGGGTGTTAAATAAGCCAATTTAAAAATGTTTAGACAAGTTTGACATAATTGAAAAAAATAGAAAGTATCAACAAGTAGGGTTTACAAAAAAAATCATAATAATTTAAATACAAGATATAGAAAAAGAGCCACATAGAACTTTTTAATTGTAAGGTACAATAACCAAATATATAAAAGTTGATGGGCTTACAGCATAAAGGAGATGACAGAGGAAAGGACTTGAATGTAAAACAACGTAGATTTCTCAACATGTAAGAAAAGAGAGAAAATGAGCTGAAAATATGAACCAAATCTCAGACATGTGTGGGAGCTGTAACAACTGATCTTACATTTGTGCTATCAGAGTCTCAGAAGGAGAGAAAAGAGAGAGTGGGATTTTGAAGTATTCAAATAAATAAAGATGAAACTACCTCAAGTTGAACCAAGGACATAAATGCACAAGTTCAAGAAGCTGAGAAAATGCTGAAGAGGACAAGCTCAATGAAATTAATGCCAGGACACATCATAAACAAACTCCTAAAAACTAAAGACAAAGAAATATCAAAAGCATCAAAAGAGACACAATAAACTTCCCTACAAATAAAAAACAATTTGAATAATAGTGAATTTCACACTGGAAACCATGGGGCCAGAAGAAAGGGAGATAATTTTTTTCAACTGTTAAAAGAAAGAAATGTGAACACAGAATTTTATATCCAGTAAAAATAACCTTCAGGAATGAAGGAGAAATCAAAACATTCTCAGATGCATAAACTCTAAGAGAATTTGTTGTTCCCATCAGACCTAATCTAAAAGGATGGCTAAATGATATATTCTAAATAGAAAGGAAATGATAAAAGGAGTCTTAAAACAAAAGAAAAAAGAAAATGGAAAACAATAAAAAAAAAAAGCAATAGACTTTTCTTTTTATATTGAATTTTTGAACTTATATTTTATGATTGAAGCAAGAATTATAACATTGTATGTATGGATGTGAGAGTTGGACTGTGAAGAAAGCTGAGCGCTGAAGAATTGATGCTTTTGAAATGTGGTGTTGGAAAAGACTCTTGAGAATCCCTTGGACTGCAAGGAGATCCAACCAGTCCATTCTAAAGATCAGTCCTGGGTGTTCTTTGGAAGCAATGATGCTAAAGCTGAAACTCCAGTACTTTGGCCACCTGATACGAAGAGTTGACTCACTGGAAAAGACTCTGATGCTGGGAGGGATTGGAGGCAGGAGGAGAAGGGGACGACAGAGGATGAGCTGGCTGGATGGCGTCACTGACTCGATGGACATGAGTTTGAGTGAACTCCAGGAGTTGGTGATGGACAGGGAGGCCTGGAGTGCTGCAATTCATGGGGTTGCAAAGAGTCGGACATGACTGAGCAACTGAACTGAACTGATGTATACAATGTGCATGAGAAAATATTTCAGACAAATATATTATAAATGGAGGAAGATAAAGGGACAGAAAGGGAGGTAAGTTTTCTATACTTTACATTTTACACAGTAAAATGACTGTGACAAGTTATTTATACATAGTTTATTTCTACAGAAATCACTATGAAAACTATTCAAATAAATACATTAAAAATACTATAGATAAATAAAAATGACAGGCTGAAGAATGTTCAATATAACCCTCAGGAAGGCAGCAAAAATAAAACAGAGAAATGAAAAACAGAGAGAAAAATGGAAAACAAAAAGCAAAATGCCAAAATTGTTTTAAAAAATCAATAATCTCAGAATTCTCCAAGCCAGGGTTCAACAGTATGTGAACCGTTAACTTCCATATATTCAAGCTGGACTTAGAAAAGGCAGAGGAACCAGAGATCAAATTGCCAGCATCTGTTGGATCATCAAAAAAGCAAGAGAGTTCCAGAAAAACATCTACTTCTGCTTTATACACTATGCTAAAGCCTTTGACTTTGTGGACCACCACAAACTCTGGAAAATTCTTAAAGAGATCAGAATATCATACTACCTAACCTGACTCTTGAGAAATCTTTACACAGGTGAGGAAGCAACAGTTAGAACTGGACATGGAACAACAGACTGGTTCCAAATAGGAAAAGGAGTAAGTCAAGGCTGTATATTTTCACCCTGCTTATTTAACTTATATGCAGAGTACATCATGAGAAATGCTGGCTGGATGAAGTACAAGCTGAAATCAAGATTGTTGGGAGAAATACCAATAACCTCAGATATGCAGATGACACCATCCTTATGGCACAAAATGAAGAAGAACTAAAGAGCTTCTTGATGAAAGTGAAAGAGGTGAGTGGAAAAGTTGGCTTAAAACTCAGCATTCAGAAAACTAACATCATGGCATCACTTCATGGCAAATAGATGGGGAAACAGTGGAAACAGTGACAAGCTTTATTTTGAGGGCTCCAAAAAATAAACTCACTCACTGCAGATGGTGACTTCAGGCATGAAATTAAAAGACACTTGCTCCTTGGAAGAAAAACTATGGCCAACCTAGACAGCATATTTAAAAGCAGAGACATTACTTTGTCAACAAATGTCCATCAAATTAAGGCTATGGTTTTTCCAGTAGTTGTGTATGGATGTGAGAGTTGAACTATAAAGAAAGATGAGCACCGAAGAACTGATGCTTTTGAACTGTGGTGTTGGAGAGTCACTTGGACTGCAAGGAAATCCAACCAGTCCATCCCAAAGGAAATCTGTCTTAAATATTCTATCGGAAGGACTGATGCTCAAGCTGAAACTCCAATACTTTGGCCGCCTAATGCAAAGAAATGACTCATTGGAAAAGGCCCTGATGCTGGGAAAGATTGAAGGCAGGAGGAGAAGGGGACGACAGAAGATGAGATGGTTGGATGGCATCACTGACTCAACGGACATGAGTTTGAGTAAACTCTGGGAGCTGGTGATGGACAGGGAGGCCTGGCGTGCTGCGATTCATGGGGTCACAAAGACTCAGACACGACTGAGCAACTGAACTGAAATGAATCACATTAAATGCAAATAATATAAATGTACCAATTATAAGACAGAGATTGGTAGGGTGGTTTAAAAAATGTATAACTCAATTATATGCAATCTACAGGAAACTTGGGCTTGCCAAGTGGTGGTAGTGGTAAAGAACCTGCCTGCCAATGCAGGAGACATAAGAGAGGTGGGTTTGATCCTTGGGTTAGGTAGATCCCGTGGAGGAGGGCACAGCAACCCACTTCAATATTCTTGCCTGGAGAATCCCGTGGACAGAGGAGCCTGGCAGGCTATAGTTCATAGGATCACAAAGAGTTGAACATGACTGAAGCAGCTTAGCACACACAGGCATAAGAAACTCATTTCAACTATAATAGTATGAGTGGGTTGAAAGTAAAAGAACTGAAAATGATATGCACAAACATCAATCAAAACAAAGCTTAAATGTGTATATTAATATCAGATAAAGTATACTTTAGAAAATCATGAGAAATAGAGAAAATTGTTACATAATAATGACATCAGTCTAGCAAAACTCTTGGTGATCCTCAATGTGTATGCATCATACAATAGACCTCTAAAATATGTGAAGCACAATAATGATAGAAATAAAAGAAAAAATCCAGAATTATTGTTAGAGACTCCACCACCGACTTTTTAATAATTAATACGAGCCTGGTGGGCTACAGTCCATCAGGTTGCAAAGAGCTGAACACGACAGCACCCAGACATACAAGAGCAACTAGAGAGAAAATCACTAACAATGGAGAACTCAGCAGCACCACCAACCAACAGCATGCAATTGACCTTCAAAGACACTACCCTAACAGCAGATTTCACATGATTTCAAGAACCCACAGATTTTGCATGATATATCATACCCTGGGTTATAAAATATAGTTCATCAATTTTAAAAGAAGTAAAAGCATTCATAATGTGTACTCTGGCCACAATGGAATAAAATTCCAATCAACAACAAATGTATTAATGACCCTTAGAGGCTAAGCAATATATTTCTAAATGATTGATGGGCCAAAGAGGAAGTCCCATAGGAAATAAGAATACATCAAACTGAATAAAAATGAAAAGAACCCAGCATATCAAAATATGTAGGACACAGCTAAAACAGTGCTGAGAGGGAAATTTCTAACATTAAATGCTTACATTCAAAAATTAGAAAAGTCTCAAATGATAATCTAAGATTTTTATAGTAAGAAATTAAAAAAATAAGTAAAGTAAGAATAAGGAAGGAAATAATAGCAGGGACTTCCCATGTGGCACTAGTGGTAAAGAACCCACCTGCCAATGCAGGTAGATGTAAGAGATGCAGGTTTAACCCCTGGGTCCCTGGGAGGAAGGCATGGAAACCCATTCCAGTACTTTTGCCTGGAGAATCCCGTGGACAGAGGAACCTGGTGGGCTACAGTCTATAGGGTCACAAAGAGTCAGACTGGACTGGAGTAACTTAGCATGCATGCACACAAACAACAGCAGACTTCCCAAGAAATTAAACGCCAAAAAAAAATTTTTTTTTCAGAAAATTGATGAAACCAAAAGCCAGTTCTTTGAAAAGATTGCTACAATTAACAAGCCTCTAACAAGGCTGACATATTTTTTAAAAAGGACACAAGTTACCAATATTGTGACAGTGAAATTAGTATTTCTTCAGACCCTGCACACACCTAATGTCTAAAACTGTTATGAGATATAATACCAGAATGGCTAAAATAGAGTACTCTAAAAAGACCAAGTGTGGGTGAAGATGCAGAGAAACTGAATCACTCATATGGTGCTGGAGGAAATGAGAAATAGTACAGATATACTGGGAAAAAAAAGACAAGTTTCTTATAAAACTAAACATACATATACTTTATGATGCAATAATTGCACTCAAGAATTTATCCCAGAGAACTGAGAACTTATGTCCATACGAATACTTTAGTTCTAAACAAATGTTTACAGTAGCTCCATTTCTAATAGCCAAAAATCTTGAAACATCTTAGATCCCCATACAAACTGTTAAAACAATCCAATTAATAAATGGGCAGAAGACCTAAATAGACTCCTCTCCAAAGAAGACACAGAGACGGCCAACAGACATGTGAAACATGCTCAGCATCACTAATTAGAGAAATGAAAATCAAAACTGCAATTACTTAGAGAAATGCAAGGTAGTAAGTACTACCTTACTTCAGTCAGAGTGGCCATCATCAAAGTTTATAAATAATAGATTCTGGAGAGGATGTGGAGGAAAGGGAAGCCTACATTGTTGGTGGGAGTATAAATTATTGCAGTCACTATGGAGAACAGTATCAGTTCAGTTCAGACGCTCAGTCGTGTCCGACTCTTTGCAATGCTGTGAATCACAGCATGCTAGGCCTCCATGTCCATCACCAACTCCTGGAGTTTACTCAGACTCATGTCCATCGAGTTGGTGATGCCATCCAGCCATCTCATCCTCTGTCATCCCTTCTCCTCCTGCCCCTAATCTCTCACAAACTCAGGGTCTTTTCCAATGAGTCACCTCTTCGCATCAGGTGGCCAAAATATTGGAGTTTCAGCTTCAGCATCAGTCCTTCCAATAAACATCCAGGACTGATCTCCTTTACGATGGACTGGTTGGATCTCCTTGCAGTCCAAGGGACTCTCAAGAGTCTTGTCCAACACCACAGTTCAAAAGCATCAATTCTTCGGTGCTCAGCTTTCTTCACAGTCCAATTTTCACATCCATACATGACCACTGGAAGAACCATAGCCTTGACTAGACAGACCTTTGTTGGCCAAGTAATATCTCTGCTTTTCAATATGCTATCTAGGTTGGTCATAACTTTCCTTCCAAGGAGTAAGCGTCTTTTAATTTCATGGCTGCATAACTGAGGTTATTGGTATTTCTCCCAACAATCTTGATTCTAGCTTGTGCTTCTTCCAGAGAACAGTATAGAGTGTCTTTAAAAACACTAAAAATAGAGCTACCATATAATCCTGCAATCCTACTCCTGGGCACATATCTGGAGAAAACGCTAATTCAAAACGATGCATTCACCCCGATATTCATCGCAGCACTATTTGAAATAGCCAAGAGGTGGAAACAGATTATTGGTTTAAGATGATGTGCTATAAATGTCTATCTATCTATCTATCTAATATAATATGGATAGATTTACAGACTGTCCTACTTAGGGAAGTAAGTCAGAGAAAGCCAAATATCATATGATGTCACTTATATGTGGAATCTGAAAAAATAATACAAATGAACTGTTTACAGAAAGAGAGTTAAAACAGAAAACAAACTCAGTAAGCAAAAGAGAAGGTGGGGGAGAGATAAATTAGGGAGATGGGATTAACATATACACACTACTAGACATAAAATAGATAATCCACTGGAACCTACGGTATAGTAGAGGAAACTCTGCTCAATATCTTGTAATAAGCTATATGAGAATGGAAAAGAATCCGAAAAATAGTACACCCATATAAGAATAGCACAGCCACGTTGCTGTATACTTGAAACAAACACAACATTGTAAGTTAACAATAAAAAATTGAAGTGCAGAAAATTTGATCCAAGTCAGTCATCCCATTCAAAAGTTAGTAGGAAACAGACAGATAAAACACTAAAAGGTCCAACTGATTTCACTGTGTTCAATCAATATTTTTGCCCTTTCCAATTCAGCAGGAAGCCTTCCTTTAAACATTATGTAAGCCAAGAATGTCTGAAAAAGTGTTTGATTTTACCACACACTGCTAACTGAAAATTAACCACAAGGAGGTAGAAGTCAGAATATTCAACAGTAAATTTATTTCTCTTTTCCAAATGAGAACAGTCTTTTCATGTGGATCATGTTTAAAAAATACTTTAAAAATTATATATGAAGACCTTAAGTGCATTTTAGTTTGGTTTTTAGTATGTCCCATGTTGCAATTAATGATTCTTTTATTGGGTTAGATAAATTTTTGATACAGGTTCAAAAACAATATTATAGGGTGCTGACAAATGATGACAGCATAGTTTCTGATCTTAAAATATGAAGCATTTGATCTTATACAATAACAAGGGAGCCCCCCCCTTTTTAAATTTCTAAACTGCATAGATAAATCTCAAAGCCAGAGGTCAAGAGTAATTCCTCCAGAGGTCAAGAGTAATTCCTCCACAGGCAATGTTGGTAAAAAAAATTTTTTCTTAAAAAAAAAAAATTATCCAACATTCATTAAGTGCCAGGTACTACATTAAGTGCTGGAATGTGTCAAATAACATGAAATTGTTCATATATGACCTAGGTAATCTATGACCTAAAAACGACAATTTCTTGCAATCTAGTGGGAATGAAAAGCAGTTCTTTGCATTAAGACTTCACGATTTAATACAGAAATCCCTTGCATTCCTATACACTAATAATGAGAAAGTAGAAAAAGAAATTAAGGTAACAATTCCATTCACCATTGCAACGAAAAGAATAAAATACCTAGGAATATATCTGCCTAAAGAAACTAAAGATCTATATATAGAAAACCATAAAACACTGATGCAAGAAATCAAAGAGGACACTAATAGATGGAGAAATATACCATGTTCATGGATCGGAAGAATCAATATGGTGAAAATGAGTATACTACCCAAAGCAATCTACAAATTCA
>SJYQ01007423.1:56882-92711 GCA_006410935.1 Redunca redunca
GGATTGGAATGAAAACTGACCTTTCCAGTCCTGTGGCCACTGCTGAGATTTCCAAATTTGCTGGCATATTGAGTGCAGCACTTTCAGAGCATCATCTTTCAGGATTTGAAATAGCTCAGCTGGAATGCCATCACCTCCACTAGCTTTGTTCATAGTGATGCTTTCTAAGGCCCACTTGACTTCACAGTCCAGGATGTCTGGCTTTAGATGAGTGATCACACCACTGTTATTATCTTGGTTGTTCAGGAGGAGCAACCCCATACCCAAGGCCAGGGGTGGCGGCTGGGAGGAGCAACCCCACACCAGCGAAGTGGTGGCTGCACAGGCACAGGAGGGCCTAGAGGAGCCATCCCACGTTGAAGGTCAGGAAGGGCGGCAGTGAGGAGATACCCTTCGTCCAAGATAAGGAGCAGTGGCTGAACTTTGCTAGAGCACCCATGAAGAGATACCCCACGCCCAAGGTAAGAGAAACCCAAGTAAGATGGTAGGTGTTGTAAGAAGGCATCAGACGGCAGACACACTGAAACCATACTCACAGAAAACTAGTCAGTCTAATCACACTAGGACCACAGCCTTGTCTAACTCAATGAAACTAAGCCATGTCCGCAGGGCAACCCAAGACGGGCAGGTCATGGTGGAGAGGTCTGACAGAACATGGTCCGCTGGAGAAGGGAATGGCAAACCACTTCAGTATTCTTGCCTTGAGAACCCCATGAACAGTAGGAAAAGGCAAAATGATAGGATACTAAAAGAGGAACTCCCCAGGTCATTAGGTACCCAATATGCTACTGGAGATCAGGGAAGAAATAACTCCAGAAAGAATGAAGGGATGGAGCCAAAGCAAAAACAATACCCAGCTGTGGATGGGACTGGTGATAGAAGCAAGGTCCGATGCCATAAAGAGCAATTTTGCATTGGAACCTGAATGTCAGGTCCATGAATCAAGGCAAATTGGAAGTGGTCAAACAAGAGATAGCAAGGGTGAACATTGACATTCTAGGAATCAGCAAACTAAAATGGACTGGAATGGGTGAATTTAACTCAGATGACCATTATATCTACTACTGCGGGCAGGAATCCCTCAGAAGAAATGGAGTAACCATCATGGTCAACAAAAGAGTCTGAAATGCAGTACTTGGATGCAGTCTCAAAAACGACAGAGTGATCTCTGTTCATTTCCAAGGCAAACCATTCAATATCACAGTAATCCAAGTCTATGCCCCAACCAGTAATGCTGAAGAAGCTGAAGTTGAACGGTTCTGTGAAGACCTACAAGATCTCTTAGAACTAACACCAAAAAAAAGATGTCCTTTTCATTATAGGGGATTGGAATGCAAAAGTAGGAAGTCAAGAAACACCTGGAGTAACAGGCAAATTTGGCCTTGGAATGCAGAATGAAGCAGGGCAAAGACTAATAGAGTTTTGCCAAGAAAATGCACTGGTCATAGCAAACATCCTCTTCCAACAACACAAGAGAATACTCTACACATGGACATCACCAGATGCTCAACACTGAAATCAGATTGATTATATTCTTTGCAGCCAAATGGAGAAGCTCTATACACTCAACAAAAACAAGACCGGGAGCTGACTGTGGCTCAGATCATGAACTCCTTACTGCCAAATTAAGACTTACATTGAAGAAAGCAGGGAAAACCACTAGACCATTCAGGAATGACCTAAATCAAATCACTTATGAGTATACAGTGGAAGTGAAAAATAGATTTAAGGGCCTAGATCTGATAGATAGAATGCCTGATGAACTATGGACAGAGGTTCATGATATTGCACAGGAGACAGGGATCAAGACCATCCCCATGGAAAAGAAAGGCAAAAAAGCAAAATGACTCTCTGGGGAGGTGTTACAAATAGCTGTGAAAAGAATAGAGGCGAAAAAAAGGAGAAAAGGAAAGACATAAGCATCTGAATGCAGAGTTCCAAAGAATAGCAAGAAGAGATAAGAAAGCCTTCTTCAGCGATCAATGCAAAGAAATAGAGGAAAAGAACAGAATGGAAAAGACTAGTGATCTCTTCAAGAAAATTAGAGATGTATATATTAATCTTGTGTATATATACACAGACATACAGTATATGTGGGTGTATGTGGGCTCAGTCCTTGGAAGAAAAGCTCTGACAAAACTAGACAGAGTATTGAAAAGCAGAGACATCATTTTGCCAACAAAGTTTCGTATGGTCAAAGGTGTGGTTTTCCAGTAGTCTTGTATGGATGTGAGAGTTGCACCATAAGGAAGACTGAGCCATTGCAGTCATTTCCAACTCTTTGCAATGCTATGAACTGTACCCCACTTGGCTCCTCTGTCCACGGAATTCTCCAGGCAAGAGCACTGAAGTGGGTTGTTATTTCTTCCTTGAGGGGATTTTCCCATCCAGGGATCAACCCCCCGCCTCCTGTGCCTTCTGCATTGGCAGGTGGATTCTTTGCCACTGCTCCCCCTGGGAAGCCCCTAGGTGTACACATATTGTATAAGTCTTTTAGGAAGTTACATCTAATAATCTACTTTTATTCCTTAAGATATCAGGAACATGCTAGGAAACAGTTTGCCTTACATTTATTAATGTGATCTGACTGGGTTCTCTGGATGGGCCGGGGTGATTTAACTCTTCCACAGTGCTGGACATTTCAGAGCTACCTTCTCAGGGACCTACATGCTCACCCTCCATCCTCTGCTTCTGTCTCTTCTTGTCGTCTGACTCTGAGCACAGCTGGTATCTGGAGACGTCCCTTCCCCTGCCAGTTAGGGAAAGTGATTTTTTGTTGTTGTTGCTGCTCACATGTCTGACCCACTAAAAAATTCTATTTAGTACAATTTGTATCTATAGAGCTCTAGGCTGAAAAGGTGTTTATCTCCCAGGATACTGCTGTGTTACCTTCCAGTAGTCACTGTTGCTGATAAAAGCAGAGAAAAAAAAACAAAACAAAACACAAAAAGCTCATGCTTAGGATTCTCTCTCCTTTCAACATGCCCTGACTTTTCTGGGAGGCTTGTAAAACCTTGAATTTGTTTCCTCCTGAATGTTAGAATTGAGGAATTCTGAAGTGATGGATTTTAACTCATGGTTCTGGCTGTGCAGTGGCCTCTTTCACCTAGAGACTTTGACTCTTTTATCTTTGAAGCTCATCTGAATTGTTTCTCTAGGTTTTTGTTTTCTCTCATATCTTCAGTCCCTTGGTTTGGTTTTGTCTCCTATTATTATTCTGGGAGAATTCCTTACCTTTCAATCTACTTCTGACATTTTGGGCAGCGGTGATCATTTTAGGTGAGAACTCATTTTAATTCTCTGATTGTTTCTTTAGTAACTTCCTATTCTTGTTTTGTGGGTGTAATTCCTTTAGACTTCTCTGAGAATAATTAGCCTTTTGTTGCTTCTTTTTTTTTTTTATTTTGAGAAGGGTTTTAATGTTGATTATTGCATTTGTTTATTTTGATCATTCTATCATGCTTCCTAAGTGTAGTTTATTCTATCTCTTTAGGTTTCTGGTGTATCTTTGTTGTTTATTTATTTTTTATAAATAAGCTGGTTAAAAAGCTGATTAGTAACTTTCTGTGTGTGGACAGGGCTAGCAGACAGGCAAACACTTTAGAGTAATGAGAGGCTGGGGAGGGGCTGGAAACCCAACTTTAGGCTTCTTACACTGGAGAAATTTTAAAGAAGCTGTTTTCTCTAGGATTGTTCAGCTTCTTTAGAGAGTATTCCTCTAGCCTGGTAAATAGAAGCGTGCTTCTGAGTGGGCTTCACGTGGAGGCTGGGGAGATGAGAGTGTAGGACTGTCCCTGGTCCAAGTATGCACTTTCTATTCTCCCTCCTCTTTTTAGCTTTGTAACTAACTTTGCCTTTAATTGAATGTAGCTTTTTCAGTTCAAGCATTGCCTGCTTTCTGCATTACAGATGAGTTTAGACTGTAAGCTTCTCTGTGTGTTACAGGCTAGAGATTTCCTCTGACCTAATTCCCAGTTACAACTTCTCAACCTCTTTTATGAATTCCATAAATTTGCTTAAATGTCTCATCTCTTTATGACCCATCTCCTCTTTTTTTCCCCCCTTAATCACGAGTTCATAAAATTTTAATGGGGGTGTTGGACATGAAATATAACACATCTTTAATCATGTGTCTCCCAAGTGCAGTTTATCCTGTCTGTCTCTAGTTTATAAACTGTATGAAGGTAGGGCTTACGGATGTTTTCACTGCTGTTTTCCTAGTGCCTATTATAATGTCAAATAATGTCTTAAAACAAAGTTATTGAAAGAGCAACTAGGATTGGTGAGAACAGGGATTATGCAAATGCAAAAATAAAACCCTTGCTTTTAAATCACATCTGAAACATTAATTGTTTAAAAAAAATTAAACTATTGGATCAAATTTTAGAACATTAAGAATGGTTACAACCTGCCTTTTGTAAAGTGCACAGAAGAATCGTTCTCAGCTGCTTGTTTCTGCATAATGAAAAGGGCGATGCTGGAGCAAGGGGAGTGGCAAAGGACTCAGCGTGTTCTGAGGCTGCTGTGGTTTAGAATTTATATCTGCTTGTGTGTGTTTGTATGTGTGTGCGCAAATGCACGTGTGCATCAGACATGAACACACACACGTGATCCATTTCCCACCTCTGTCATATTTACTGTGTGTCTTTTTTTAATAATTACATTTTTAATTGGAGGGTATGTAATTTACAATATAGTATTATTTTCAGGTGAAAAGCAAAGTGATTCAGTTAGGCATAGATGTATATATATATATTTATCTTCACATTCTTTCACCTTACAGATTATTATCAGATACTGAGTATAGTTCCCTATACTATACAATAGATACTTGTTATTTATCTATTACATGCAGTCGTGTATATATGTTAATCCCAACTCCTAATTTTTCTCCCCCTTTCCCACCTTCCACTGTATCCTTTGGTAACTATAGGTTTGTTTTTTACACACCATACATTTTTGTTACTTTTCTCTGGACGCCCTCTGTATTCGCTAGGCACTGAACTTGTCAACCATGGCTTTGCCGACTAGAGTGCTAACTGAAGCGTTGCTTGGAACTGGGAGGCACAGCTGTACTGCGGATCCTGGAGGGCACAGCCGTCCTCTGCAGGCTCCTGAGTGGAGTACTCACACTGTGAGGACCATTAGCAGCCCAGTCATTTTAAGCATGCTTCCCTGAGTGTTGAGCATTCAGTGCCTATTAGTAGCTCCTTCACTCATTCATCAAATAACTATGACTTACCTACTATTTAAAATGCAAAAGGGAATTTGTGTGTGTATATTAAATGTGACAAACAGCTATATAAAAATGTTGATGTATGGCAAAAACCATCACAGTATTGTAAAGTAATTATCCTCCAATTAAAATAATTTAATTTTAAAAAACAAAAATAAATTTAAAAACTTAAAAAAAAAAAAAAGAATAGCACAGGTGAAGGGACAGGATCCTGCAGTAGAGAACACAGACTCCAAAGCTGAGCAAAGCTGGTGTCACAGAGATGGGTGGGGGTGAGGGATAGGGGTGATGAGGGGGAGGGAGAAGGAGGAGAGGGGGAGGGGAGGAAGGGGAAGAGGGAGAGGGGAGGAGGGAAGAAGGAGTGGGGAGCATTGTGGCTTGTAGCTATGGGATCACTTAAGCATCAGTTCTGGGGAATAGAGATTTGGACACAGCATAGCAATCCAGACCCTTAGAAAACACCGCGTGCAGGTCTGGACAAAACAAGTTAATTGCCTGCATGGATACAGAGTTGCCAAGAGGGTCCCAACAGCTGGACTAAGCCAGGTTGGTTTTCAGCCTGACTTTTTTAGAAGTGGTGGTATTAATGGACCCAACTACAGGGAAATGGGAAAAACAGAACAAAGAAAATAATACAAAGGCTGGCATAGAAGATTGCAAAATGCATTAAATAAACTGGCCTTTTTGGTATGTGTTCTAATTAAAAAGATAGAGTAAGCCTCTTATTTCTGGTGTTGGAACTCTCCCTCAGTAATCATGGTCTCAGATCCCTAGAGAAATGAGCTTAACAGTGGGGTTTCAACCAGCAGAGAAAAGAAGGTGGTGATATGACAGCTCAAGCTCGGGCTGGCAGAGTAAACTTTGGCAAAGATATCATCTGAAAACTGAATGTGTCTCCACACTCTAGTGGAGAAGGAAGTGGCAACCCACTCTGTATTCTTGCCTGGAGAGTCCTACAGACAGAGGGACCTTGCAGGTTACAGCCCATAAGGTCACAAAATGTCAGACATGACAGAGCAGATTAGCACTGCACGCCACACTCTGTGAGTCTGGCTCAATGACAAATGGGAAATCCAATTTGCACAATTCCGGGGATTCTTCACTTCAAAAACCCTGCAAGGCCACCGTGCTCTTAGCCCACTGTTACCCAAGACCACCCTGCCCCTCTGCAGTAAAGTCTGTTTTAAGGCACTTGCCCTCCACAACCGCCCCAGGCCTCGTTCTAACCCCAGGACAACCTACTCAGTAAGATAAGGGGTGATGAGATTATCTAGACAAATGGGAGACACAAGCCTGAGCATGTGAGCCTCACCCTCCATCTAAAGCTCTTGGAATCTCTAACAGAGTAGCACATGCCTGCCAGCCATTTTTGGTGGCTTCAGAGAGGCTGGAGAACAAGTTGAATTTGACGCAAAGTTGGCAGGGGAGTGAGTTTAATGCATGCCAGAACCAAGCTCCCGAAAGATCTCGACAGCTTGAAACGATGGGCCAAATGTAATAAGATGAAACAGAGCAGGAAAAAAAAGTCTGTATTTTGGTCAGAATTCCAAATCAAAAAGCACAAAATGACAGAGATTCGCTTGAAAGGCAGCTCTTCCCAAAGACGTGAAGACTTCACTCTGAATGGTGTCAGTGAGTCAATCGTGCAAAACGTTTGACCTAAAACTAAATGCAATTTTAGTCATCGTTGAGGAAAGTCTATTATCTAGAATGCTTGGGATGATAGCTCTGATCTGTTCAAACAGAGTCACCCCCTCCCCCCCATTCAGGGGAGTGGGAGGCTCTTTCATTTACGAAAACCTATTCATGGCCCACTGTGAATGTCATATGTGACTTATGTCGGAGAGAAAGTGTGATGCTGGGAAAGATAAGTGTTCTGGATAATAAATTAATGGGGATTTTCTAGGAGAAAGATCTCTGTAGGTGGAGATAAGGATTAGCAATAGTGTGGCAGGCTGGGGACTAAGGGGGAAAAAAAAGATGAGTGTGAGCTTTCTCATTGGAAAAAAGCCTGAGATTTCAGGACTGCTGTTTAAAAGTAGACGGTTTCTTGTTCTGAATTATAATTTCCCCAAATCTTCGTTATAGGTCAGTAACAAACAGCAGGTTTGTGTCTGGTGGAATGGAGGGTGGACTTTTGCTTGTGGGGGCAGCAGGCAGCAGACAGGAAGCAGAATAACACCAAGACGGAGACTTTGCAGCAGGGATTAGAACAACAGGTGACAAACTGCTTCTGAAACCAATCACTCCCATCCCTGGATGGATTTATAGCAATACCATCCAGCTTGCTAGCTTTCACATGGCTTGGGTTTTTAAAATTATTTTACATTATGTGATCAAAGTGAAGGGTGATTCTGGAAGGCCAGACAACTTGGGAAATTGAGCTGCATTTGCACACCTGGGGTCTCTGCAGGTGGATGATGAACTTTTTCACTGGACTGTGCTTTTCTCAGTTGCATCCGTTGCATGCTGCTTGAATACAGAAGTAACTCAGATATCTGTTGAATGAATTAGTGAGAGTCCTGCATTTGGTATTCCAAGGATAGTGTCACGTAAACGGAAATTGCTAAAATAAGAGCCTGTCATCAAGAAGTCTGTAGTCCTATGGGGCGGGGGGGAGGTCATTCATTCAACTACTTATTTATTGAGACATTTTTCTTGGCATTATGGTTATGTAAAGACGCAAAACATACAAGGTCTGCATGTTCATGGAATTTAACTTCTGGGTGAGGGCACACAGGTAAGAAATAAATAAACCAATAATGAAGACAAATATTCAGCAGAGATGGGTGCAGTGTGGAGAGCTGCAGTGGTTCGGAGGGCAGAGAATGACAGAGGGGCTGCAGTAGACTGGGTGGTCTGGGGAGCCTCCCTGCTGATTGGACATGCAAGGTCAGTAAGAATGATAGGAAGGAGCAGCCACATAAGGACCAGGGGCTGAAAGCAAACCTTCAGATGCACATGGGTTGCCCATAGACCAGCAGCCCGGGAGCAACACCAGGGGTGGTGGGGAGTGGCCTGGAGGAGACGGCAGATTTACATACCGGTCAAGTAATGTGAAGTCCAGAGGGAAAAATTGGAACTCACTCTGTGAGTTGTGTGAAGCAGGGGCAGGGTTTGGCGCTTGACTGTGGTTATGAGAGTAGAGACAGAGAGAGTCCTACGGTATGATAAGTGCTTTGATAGAAGGACCGGGCAACCACGGGGTGTTGAAGAAGATCCAGTGGCTGAGGAGCTGTTGGGAAGGCACGTGCCACCCAAAAGTGAACCAGACAGTGAGGAAGAAAAGAAATAGGGGCATGAAGTGTGTTCCAGTCAGAGTCGGGTGAAGTATAGCTTTGTCAAGGGACATTGTTGATAACAGAGGTGAGTGGTGACTGGATTAGGAAGGATCATTCACACCTTGCTAAGATGTTCACATTCTTGCCCAAAGGCAATGGGCCGACAATACAGGATTGTGGTCAGAGGATTTTCATGGCTGGATGGTACCATAACTCGTATACCCAGCTCACATGAAAGCACATTGTGTGTGTGTGTGTGTGGGGGGTGCACTCAGTTGCTCAGTCACATATGCCTCTTTGTGACCCCATGGACTGAAGCCCACCAGGCTCCTCCTATCCACGGAGTTCTCTAGGCAAGAATACTGGAGTGGGTAGCCTTTCCCTTCTCTAGGGATCTTCCCGACCCAGGGATCAAACCCAGGTCTCCTGTATTGTAGGCAGATTCTTTACCATCTGAACCACCAGGGAAGACATGTTGAAGATGGGCAAAATCAACCATCTGTCCAGGAGGCCAACTCTGACGCTGTAATTGGGAGGAGAGATAACAGTGGTCTGAACTGAGACCATGGGAGGGAAGAGAAAGAAGTGTATGGATCTGATAAATCGTAAGCAAGTTAAAAAATATTTTGGGCCCTAAGTAGATGGTGATGT
Source organism: Redunca redunca (assembly GCA_006410935.1). Lineage (NCBI taxonomy): Eukaryota > Metazoa > Chordata > Mammalia > Artiodactyla > Bovidae > Redunca > Redunca redunca. Next base: position 66,051 of record SJYQ01007423.1, read on the forward strand.
GATTTTCTAAAGGGAGATAAACAGAGAAGAAAACTTCCTGGGAGGGACTTAAGGGAGGATGGGAGATGGCATGAAGGATGTAAGGACTGTGAGATGCTTGTGGGATAGCATGCGGGTGTGTCCACAGGCAGTGAGCACAGAGTGCTCCGTGCTCTCTGGTTCCAGGAGAAGCCTGGGACCATCAGCAAGCAGGTGGTGACCAAGACTGCAGAGGTGACTCAGGAAAGGTGTGCCTTAAGGAAAGAGGCCACCCAGGGGAACAGAGCTCAAAGGAGCATGGGTATTTCAGGGACTGTCAGAGGGAAGGGGCCTCAGGAGGCCAAGCAGAAGAAACTCCTGGAGAGGCCGGGATTAAGAGGACCTTGCCACAGAGTCCAGTGACCAGAGACTTTCAAGGAAACGGAGGTCAAGAATATAAATTTTTTTCCAGAGACTTCAAGCAAGGGCTGAAAAGTGTCTTCAGAGTTTAATAATAAAGGGATAGGTGATACAAACTGTTAAAGCAATTTTACTGAGGTGGCCGTGGGTAAGTTTCTAAACAGAAGGATGTCCGAGCAGGATACAGAGCAGGACACTGAGGTCCTTGCCTCCCATGTCCTCCACCTGCCTTGTGTCAGTGGGAAAAGTTTAACCAAAGAATAAATTTAATCACAGAAATGAGAGCATGCAGAAACAAAGGGAAACAGTTCAACAAAACTAAATAACAGTAGTTTAATCACTAAGCATAGTTAAGAAGTTGTGCTTCTTCTCAAGGACATATAGATAATATTCTGAGCCATGTCCTTTGAGCTGTCTCATAGATACTGAAACCCCCTCCAAGTGGAGGAAGTTAACTACATGGTGTTCAGACTGTAACCATGACATAAGCTGTCACAATTCTGAGAACTATCCTCAAGGAAATGGGAAAAAAACTGACCATGGAACTGCAGATTAACTACTTAAAATGATCCAGGTGATACTGACCAGGCCGCTGATGACCAGTTTCAAGTTGACCACCAGGGCTCACTGAGCTATTTCTGTATGTAGCCCCCTCCCTCCATCATCTTGTCCACTGATTATCAGTGGCAGGAGGCAGTCTTTGGACAAGTGTCTGACCCCCACCACCCCCACCCCAACTGCTGGCATCTAAAACAAAACCAACTTTCCTTTCCACCATTCTGGTCTCTTTACTGGCTTTGGAATGGCAAGCAGCAGGACCCCACTTTCAGAGGAAAAATGAGACTGTCCTCCCAGAACTATATGTAGTCAAGTACCATGACTTGCTCCACAGGATTTGCATAATGAAAATCCAAGTCCAAGAATTTAAGATTTAAAAAGTCATAACTAGTAATTTATAATATTTAAGTGTAGTAATTACTGCCTTTTTACTTCAAAGTAAACAGACATAATAGTTAAAGGATTATAGCCAAAGAGGTCTAGTCTCAAAGAAACCAGTGATATTTCAGATTGCCAATGCAATAAAATGTTCCATAATACATATTTTCATCTTTTTACTTTGAAACAATTTCAAACGTGGGGAAAAGCTACAAGAACAGAAAAAGCGTAAGTGGATGACATAATGTTTCATCACCCTATGTACTTCAGTGAGTATTTCTTATAAATGAAGACAGTACCTTGTGTTACTACAAACCACACACATCAGGAATTAATATAAACGTATACCACTCCTGCATAATCTCAGACCTCATTTGCATTTTATCAAACCATGTCTTTTAAGAGAAAAGATCCAATTCAGAATCATATATTGTATCTAGTTGCCACATCCATTTAAGTTATAAAAGCAAGTAAAGTCTTAGTCACTCAATCATGTCCGAATCTTTGTGACCCCATGGACTGTATCCTACCAGGCTCCCCTGTCCATGGGATTTTCCAGGCAAGAATACTGAAGTGGGTAGCCATTCCTTTCTCCAGGTGGTCTTCCTGGCCCAGGGATCAAACCCAAGTCTCCTTCACAGCAGGCTGATTCTTTACCATCTGAGCCACCAGGGAAAGCCATATCCCTTTTACTCTCCTTCAATTTGGGACAGATCCTCGGTCTTACTTGACTTCATTAGCTTGGCGCTTCTGAAGATAAAGGCCAGCTGTCTTGTAGACTGCCCCTCAGTTTGGGTTTCTCTTGTGTCTCCTCATAGTTAGATTCAGAGCACGGATTTTCTGTCTTTCAGGAGTACCCCCGAAGCGACACTGCCTTTGTCTCGTTGCACCCTTGATTTGATTTGTCCTTTTGATGATTAATGTCAATCATTTGTTTAAAGTGCTGTCCACCAGCATTCCCTATGAGAAAGTTACCCTTTTTCTCTTTGTACTTTGTACATATTTAGTGGGAAGATCCCCTGGAGAAGGAAATGGCGATCCACTCTACTATTCTTGCCTGAAAAATCCCATGGACAGAGGAGTCTGGTAGGCTACAGTCCATGGAGTCACAAAGAGTCAGACACGACTAAGTGACTTCACTTCACTTCAGTGTGTATGTACTTTGAGATTGTGAAAGTATGAGAGATGGCCTCATCAAATGTTCAATTAATTAACTATTAACTTATGAAAGTATGAGCTCGTGGATTCTTATTCTATTTGATGTTATAGCCTGTTGCCATTTTTAATTATTTTCTCCTGGTTTTAGCCAGTGGGAGCCTTTTCAGGCTCACTTCTGTGGCCTTGGATGTGTCTTCATTATTCTTGAGCGCTTGTTTATGACACAGCAAGATGGTCTGGGATTGCCTTATGCTTTCCCTGCCCAGCCTTGGATTCAGTCATTGCTTCAGGGAGCCCTTTTAAGGGAGAATTGCACTTAGTAAACAAGATCTGGGTGCTAGGTATTTTAAACACAGACACACAAGCACACAAACACTGTGATGTTAATTCTATGTGTTAATGTGATGGAATGCCCAGTCACTTGGTCACACATTATTCTGGATGTGTCTGTGAGGGTGTTGGGCATTTCGGGTGAGACTGGCTTTTGAAATAGTGGCCTGAGGAAAGGAGGTTGCCCTCTCCAGTGTAGGGGCCTCATCCAATCAGCTGAAGACCCAAACAGAACAACCCTGACTTTCCCACAAACAAGGGGGAACTCTTCCTGCCTTTGAACCAGGACATCCACGTTTCCTGCCTCTGGACTCAAGCCTAAACCTCAACTCTTCCTGTGTCTCCTGTATCTTGAGCCTGTGGCCTCCAGATGGGAATCACACTAGCAGCAATCTGGGGTCCAGCTGGCCAAGTGCTGGTCCTCAGACCCGAAGCCTCCATGATCACTTGAGCCAAATTCAAACAATAAACTGTAAGAAGGTGCATGCACGCGCACGCGCACACACACACACACACACACACACACACACACACCTTATTGCTTCTGTTTCTCGGAGAACTCTAATACACACACTTATATCTGCATCTATTTCTGTCTTATCCAAATATGTTGAAAAACATGACTTCATACCAATATCTCCAATTTCAATGCCACAGGATTCACTCTAGTTTACTCTCTTTCCATGTGTGTTCCCCCTTCTCTGACCTTAAGAAACCTGACCCCCATCACCTTGACATATTTTCCTCTTGGAAGAGACTCTGCATGACTAGTGAGCATCACCGCTGCCCCCTTCCCCCATCTCCCCGCATCGGTGGCTTCCTGTCCCTGCCTGGGCTCACTTGCAGAGCTGTCATCACTGCCGTCCTCACCCCAGTCATCCCCCTGCCCACTCAGGCACTACATCTAACTGGACAGTGAATTATGTAGGTCCCACCATCACCGCGCAGATGCTGCCTAGCTTGGGTGGCATGACCTCCTACACAATATTTTCTACATATAGAAAATCCCCTAGAAATAGTTTTGGCATATTTAGATGCAAAAAATTCTAATTCATCTGAAGTACCACAATACCTGTATGAATATGGAATCACACACCCTGCTTTTTATACTCCTTTCAAGCCTTCAGAGGTAGTTATTGTTCAGTGCAAGTCTTTGCAATCTCATGGACTGCAGCAGGCCAGGCTTCCCTGTCCTTCACTGTCTCCCAGACTTTGCTCAAACTCATGTACATTGAGTCGGTGATGCCATCCAACCATCTCATCCTTGTTGCTCCCCTATCATCTTGTCCTCAATCTTTCCCAGTATTAGGGTCTTTTCAAAAGAGTCAGTTCTTTGCATCAGGTGGCCAAAGTATTGGAGCTTCAGCTTCAGCATCTGTCCTTTCAATGAATACTCAACTTTAGTTCCTTTAGAATTGACTGGTTTGATTTCCTTGCAGTCCAAGGAACTCTCAAGATTCTTCTCCAACACCACAGTTTGTAAACATCAATTCTTTGGTGCTCAGGCTTCTTTATGGTCCAACTCTCACATCTGTACATGACTACTGGAGAAACCATAGCTTCGACTATACAGACCTTTGCTGCCAAAGTGACATCTTCTGCTTTTTAATATTCTGTCTAGGTTTGTCATAGCTTGTCTTTCAAGGCACAAGTGTCTTTTAATCGCAAGGCTGCAATTACCATCTGCAGTGATTTTGGAGCACACAAACTATAAAGTCTGTCACTGTTTCCATTTTCCCCCCCATCTATCTGCCATGAAGTGATGGGACTAGATGTGGCTGGTGATAACATCATCCCAATAGCCTCAAAACATGTGAAGAGGACCCCATACTATATTTTGAAAAGTAGTGTTCTGAACCTCACTCATAAAAGATGAGTACTTAGATTTAGAATTCATGTCAGCTGTGCTACTATACTTAGCAGAATGGTAGGATAGAAATTTAATTTTAACAAATTTCTCAACACAGCTTAAATCTTGTTTTGAAATACAAATTATTTAAAAGCAAGACCTTTATTTATGTAAGTTGCTTTTCAAATTCTCAACTTAAAATATTCACAATTTTAGTCATGAAGGCATATATGTAATGATAAATATCCTCATTTCTGGTATAGTTCTGTGACACTTTTTGTTTTTTAAGAGAAGAATGTTTCTATAAAAAAAAATACTGGCAAAATCTTTTTAATCATCCTGAATGTTTGCTCTTTCATTTAGAAAACAACGAACACTCTCCTTTATTGGGCACTGAAATGCTGACATGTGAAGTGTAATATCTATTGCTTTTCATGAGGCAACATAATGCTTGGCTGATACATGCTTCTCAAGATTAAAGAAGAAACATTGCAAATTTCCTCTCCAAATACTATGGTGATATGAGAGCTGTACATGATTTATTCCAAGTCATCTAGAAATAGGGAAAAACTGGGAAGAATATTCTGGAATGATTCTTCATATAAACGTTAAATTGATTCCTACAACTGGCTTCATTTTGAGAAAACTATCCCATACTCATATTTTATAATATTTTGGTAAGAAACAAACAAGAAATTATACCTAGTGGGAAAGGAGAGCTATCAGAGGGCTCTGTCATGACAGGAAATATGATTTAGGTTAGGCCTAGAAGAGAGAAAATGCATAGCCAGTGATTGCAAATCTTGCTTCACGTTTTAGCCTGCTTCCAGTGATTTCAATGTGTGTGAAATATTTCCCCATATTCTCATCAAAAGCTATTTGCTGTCATTAAAAGTAGTATGGCTTTGGCAGTGGTGATCAACTAATTTTTGAATCCACGATTTTTGAGCAGACCTAAAAGTTAGAGAAATTACTTATTTACTTTTTACATGCAGTCTTAATTATTTACAGAAGCTGTGTGAATACAAACCTGGGTAAATCAAATATAGCAAAACTTTTAAAATGGCATTTTCCAAAGTAAGTCACAAAGTAAATTGAAGGGCTTAAAGCCAACACCTACAAAATCAAAGAGGGGTAGAAAAAATATCAAAAGGGCATATATAGTGAGGGGAAGTACTTATTTTGTAAAATTATAATTCCCATATTAAAAATGATCGAATGATGGAGAATTTGTGATATAAAGTGAATTTTTGCTGTTGGTTGTGTAAAAAAAAAAAGTCTCGAAAGTCATTTTGTTCTGGGCATCCCAAGGTGAGGTTTTTACACTTACCTCTTCACTCTTTCACTCAGGCTCTAATTCTGCTTCCTGAATGGGTGTGTGTGTGCGTGTGCGTGCGCGGGCACACGCATTTCTCTCAAACTTTGTAAGACACTTGGCACATGAAAGCACTTATTCATTTTTCAATATTGTTACAATTATCAGTCCTGGTTCTGCAAATGCTAGTTGCTAACTTGCTGCGTATCCTATACAGTGGTTGCTCTTAGGGGGTCAGAGATCTGTTTTCCCTGATCTTGGGAGAGAGAGACAGAACACGGGATCACAGTGAATGGTAATCTGAGTGTCCTAAAAATTGAAGGATAAAGTAGAATGACAGGGTACACGTGGGCCTGACCCTAAGGATACTGTGCACAGAGTAATATTAGAACAGGACTATGGGGAAGAGGGGCAGTCGCAGAGTGAGGCAGAGAAAGCAAGTGCATGGATATGACCTTGTTGCAAAACTGCAGAACAAAGAACCAGTTACAGCTGGTCTTTGGGGAGCAGGTGGTGGTGCTTGGATGCAGCCAAAGGGCCAGGGGGCACAGTCCTAAAGGAGCTGTTTGCTGTACTGAGATGCTAGGGTTTTTATCCTAAAGGCAATGAGGAAATCCTGCCTTTGAGATTTTGGGGCACAGAAGTGACACAATCAGTCTTCATAATAGAAAAACTTGGGCTGGAAAGATTGATTGGAGTAGATGGAAGGAAGTGTGAGCTTCCTAAGTGTAAGCTTATTATACCAGAGATGACAAGGGTATGGATGGAGGCCCTACAAGGGAAGGATGGAAGGAAAGCAGGTGGATTTGAAAGAGGTTTAAGAAGAATAGAACTTTGTGACTGGCTTGTGAAGAGCAGGAGGGATAGGGGGTAGGCATTGGGGAGCTAAAGTGAGTGGGTTATGTTAACCTTCTCTGAGACAGTAAACACAGGTAAGGGGTAGATTTGGGGAAGTCCGATGATTAAATTCTGACATGTGGATTGGAGTTGGTGGTGGACTGCCTCGTGGAAATATTTAATATGGGGTGGAGAGATGAGGCTCCCAAAAGCATGTATTAACTAAATAAATATATGAGCAGCTAGATGTGAAGGTGGAAGGCTAAGGACCAGCACCAGCAGTTTTGGAAACTCTGATTTGGAGAAAAAGAAAATGGCCTACAGATAGATTCTGGGGAGTAGTGGTACTGCTGGAGCTTGGAAGGAAAAGGGAAGAAGAAGAAGAGGCAGAATGGCAGGGTTCTGCATCATCTTGGTCTAAATGTGACTTTTTAATTTTGAGACATAGCATTTTTCTAAGGAACAATACACATATAGTGTATTATGTGAGGTCAGCTACTTTGCTCAACTGTAAAACTCAACATTCAGAAACATCATCATGGCATCTGGTCCCATCGCTTCATGGCAAATAGATGAGGAAACAGTGGAATCAGTGACAGACTTTATTTTGGGGGGCTCCAAAATCACTGCAGATAGTGACTGCAGCCATGAAATTAAAAGACGCTTACTCCTTGGAAGGAAAGTTATGACCAACCTAGAGAGCATTTTAAAAAGCAGAGTCATTACTTTGCCAACAAAGGTCCATCTAGTCAAGGCTATGGTTTTCCCACTGGTCATGTATGGATGTGAGAGTTGGACTATAAAGAAACCTGAGCACCGAAGAATTGATGGATTTGAACTGTGGTGTTGGAGAAGACTCTCAAGAGTCCCTTGGATTGCAAGGAAATCCAACCAGTCCATCTTAAAGGAGATCAGTCCTGGGTGTTCACTGGAATGACTGATATTGAAGCTGAAACTCCAATACTTTGGCCACATGATGCAAAGGGCTGACTCATTTGAAAGGACCCCGATGCTGGGAAAGATTGAAGCCAGCAGGAGAAGGGGATGACAGAGGATGAGATGGTTGGATGGCATCATTGACTCAATGGACATGAGTTTCAGTAGACTCCAGGAGTTGGTGATGGACAGGGAGGCCTGGCGTGCTTCAGTCCATGGGGTCGCAGAGAGTGAAACACGACTGAGCAACTGAACTGGACTGAAAGTCCTCCAGGTCATATTGGTGTATGGATTTAAAGAACAGATATTTATAAAGCATGACAGGACTCAGAAGAGTTTCAGACGCACAGGCACCCTGGGTTATTGGATGCTTTCACATTTTGAAGCTGTCTAAGCGTTAATCAGGAGGAAAGAGATTTGAATTGACAGGGTTGGAAATCCAGGCAACCAACCAAAAGCGTTTGCATTGATGGAAAGCAGCAGCCTGTGCGCACCGTTGCTATTGGAGCCCGCACAGGTCGTGCGGAATGCAAGAATGCAGCTGTTGCAGAGTGGCCGTCTTTAGTCTGATTTTCAAACCTCTCAGAAAGGACACTGAAAAACACTTGCCAGCATTCAGACACTCTTCAAGCTTGTGAGAACCAATGTGTCTTTTCAATTTTATCTTCAAAATCTCTCTCAAATCTGTCCGGTGTGTTCTCTGCAACAGTGCCCCCTAGGACAAGCCACTACCCCACTGACCTCTCTCACCTGGACTGATCTAGTACCTTCCTCGCTGTTCTGACATCATTTTTACACCAACTTCCACGTGTGTTCCCTATACATTAGCCAGAGTGATTTTGCAAGTGGAAATCTGATTATATCATCCTTCACTTAAAACTTCAGAAGACTCAAACCCTTGCAGTCTACACACTCCTTTATGACCTTCCTCCCCTGTGCTCTGTGTTCTAGATCTTTGGGGCCTTCAGCATGTGGTGTAACCTAGACTTTCATCCTGTGTCACTCGGTGCAAAAGCCACTTCTCTAAGCCTCCAGATAGGGCTGGATGGGCCCTGAGACCATGTCACAGGATACTGAAACTTTTCTTTATAAAACAAAGTACACTTTGGACTGATGAGTGTATTTGTGTAACAACATGAGTGATGCCCGTCATCCACACTGGGCTGGAAGCTCCACATGTCCAGGGGCCATCTTCATCCTATTCATCTTTGTATTCCAGCACCGCGTGCAGTACTAAGAATATGGAGGGGCTCAAACACACTTGGATGAATGGAGCCTGAGGAGGAATCAGCTGAGTTGGGGTCATGTGTGTGTCTGCCGGGAGGAACTGAGTCCTTTATGGAACCAACCCCAGAGTTTGCTAGTAAGATGTTGTCCTGGCTGTCCTGCCAACTGGAAAAATAATGGCAACTAGCTTATGAGAGGAGAAGGCAATGGCACCCCACTCCAGTACTCTTGCCTGGAAAATCCCATGGATGGAGGAGCTTGGTAGGCTGCGGTTCAAGGGGTTGCTAAGAGTGGGACACAACTGAGTGACTTCACTTTCACTTTTCACTTTCATGCATTGGAGAAGGAAATGGTCACCCACTCCAGTGTTCTTGCCTGGAGAATCCCAGGGACGGGGGAGCCTGGTGGGCTGCCGTCTATGGGGTCGCACAGAGTTAGACACGACTGAAGTGACATAGCAGCAGCAGCAGCAGCTTACTGAAAAAGCATCTTTATTGAGAAGTTTCAGGATTGAACGATGTCTGTGGTCCTTCCAGTCATGAAAAATTATCACTTAATAAGATATTAAATATACTTTATACTTAGAGTGTTTATACTGAGTAATATGCTTCTTCTGCATTCTCTATTATCTGCAGGCCATATTTTTAATCAATGTTTGTTTTTCATATTTGGGGAGTCTTTAATAAAATACATTAAATACAGGGTCAGAAAATGCTTTCCTGGCAGGGAGAGAAGAGCTTAATGATTTAGGTTACATTTATGCAACTATAAATTGTCCTAATAGTATCCTTTGCCTTGAACCGGCTAAAGTAAAATTTGAATTGTGCATTCTGGATGAAAATTGCAAGTCTTTGTGCATGTTACAATAAAGAACCCACTTGAGAACTAGCTAATATGGAATACAATATAGTTACTAATTATATTAAAAATTTAAATATGTGGTAGAGAGTACAAGTTACTAAACTCATTAAATTGTACCTCCACTTATAAATTTTTAAACATCCTTGGCACAGGAGGTGAGCTGATAACAAAGTGTTCTGGGGCAATGGGGTTTTCATCTCCAATATCCATCTTCCTTGTGGAAAAAGCCTCCAGTTTTAGTTTAAGTTTAAGGTTCTCCTCCATCCTCATTGTTCTAGGCCAGATGGACCTCCAGCCTCCGCTCTAAAGTGGAATGTTAGGGTGACGAAGGTCAAGTCTAGTAGGGAACTGCGCTGTCATAACTGATCGAGGGATGGGCATGTGATCAGACAGAATGCAACTTTTGGTTGGGAATATTGAGAGAAGAGTAGATTTTCTTTCCATTAAACTTGAGGTTAGAGGATGTGATGCCATAGCGGCTACAAACATCTTGCTTCTATGGAAGGAGAAGCCACAGGGTAGAGGAATCTACAGGGAAGGAGAATCCACAGTGAGGAAGAAGCCACAGAAAGGAAAAATCCACAAGAGGACGAATCCACAAGGAGGGGGGATCAACATGGAGGGAAATTCCACATGGAGGGAGAAACCAGAGGAAGAGTCTCGGTTGTGTGAAGACTTTTCCTAAAACTGACCGTCTTTGCCCGTGTCTTCAATAATGTGGACCATTGGATTCCCTTTGAATTTTTTTATCCTTTGTGAGATTTTTCTTTTTCTTTTTTTTTTTGGTCACTTGTAACTCGGAGTGCTAATTCTGGTGCTTTCCTGAATTTTTACCAGGAGATGAATTTATACCATGAAAGCATTAAATATTCATTGACTCAGGAGACCTCTGAAATTTGTAAGGTACTTCTTGGGTCTTTCACATCCTTGGTTTGGAGGATTTCTGTAACTTTAGGAATAACTTAAAGCTCAACATTCAGAAAACAAAGATCATGGCATCCGGTCCCATCACTTCATGGGAAATAGATGGGGAAATGGTAGAAACAGTGTCAGACTTTATTTTTCGGGGGCTCCAAAATCACTGCAGATGGTGATTGCAGCCATGAAATTAAAAGACGCTTACTCCTTGGAAGAAAAGTTATGACCAATCTAGATAGCATANGATGGACATGAGTCTGAGTGAACTCCAGGAGATGGTGATGGACAGGGAGGCCTGGCGAGCTGCGATTCATGGGGTCACAAAAAGTCGGACACGACTGAGCGACTGAACTGAACTGAACTGAGGAATAACTTCTTCAGAGAACTATTTTTCCAAGGGGGAAAAAAAAAAGGTTTTTATCATTGCATGAGAGTTATGTACTGTGTAACATTATTCAATTTTAATTAGAGAATTCTTTACTTCAGGGCATTCGACTAGACCAAGTGACTTGTTCCTGCATATTAGCTGTGAAGATGGCACAATTCAATATTGTATTCAGATAAATCTTAAATTACAATGTCGTGAATATACTTGCTTTTAAAGAACTTAAAACTGAAACACCTCAAATGCCAAGGAGCTTTAGGAATGGTTAGCTAGTGGCTCATGCTTTCTTGTTTATGCCTTTTAAGAAAACAGTGGCAAGGCACTGCCATCCTCAGTCCATTTTATGCCTAATCAAATCCAGGTTGAGTAGGTTGATGATGTATTTTTAGGTAAAGTTTGAACATGTAAAAAGATGTACTCTCTTGCTTTGGAGGAGAAAATGAATTTAGTGGGTGAGAGACTAAGATGCCAGCATGGTAGGTATCTGGTAGCCAAGGGGATCCTGCTGCAGCGTGGAAGCAATGTACACGTGTCAGGAGGAAAAGATAGGTTTCCATTGTCCTCTAGAAATAGGAAACAATTACTGTCTGGAGCTGTCTTCTCTAAACAAAATTGTGTCTTTCTGAGTAGATGGACTTCCCTGGAGTGGTTCCCACTCACATGCAGGTCCATCCATTTACGGGGAGCCAGACTTTGTAGATGCCCCATGTTTACGAGCAGGTAGGGCTTGCCAGGGACTCCCGGACTCTTCCACAAAAGCCGCTGCACTCTTCAGTCAGGCAGCAGCAAGCTCTCACTCTCCTTAGCCAGGTCTGGGTGTGGCAACATTTCGTGTCCACTTGGGGAGAGAAAAGTTTCTACTGAAGGGCATGAGCAAAGAATAACTGTGTCAAAGGAGGAAGAGATTTGAGCGTTCTCATGTGATGTTCATAGTACCTTTGCTACAGTATCAATGTTTTCACATCTGTAAACACAGCAGTTCCCCTGGAGAAGGAAATGGAAACCCACTCCAGTATTCTTGTCTGGGAAATCCCACGGACAGAGGAGCCTGGCAGGCTACAGTCCATGGGGTCGCAAAACAGTGGGACATGACTGAGTGACTAAATAACAACGAAAAATCACAGCAGATGCAAAGGTTAATCTGTCCTACACATCACCTCTGGTGCATCAGCTCACACCAAAGAACTGCTCAGTGTAGTGAATCTGCCAGGACAGACTCCAGGAGTCAGTTCTAATCTTGTCTTTCCCTGGAGCCAAGACAATGCTTACACAAATGCTCTCAAGAATGTTATTTATTGGATGACCTGTTGGGGAAAAGAAAAGAAAAACAAAAACAAAAACAAAAAACAGTGGTCACCTCATGGATCATCTAGTTAAGAATTTTTAAGTTTATTGTTTTCCTTTATATAATTGCTTCCCTTCTGTTTTTACTCTGGCTCAAGCATCACTAGGGGAGAAGATGTAACCCCACTTAAGGCATCAGATGCTGGTTGTTTTCTAAGTTAAAAAAAAAAAATCTATTTCTGTGATCAACACATTTTACTTAGTCAAGCTCTCATCTCATATATTTCCAGAGTATAAACATTTAGACATCAGTATTTTCATTATTAACAGTAATGAAAATACTGTCATTTATGATTTGTTTTAAATATGAAAACACTGTCAGAAGCCAGTTTAGTGATTTTCCATAGCAATTCTCTGAGGAGTGTTAGCGAGAGAGAAACCTTTATGCTGAGTCTTAGCCATGTGAAGAATTGTTCTTATTATTTTCATTTTCTTTGGAGAGTTTAATTATAAAATTGAGTTGGAAGGAGGGGTGTCATTTTTATGCTAATTAGAAAAGATCAGTCTCTTCCACTCAAGGAAAAATTTTTTCTCAGATCAAGAGGAAATAAATGCACCCATATGTATATTCAAGGCTGCTAATAATTACACCCTGGTCTGAAAGAAATTGTGTGTTTTTGAGAGACAAAACTGAATTAGCAAAATGAAAAAAAAAAAGAATTTCAGCTTTTTGAAATCTGGACAGTAAATAAGAAAAGATACTCATTATCATTTAACTGTGGCTTCCTCTTATTTTCTGATTCATATTTAATCAATTCAGCTGTTTGATCCCCTTTCTATTAAGTATTTAGTGATTTGCAAATAATGTTTACAAAATGTAACCCAAATGGACCTATGTTCCATTTGCAGTGTGAGAAATCTTGTTGAATAATGGTGTTCTCTAATGTATCTGTTGACAAACAAGATGTTCAAATACAAATGTGAAGTATTCTGTTTAATAATTTAAAATACTGTCTCAAAGAGAGCTGGAAGGTACATCTCTGCAGAGAAAATTTTTCTTAATGTCCTCCCATCCTTCTGGCAGTGTGGGTATTTATAAAGTAGATCTAGAAATATATACATGTGTGTCTGCATGTGCACGGATACACATAACGTTAGAGGAGCAGATGTATATTATGCAGCAGTAGGTCGCAGATTTTAGATCTCAAAAACAATTTTAACATGAAACATTTCTTCTCATTTCCATAGTAGTTGAAATCGACATATCCATTGATTAAGAGGATAAAAGCCACCTAGGATTAATGTATGATGTTACGTACTCGTGTTCTTTGTTCATCACAAGGTTATCCACATACTTTGATTAGCCATGGTGCATAGGTGCATGAACTGCTCTATGCCTTATATTTCACCCGCGACAATGGTGTTTGTGCACAAGAGTCACGGTACACTCGGAATAACCCAGCGCCCACTGAGGTTCGTGGCGTCTGTGCAGTCTGGGAACAGCTGCTGAAGAGCGACACTGGAGCATTTCTTTTTGAGGGCTGTCGGGATGACTTCCAAGAGATTCAATAATGGAAAAAAATGGTAAACTTATAAAGCAAGCATGAACTCTATATTGCCTTTTACGTTTCTTAGAACATACTCCTTCAGATGTCAGTTACTTAGAAAATTCGGCGCTATTTCCCTTGTACACTGTGACTCTCACCGAGTTTCAGCAGGAGCATAGCTAGAGCTATTCCTGGAATCCATGGAAACTGCAATGACATAGATGGAAATGTGGGAGGTGGGGAGGGGGACGGATGAGATGTGGGCGAGAAGGATGGGGAGGCAGGCTCAGAGTAGATGCTTGACTTAGTATCCCTGGTTTGTAAGTTTGGGTTTGTTGGTCTAGAATTCACAGGACTCTGGTCATTTTCAGGGGCTGACATAAGATAAGTCAGTAACAAAGAAGAAGCAAGAATGCCCATCTTTCCAAGTTATTTTTCTGGAAACAGAATGGTCTCATATTCATTTATCCATTCTTATGCTGATTTTCTTCTAGTTTTTATGCACTGAGGATTTTTCTTAATTTCAGTAGTCCACCTTCTCTTCTACCGGCTTTTACTATGTCTTGATTAAAGCCAGTTAAGTCTACCTGGGGACAGTACTCTTGTTGTGTTTCAAATACAGATAGGAAGCCACATTTTACAGTTCACTAGGATTATGACTTCTTTCACACTCCAGAATGTTAAATATTTATATTGTTGTTGGTTGTTCAGTCATAGAACGTGTCCAACTGTTTGTGATCCCATGGACCCTCCAGGGTCCTCTGTCCATGAGGTTCTTCAGGTAAGAATATTGGAGTGTGTTGCCATTTCCTTCTCCAAATATTTCTATTAAATTGATTAAAAATGTTAAACTATCAATGGAACCAAACCGGCTTGCTGTTGCTGCTGTTAAGTTGCTTCAGTCATGTCCGACTCTGTGCAACCCCATAGACGGCAGCCCACCAGGCTCCCCCGTCCCTGGGATTCTCGAGGCAAGAACACTGGAGTGGGTTGCCATTTCCCTCTCCAATGCATGAAAGTGAAAAGCGAAAGTGAAGTCACTCAGTCATGTCTGGCTCCTAGCCACCCCATGGACTGCAGCCTACTAGGCTCCTCCATCCATGGGATTTTCCAGGCAAGAGTACTGGAGTGGGGTGCCATTGCCTTCTCCACCAAACCAGCTTAGTAGAGTTTAAATGTGCCCATCTTAAAATCCAACAATCCCTCTCCAGTGTATAAATGCCTGAGAAACTGTCTCATGTGTGTACCAGGAAACAAATAAATGTATGTTCATAACAGCAAAACAAAACAAACAGAAATAACATATAGACTTATTAATAGTAGAACAGATAAATAAATTGTAGTGTTGATATATTTAATACCATGGAGTACTACTAATCAGTGACAAAGAAAAGCCCCATAGCTATATCCTCTACATAGATGAATTAAAAAAAAAAAAAACGGTGGGAAATGAGAAGAGCAAGGCATGAAGAATGCATGCAGTATGATTATTCCATTCATACAAACTTCAAAAAACAGGCAAAATTGAAAATTTCCTCAGTGGTATATACAAGAATGGCAAAATTGTAAAGAAAAGCAAGGGAATGATTAGCACAAAACTCAGGTGGGCTCAGGTTTCCCAGGCGGGGCAGTGGTAAAGAGTCCACCTGCCAATACAGGAGACACAAGAGAATTGGGTTCAACCCCTGGGTCAGGAAGATCTCCTAGAGGAGTAATCTTGCCTGGAACATCGCCTGGACAGAGGAACCTTGCAGGCCACACAGTCCAGGGGGTCGCAAAGGGTTGGGCACGGCAGAACAACTGAGTACGCACGCACACAGGAGGATGGGTAGGAGATGTGATCTGAGAGGGGTTCATATGCTAAAGTGCTCCTAACATAATGTGTTTTAAGATGGATGATGTGGGTACATTGCACTTAAATGTGTGATATGCCTGTGTGTATATTTCACAATTTGCAAAGAACTTCCAAGAGAAAACATGCCAAAGGACAGTTTGAGATTTCTAGCAACCAAAAACTTCTATGATTAAAATGGGTGGAGACTTTTCCTATTCTAAGTGTTAATCACTCATTCCTGTCTGACTCTTTGAGACCCCATGCTAGACTCCTCTGTCCGTGGAATTCCCCAGCAAGCATACTGGAGTGGGTACCCATTCCCTTCTCCAGGGGATCTTCCTAACCCAGAGATCAAACCCAGCCTCCTGCATTGCCTCTTATTCTCTGAGCCGCCACGTATAATGGGTGGAGACTTTTCAGTAGTATTCCCTATCCTAACTTTTATTAAAAAACAAGAATTCTAGTGGGCTTGCTGTAGGTTTTTTACTAGTTTTACTCTGCTATTTAGGATGTAATCATTTGAAAAGTTCCTTCTTCTACAAAGCATCATACTCTCTCATCTGCATGCATGCGTGCTCGGTCGTTTCAATCGTGTCTGATTCTTTGCAACCCTATGGACTATAGCCCACCAGGTTCCTCTGTCCATGGGAGTCTCCAGGCAAGAATACTGGAGTGAGTTGCCATGCCCTTCTCCAGGGGATCTTCTGGACCCAGGGATCGAACCCGCACCTCCTGCATCTCCTGCATCGCAGGTGGGTTCTTTACACACTGAGCCACCTGGGAAGCCCATACTCGCTCATATTATTAAAAATTCTGTTTTTATTGGAGTACAATTGCTTTACAGTGTTGTGCTAGTTTCTGCTCTCTGACAACATGAATCAGCTGTTTGTATACCACTATCCCCTGCCTTGAGCCTCCCTCCCACTCTAACCCCCATCCCACCCATCTAGGTCAGCAATGAGCACTGAGCTGAACTCTCTGTGCCAAACAGCAGGTTCCCTCTATCGATTTTACACGTGGTAGTGTATATGTGTTGACACTGCTCTCCCAACCTGTCCTACCTCTCCTGCCCGCCTGGGGCCTCATGTCTCTTCCCTACATCTGGATCCCGCTTCCTGCTCTGCAAATAGGTCCATCTGTATCACTAATATATATGCATTAATATACGATATTTGATTTTCTCTTTCTGACTTACTTCACACCGTATGACAGACTCTAAGACCACCCATGTCTCTACAAATGACCCAGTTTTGTTCCTTCTTATGGCTGAGTAACATTGCATGATGTATACATACCATGTTCATCCGTTGATGGACATTTAGGTTGCTTTCCTGTCCCATCTACTGTAAATAGTGCTGCAGCCAACATTGGCGTACAAGTGTATTTTTGAATTGTGGTTTTTTCAGGGTAAAATCTATAAGCAATAAATGCTGGAGAAGGTGTAGAGAAAAGGGAACCCTTCTACACTGTTGATGGGAATGTAAATTGATGCAGCCACTATGGACAGCAGTATGGAGGGCCCTTAAAAACTAAAGATAGAACTATCAAATGATCCAGAAACCTCCTATTCGTCCTTCAGTGGGTCAGGAGGACAGCCTGCACATAGCGAGTGAAGAATTCCAGCAGCATGTACTTCATTGGTAGAGTGCCAGCAGCTGTTGCTGTCGTTTAGTCTCTAAGTCTTGTCTGATGCTGTGCAACCCCACAGACTGTACCCTCCTAGGCTGCTCTGTCCACAGGATTTTCCAGGCAAGGCTATTGGAGCGGGTTGCCATTTCCTTCCCCATGAGATCTTCTCAACGCAGGGATTGAACCTGCGTCTCCTGTGTTGGCAGACGGATTCTTTACCAGTGAGACAATGGGGAAGCCCAGAGTGACACCACTGACGTTTCCCAAATCGAAACTTGACCTAAGGCTCAAGTTCAGAAACAACAGGCTGAGTAATTGTTTAAAGGTCAGATGGAAGAAGTCTGAATAACTTGATCCTTGTATGTTTGAAAACTGTTCCAGGCCATGGAAACACTCTATGTTCAAAAGAGGAAGTTCTTAAAATGTTCTCATTCTATCTTCTAATCTTACAGAAGAGAAAACTGAGGCCAAAAGAAGATAAAACCGTTATAAAAATTACTCAGTGAGTTAGGAGAGGGAGGGATGTATAAAGGTCCCCATTTAACCTACTGCCTGGCTCTATAGTCTGGTGATTAAGCTTGAGCCCTGGGGTCAGAAAGACCACTCAGTGACAGCGCAGCTTGAGTCTTAAAATATAAACCTATGAGATGGTGATAATTATAGTTCTTATTACGTGGGGTTTATTTAAGGATTGAATGTGGTCATATACATAGAGCATTTATTTTATACAATACTTGACTCTCAGTAAGCGCTTGGCAGTGGTTTATTACTATGAGCAAAAAGCAGAAACATTGATTTCTAGTCAGTTTTGAAGCAGTTATTGGTTTGTACATGTTCTATAAAGCATGTGACAAACTGTTTACATTTTCCTGATTACAAGGAAAGGACCTTTTAAAAATTTCCTTCTAAAATCCTATTATATGTTACATACAGTAAACTCAGGCACACCTGGAGTTCAATTTATTATCTCCCATTGATCAGCCTGTCATCTCTTCTGAGCTTCAGATTCTTTCAATATATAATAATATGCATGGCAAGATTGTGTGAAGATGAGATGAGGTGATTGCTAAGAGATGCCTGGGACATTACACATGGACAGACATTTGCTTATTTTTATATATTTCTTCATAAATCACTCTTCCATCATAGTCAAAAGAAGGAGAAACTCTCAAGGCAGAGTTGTAGCATTAACAGTAGAGAGAGGAACTTGAAATCTACAAGGCACAGCAGAAATATTCACCAGCATTATAATGTCTAGGCTGATGTGTGCCTTGCACACCATTTTAACCTCATATTTGCCAAAAATGTTCCTGCCAATTTATTGAGTAGTATTATCTTGAGGCCAAATTATTCATATCAAAATGGAGATTTATAGGAAAAGATTTTTTAGTCAGTATTATTTTACTACCATGCAAAAATACTTTTATCCATTCAAAGTGTTTTTAATTTCATCCAAAATGTGAAAGTCAGACCACAACAAAGTGTGTTAAGATCATAACATATCACAACCTACACATATATCTTAAGTCTGTAAATGTATCCTAGTTGTAACATTTAAGATACAAAAGTTGCAGTACTTATGAAGAGCATGTTGACAGAGTGTATGCCCTACGATTTAAGATCAAATATGAATATCAGAGGGCTTCCCAGGTGGCAGCAGTGGTAAAGAACCCACGTAGCAGTGCAGGAGATGTAAGAGATGTGGGTTTGATACCTGGACTGGGAAGATCCCCTGGAGAGGGGCAGAGAAACCCATTCCAATATTCTTGCCTGGAGAACCCCATGGACAGAGGAGCCTGGTGAGCTACAGTCCATAGGATCGCAGAGTCAGACCCGACTGAAGCAACTTAGCAAGCACATGCTTGCGTGAATATCAGGCCTTATCTGAATCCCTGGGGATATTGCAGTCCTATGATTGTCGCACAATCAAATTAGTTTTGAAGAATTGTCTTTGCTTTGATGGCAAAAATTCATGAAATCACAGCACCCCAGGCAAAGAGGAAACTGTAGACTTCATCTGACCAGGACCTGACTTTCCAAGGGTGCAAGCTGAAAACTTCAAAAAGCAAAATAATGTGTATCAGTCACCAATAAATTACAGGAAGAGTCAAAATTGTATGTGGAATTTGACATCTAGCCCTGGGGCGTCTGACAGTTCCTGAGGCCATGCAGAGGTTATGCCAGAGGAGGGCTTCCCACATCAAGACACTGCTTATCTTTTCAAGTTATGAGTTGAGTACTGAGTAGTGGATGGATGAAAAGAAGGCTAAGATAGATGCCAAACATCAAATAGGTGTCGTCTTGAACAGGCCCTAGTTATATGAGTTCCCCCCCCCCAACCCCCAGTTTAGTCCTAATAAACTAGTCTGGGAGTAAAATTGGTAGGAGAAATACCATGTTGGACCACATTTCCAGTGGTGACTCCAAACATCTGTGGTTTGGGAAAATGAAAAGGAAATGTATGAAATGGATCAATCGTCAGATGCTAGGGAGTCAAGCTAGGTAAGATGGATACAACTACAGAGAAGAAGCTGTGATATTAACAGCTAGTATATTACAAACACCTTTTGAATGGGACTTCCCTGGTGGTTCAGTGAATAAGACTTCGTGCTCCCAAGGTAGGGGGCTTGTGTTCAATTGCTGGTCAGGGAACTAGATGCCACAAGGCACAGTGAAGTTCGAAGTACTCACATGCAGGAAATAAGACCTAGCACAGCCTAATAAATAAATATAAAAAACTAAAAACACCTATTGTCTGTGGAAATTAGCTTAGATAAGTACTTAGACAATGAATACAATAATAATGTAGTTAATGAGCATAATACTGTGTTCCTCTAAAGGAATCAGATAGTTCACATGATGTAAGGAAAGAGGGGGTTCTGGTCTTAGATACTCATCTCTCTCTCCAGGGATTTGAAAGATGATTTAAAGATTCCCTTTTCCCTCTGTTTCTCATCTCATCTCCTCTTGGTAAGCTTGTCTCATTATCTCTACACATAGGGATAATCTAAGTCCTAGTTCTATAGCTTCTGACCCAAGAGGAAAGAGGCTAAGCTGAAGGGGGAGGGGGGGAAGACCCACTTGCAGATGTGAATGGGGATGGAAACAAAGTCCAATGCTGTAAAGAACAATATTGCATAGGAACCTGGAATGTTAGATTCATGGATCAAGGCAAATTGGAAGTGGCCAAAGAGGAGATGGCAAGAGTGAAAATCGACATTTTAGGAATCAGTGAACTAAAATGGACCATAATGGGCAAATTTGATTCAGATGAAACCATTATATCTACTACCATGGGCAAGAATCCCTTAGAAGAAAACGAGTAGCTCTCACAGTTAACAAAAAAGTCTGAAATGCAGTACTTGGGTGCAATCTCAAAAATGACAAAATGATCTCTATTCTTTTCCAAAGCAGATCATTCAGTATCACAGTAATCCAAGTCCATGTTCCAACCACTAGTGCCAAAGAAGCTAAGCTGAATGGTTCTGTGATGACCTATAAGACATTCTAGTTCAGTTCAGTTCAGTTCAGTTCAGTTGCTCAGTCGTGTATGACTATTTGTGACCCCATGAATCACAGCATGCCAAGCCTCACTGTCCATCACCAACTCCCGGAGTCTACTCAAACTCATGTCCATCGACTTCCCTGGTGGCTCATACAGTAAAGCGTCTGCATAGAATGCAGGAGACCCCGGGTTCAATCCCTCAGTCGGGAAGATCTCCTAGAGAAGGGAATGGCAACCCACTCCAGTATTCTTGCCCCCCTTCCCCAAAAAATGGGGCTCAAAGACGTTCTAGAACTAACGCCAAATAGATGTCCTTTTCATCATAGGGGACTGGAATGTAAAAGTAGGAAGTCAAGAGATACCTGGAGTAGCAGGAAGGTTTGGCCTTGGAGTACAAACTGAAGCAGGGCAAAGGCTAACAGAGCTTTGCCAAGAGAATGCAATGATCATAGCAGACACCTTCTTCCAACAACACAAGAGACAACTCAGCACAGGGACGTCACCAGATGGTCAATACTGAAATCATCTTGGTTATACTCTTTGAAGCCGAATATGAAATTAAAAGATGCTTACTCCTTGGAAGGAAAGCTATGACCAACTCAGATAGCATATTAAAAAGCAGAGACATTACTTTGTCAACAAAGGTCCATCTAGTCAAGGCTATGGTTTTTCCAGTGGTCATGTATGGATGTGAGAGTTGGACTATAAAGAAAGCTGAGCACAGAAGAATTGATGCTTTGGAACTGTGGTGTCGGAGAAGACTCTTGAGAGTCCCTTGGATTGCAAGGAGATCCAACCAGTCCATCCTAAAGGAAATCAGTCCTGAATATTCATTGGAAGGGCTGATGCTGAAGCTGAAGCTGAAGCTCCAGTACTTTGGCCACCTGATGCGAAGAGCAGACTCATTTGAAAAGACCCTGATGCTGGGAAAGATTGAGGGCAAGAGGAGAAGGAGACGATAGAGGATGAGATGGTTGGATGGCGTCACTGACTCGATGGACGTGGGTTTGGGGGAACTCTGCGAGTTGTTGATGGACAGGGAGGCCTGGCGTGCTGTAGTTTATGGGGTCGCAAAGAGTCGGACATGACTAAGTGACTGAACTGAACTGAACTGAACTGATGGAGGAGTTCTATACAGTCAGCAAAAAATGACCAGGAGCTGACTGTGGCTCAAATCATGAACTCCTTATTGCCAAATTCAGACTTAAACTGAAGAAGGTAGGGAAAACACCTAGACCATTCGGGTATGACCAAAATCAAACCCCTTACAATAGTGTAAGTGACAAATAGATTCAAGGGATTAGATCTGATAGACAGCATGCCTGAAGAATGATGGATGTAGGTTCATAATATTGTACAGGAGACAGTTATCAATACTATCCCCAAGGGAAAAAAAATTACAAAAAGGCAAAATATTTGTCTGAAGAGGCCTCACAAATAGCTGAGAAAAGAAAAGAAGTGAAAGGCAAAAGAGAAAAGTAAAGATATACCCATCTGAATGCAGAGTTCCAAAAAATAGCAAGGAGAGATAAGAAGGCCTTCCTAAGTGATCAATGCAAAGAAATAAAGGAAAACAATGGGAATGGGAATGACTAGAGATCTTCTCAAGAGAATTAGAGATACCAAGGGAACATTTCATGCAAAGATGAGCACAGTAAAGGACAGAAACAGTATGGACCTAATAGAAGCAGAAGATCTTAAGAAGAATACACAGAAAAATTATACGAAAAAGATCTTAATGACCCAGATAATCATGATGGTGTGATCATTTACCTAGAGCCAGACATCTTGGAATGTAAAGTCAAGTGAGCCTTAGGAGGCACCACTATGAACAAAACTAACAGAGGTGATGGAATTCCAACTAAGCTACTTCAAATCCTAGAATATGATGCTTTGAAAGTGCTGCACTCAATATGCCAGAAAATTTGGAAAACTCAGGAGTGGCCATAGGACTGGAAAATGTCAGTTATCATCCCAATCCCAAAGAAAGGCAATGTCAAAGAAAGTTCAGCTACTGCATAATTGTTCTCATCTCACATGCTAGCAAAGTAATGCTCAAAATTCTCCAAGGCAGGCTTCAGCCGTACATGAACCAAAAACTTCCAGATGTTCAAGCCTGATTTAGAAGAGGCAGAGGAACAAGACATCAACTTGCCAACATCCGTTGGATCATAGAAAAAGTGAGAGAATTCCAGAAAAACCTCTACTTCAGTTTCTTTGACTACATTAAAACCTTTGACTGTGTGGATCACAGCAAACTGTGGAAAATTCTTCAAGAGATGGGAATACCAGACCACCTTACCTGACTCCTGAAAAATCTGTATGCAGGTCAATAAACAACAGTTAGAAACAAATATGGAACAACGGACTGGTTCCCCATTGGAACAGTAGTACCTCAAGACTGAATATTGTGTCCTTGCTTCTTTAACTTATATGCAGAGTAAATCATGTGAAATCCAGACTGGATGAAGCACAAGCTTGAATCGAGATTGCTGGGAGAAATATCAATAACCTCAGATATGCAGATGACACCACCATTATGGCAGAAAACAAAGAGGAACTAAAGAGACTTTTGATGAAAGTGAAAAAAAAAGAGAATGAAAATTCTGACTTAAAACTCAACTTTCAAAAAACTAAGATCATGGCATCCAGTCCCATCACTTCATGGCAAATAGATGGGGAAACAATGGAAACAGTGACAGAATTTATTCTTTTGGTATCCAAAATCACTGTAGATGGTGACTACAGCCATGAAGTTAAAAGACTCTTGCTCCTTGGAAGGAAAGCTATGGCCAATCTAGACAGCCTATTAAAAAGCAGAGACATTACTTTTCCAACAAAGTTTCATGTGGTCAAAGCTATGGTTTTTCCAAAAGTCATGTATGGATGTGTGAGTTGGACCATAAAGAAAGCTGAGTATTGAAGAATGGATGCTTTTGAACTGTGGTGCTGGAGAAGACTCTTGAGAGTCTCTTGGACTGCTAGGAGATCCAACCAGTCCATCCTAAAGGAGATCAGTCCTGAATATTCATTGGAAGGACTGATGCTGAAGCTGAAGCTCCAATACTTTGGCCACCTGATGTGAAGAACTGACTCATTGGAAAAGACCCTGATGCTGGGAAAGATTGAAGGCAAATGGAGAAGGGGATGACAGAGTGAGATGGTTGGATGGCATCACTGACTCGGACATGAGTTTGAGCAAGCTCCGGGAGTCGGTGATGGACAGGGAAGCCTGGTGTGCTGCAGTCCATGGCATCACAAGGAGTCAGACATGATTGAGTGACTGAACCTAGCTGAACAAGAAGAAAGAAAAAACTTGTGTCACCAATATGTAAAAGGTCTAGCAAAGTGTTCTGATTTGCCCTGATTGGGTCATGTAACCAAAGTTTGAACCCATAACAGAAACCGAGAGCATAGGGTATTTTGATTCTCACACATCCAATATGAGTGGACAGAAACTGTGTAAGAGGCCAGCTCTGTGAAGGCAAGTAATTTGAGTGGGAGAAGTAGTTTTTCAAAGGAGGAAAATAGAAGGAGCATATTTTAATAGGAGAGTGGATGCTGGTCATGTAAAACATGAAACTGAACAAATTGTTCGTACTTTTAAAGTCTACTTTCAGAGAACTCACCAGTGAGTAAGGACAGACAGATGGTGGCAACCCAGTGTTAGAGGTTTTATGGCAGCAATGCACAAACAGGGCTGTGCACGCAAGCGTAGATGAAATGCCAATAAGATTTAAACAAGTCTTAAAAAATGAGTAAGATTTTGTGCCACAGAGAAAGGGAAACAAATCTGAAGGGGAAGACTATTCCAGGTGAAAGGAGAAGGCAATGATACACTTATCTTAACTGCTTAACAGGCAAATCCATAGAGACAGAAAGTGATTGCCAAGGAAAGTGACTGCTAATGGCTTTGGGATTTCTCTCTGGGTGCTTAAAATGGCCTGGAATTATATAGCAGTGATGGTTGCACAATTTTGTGAGCCTACTAAAAGTCTGATTTATATTTTTAAAGTACTAATTTCCAGGTATGTTCATTATACCTCGATAAAAATAAATTTATAAAAGGAATGACTGTTTAGATATTAAAGAAGAATCACAAAGAGGAGTGCAGGAAAGGGGAATGTGAGCCAGCTTTGAAAGGCTTAGTAACGTGTGCCAGGATTAGGGGGATGCAGAAATTTGTTATTGTTCATTCTCCAAGTCATGTCTGACTCTTTCTGACCCCATGCACTGCGGCACTCCAGGCTTCCCTGTCATTCACCACCTCTTGGAATTTGCCCAAGTTCATATCCATGGAATCAGTGATGCAGAATTAGGGGGTATGAAAAAATTCAGTAATTAAGATAAACAATATGTTCATGCATTCTTTTAGCAAGTTAAAAAGTGTGAAAATCCATGGTAAACAAGATTTTGGTTCAAGTATTCAAAAGATAGCAATTCTAGTAATCAGAAAAGAAAAGAAGTTAAAGCTACTTTTACAAGATGCAAGTTTAAAAGTCAGCAAAATGAAAACCAAAGCATACAGCTTTCAAAATTGTAGGAAAGATCAGAACAAAGGAACAAAAAAGAATAATTCATATATCACAAGAACTCTCTAGAAATAAAAACAAAAAATTAAAAAACCAAACCAGATGGCTTAGAAACAAATGATAGAAGATTTAATATTTGTTTTAAGAAAAATGTGAATGGGTTACATATTTCAAAGAAACAAAAACCAAAAGGAAATCACTTATACTGAGTCAGAAACAATACCCACTGATAGGACAAGCTTATGAAATATACTGAAAATGATATCAAAGAATTAAATATCAGATGGTAGGTAAATAAAAAGAAAGCAACAGTTAATATAAGGCAAAAAATAACTAATGCAGGATGAATAGTGGCAGTTATGGGACTGAAGTAATTGTTATGTTGACTAAGATTCCAAATCCTTACATAGATGTAAAATTTTTGTGAACATTAATAACCGAACACTTCACATCGAGACACATAAAGAAAAAAAAAATACCGAATAACAAAAAACATCATTTTTAAACACATAGTCCTGGAGAGATTTTTAACATTTCCCTTGATCTTTGACTAATTAATGTGGCAAAAATATAAGCATTTAGGATACACAAAATCTAAATAGTACAAATAATAAAGTAGAATAAAAGATTTATACTGAACTTTTACTGTCTAGACAATGCATCTTATTTTCCAGTGCCTTCAGATCATTTAAAAATTTTCAGTCTGAAAGAAAATCTTAGTAAGTTCCAAGGTAGAAAATATTTATTCCTACAGCAGGACATTTTGTACTAATTTAGCATGTTGAATAAATTCATAATTTTTATTTAATCATATTAAAATTATTATTTTAATCTTATTTCAATAAAGATTAAATGTTTTGATATGATTAAATGAATTTTAGTATGATTAAATGAAAATAGAAATATATTGATTAATTTTTTTATCGAAGTATAATTGACATACAACATTCGTTTAAAGTATACAGCATAATGATTTGACATACAAGTTAACAAGATAACAAGCCTAGTTATCTTCTGTCATACAAAGTTACAAATTGTACTTTCTTGTGATGAAAACTTTGTATATTTATTTATTTATTTTTAATTTTTATTTTGACTTTACTTTACAATACTGTATTGGTTTTGCCAAACATTGACATGAATTCACCACGAGTGTACATGCATTCCCAAACATGAATCCCCTCCCACCTCCCACTCCAT
>SJYQ01007423.1:92947-133988 GCA_006410935.1 Redunca redunca
AGTTTGCATTCCCACCAACAATGTAAAAGGGTTCCCTTTTCTCCACACCCTCTCCAGCATTTATTGCTTGCAGACTTCTGGATCGCAGCGATTCTGACTGGTGTGAAGTGGTGCCTCATTGTGGTTTTGATTTGCATTTCTCTGATAATGAGTGATGTTGAGCATCTTTTCATGTGTTTGTTAGCCATCCGTATGTCTTCTTTGGAGAAATGTCTATTTAGGTCTTTGGCCCATTTATTTTTCTGGAATTGAGCTGCATAAGTTGCTTGTATATTTTTGAGATTAGTTGTTTGTCAGTTGCTTCATTTGCTATTATTTTCTCCCATTCAGAAGGCTGTCTTTCCACTTTGCTTATATTTTCCTTTGTTGTGCAGAAGCTTTTAATTTTGATTAGATCCCATTTGTTTATTTTTGCTTTAATTTCCAGAATTCTGGGGGGTGGATCATAGAGGATCCTGCTGTGATTTATGTCGGATTTTGCCTATGTTCTCCTCTAGGAGTTTTATAAAAAATATGGAATGCTTCACGAATTTGCATGTCATCCCTGCTCAGGGGTCATGCTAATCTTCTCTGTATCATTCCAATTTTAGTATATGTGCTGCCGAAGCGAGCACAACTTTGTATATTTACACTGAGAAGTTTTGAAATATGAACAATAACATTACTGACTATATACCACACTGTACATTACATCCCATAACTTTTTTATTTTATATCTGGAAATATGTACATTCTGATTTTCTTCACCAATTTCACCCACTCCCGGCCCCTACCCCCACCCCACTCCATGCAACCAATAATTTGTTCTGTGTGTTTATTAGTTTAGCTTAATTTTGTTTTTTTTTGTTTTAGATTCCACATATTAGTGAAATCATACGGTATTTCTCTTTCTCTGGCTTATTTAGCTTAGCATAATACCTTCAAGGTCTATCCATGTTGCTATTAGTGGCATTGTTTCATCCTTTTTTCCTGGCTGAGCAATATTTCACTCTGTATATGCAACAAATATTTATCCATTTATCTATTGAGGGACATTTAGATTGTTCCTATATCTTGGTTACTGTTAATAGCATTACTATGAACATAGGGATACAAGTATCTTCTTGAACTAGGGTCTTCATTTTCTTTGAATTATGGTAGTTTTAGTTTTAATTTTTTGAAGGATCTCTATACCGCTTTTTATAGCAGCTGCATCAGTTTACATTCCCACCAAAGTGCACAAGTGTTTCCTTTTCTTGACATAACTGTAGACACTTGTTATTTCTTTTCCTTTTAATAATAGCCATTCTGACACGTGAGAAGTAATTTCTCATTGTGGTTTTGATTTGCATTTCCCTGATTAGTGATGTGGAGCATCTTTTCATATGCTGGGTGGCCTTCTTTATGTCTTCTTTGGGAAAGAGATTTATTTTTTTAAAGACTTAATGATAAGAAAACCAATAAGCTAGAACTTTTAAAATTAACTGATTTATTTTAACTGGAAGATACTTACTTTAAAATATTGTGATGGTTTTTGCCATACATCAACATGAATCAGCCACAGGTATACATGTGTCCCCCACTTCCTGAACCCCCCTCCACCTCCCTCCCGACCCTATCCCTCTGGGTTGTCCCAGAGCACTGGTTTTGGGTGCCCTGCTTCATGCTTCGAACTTGCACTGGTCATCTATTTTACATATGGTCATGTACATGTACATGTTTCAATGCTATTCCCTCAAGAGGAGACACAGATGCAGACTTTTTTTTTTTTTAAAGGAAATCTGCTGAACATTTCTTGGATTGTGAAGAAATTAACATGACAGACTTTTCAGAAACCACCAAAGAAAATACTGTTTAAAAAGTTTATAGCAGGCAGCCAAAACTATAATCAGAAGAAAATATATGATTTAAATTGGGTGTGTGTGTGCTCAGTCAGCCCCATGGACTGTAGCCTGCTAGGCTCCTCTGTCCGTGGAATTTTCCAGTCAAGAGTCCTGGAGCGGGTTGCCGCTTCCTGCTCCCGGGAGTCTTCCCGTCTAAGGGATGAGACCCGTGTCTCTGGCATTTCCTGAACTGGCAGGCAGATTCTTTACAGTAGGGCCACCAATTATTTCATTATTAATAATACGAATAAGTAAATGATCTAAACATTCTATCCAGGAAACTATTTTTATAAAAGCAAAGGAAAGTGGGAAAAAGGAATAATACAAAAAGCAGACACAAAATTAAGAAAGAAAAAGCAAAAGATCGGATCAATAAACTTCAAGGGTCTCAATTAAACAGTGATTAAAATAACTAACTCTTTAGCACAGAAAATCAAGAAAAAGAGAAAGAAAACCATATGAGCTGTAAGAATAAAATGTATCAGATAACCACAACTTGAGAGCGCATAAGAGTTTGGGGAACATGAAATGTTTAAATGACTGATAAATGCAAAAAAAAAAAAAAAGGTAAAATAGATGACATTCCTAGGGAAACTGGTTTACATGAAAGAAAAAACACAGAATAGGCTATAAACCAAAAAGGAGTGAAAATCAGTGGTTTAAGATCTTCCCCTGCAAACATTTGGGCACAAACAATTTTATAGGTAGGTTTTAATTTGAAGAAAAGATGGTTCCTGCAACCCACTCCAGTACTCTTGCCTGGAAAATCCCATGGACGGAGGAGCCTGGTAGGCTGCAGTCCATGGGGTTGCGAAGAGTCAGACACGACTGAGTGACTTCACTTTTACTTTTCACTTTCATGCACTGGAGAAGGAAATGGCAACACACTCCGGTGTTCTTGCCTGGAGAATCCCAGGGACGGGGGAGCCTGGTGGGCTGCCGTCTATGGGGTCGCACAGAGTCGGACACGACTGACGCGACTTAGCAGCAGCAGCAGCAGTACAGTGACTTTATTCCCAAACATACAAATAGAAGGAGAATTCTCTATTATTTTTATCAAGGTATTGTAACCCTGATATCAAAATGTGATAAAAGCAGCCTAACTTGAGAATTATCACTTACGAACATAGTTATAGAAGTTCATTATCTGAAAAGTAAGATATTTACCCATTATGCAAAGCAGACACAGTTCCAAATGCTACCATACTTGTAAGAGACAGTGAAAGTGTTTTTATTTCTTTTAAAATCAGAAAGATTAAGGCAAAGAAAACGCCCAATACATAACATCAACATAGGTACCTCTATGCCAACACAGATAAAAATCATGTGCATATTTTGTGCTGTGCCCCCCATCAGAGGCAAAGGCGAAAGCTGCCCAGGGCCTTGAAAGTCACCGTGGGTCTCCTTTACTTAAAAGATGGTTTGTGACCATAGCTGATAGTTGTTCTCAGCAAAACCACACCAGGGAGATTTCTGTGTAACTGAGCAGCGTGAGAATGAGTCTCTGTGTTGAGATTCACTTCCTCCTTCACACTCTTACTATTTCCTCCCCACATGTTATAGGGTATTGAAGGCTGACAATTATTCTTTGTAAAAAGAAACACACATACACAAATGTTTTAATCCAGAGCACAAGAAGGATTCGCTGGGTTCCCCTCAAGCCTGCAGTGTGAGGTAAGGGGACATAAAGATGGGCTCATCCCCCCAAAATGTTGCATCTCAGTGGGGTAGGAGGTGGAGGAGCAGGGCCACAGAGTTCCGCCTTCAGCCCAGCCTCTGAACCAGAGCAGAAGGAGGAAAAGGAGATGCACTGTTGTCTTTTGTACCTTTCACGTAGTACCCCCGTCATCATTCAGAGGAATGTGTCTTTCACCCAGAAAATTAGAGGTGTAAGAAGGCAATGGCAACCCACTCCAGTACTCTTGCCTGGAAAATCCCATGGACAGAGGAGCCTGGTAGGCTACAGTCCCATGGGGTCGCGAAGAGTCTTACATGACTGAGCGACTTCACTTTCACTTTTCACTTTCATGCATTGGAGGAGGAAATGGCAACCCACTCCAGTGTTCTTGCCTGGAGAATCCCAGGGACAGAGGAGCCTGGTAGGCTTCTGTTTATGGGGTCGCACAGAGTCAGACACCACTGAAGCGACTTAGCAGCAGCAGCAAGTCTACAAAGCATCAAGGGAAGCACTTGCTCTCACAATTCTAAAGCAAATACAAAAAACAGGGAAAGAGGTACAGTTTTAAAGGGACACTTTTGTTTTTTTTCTTTATGAATAGTATTATGTTTGGAGCAAAAGTAATGGTCTTTGTTTGGTGAAAAAGACCCTGATGCTGCTGGGAAAGACTGAAGGCAGGAGGAGAAGGGGACGACAGAGGATGAGATGGTTGGATGGCATAACTGACGCGATCGACATGACTTTGAGTGAACTCTGGGAGTTGGTAATGGACAAGGAGGCCTGACGTGCTGCGGTCCATGGGGTCGCAAAGAGTCGGACACGACTGAGCGACTGAACTGAAAAGTAATGGTGGTTTTTGCTTTGCTGAAATTTGATGTTTGATACTGGAACACATTCTTAAATGAATGTGATTATGTTACACATCATTTTTTAAATTAATTTTTTAATTATTTTTTTAAAATAAATTTATTTATTTTAATTGGAGGCTAATTACTTTACAATATTGTATTGGTTTTGCCATACGTCAACATGAATCCATCACGGGTGTACACGTGTTCCCCATCCTGAACCCCCCTCCTACCTCCCTCCCTCCCTCTGGGTCATCCCAGTGCACCAGCCCCAAGCATCCTGTATTCTGCATCAAACCTGGACAGGCAATTCATTTCTTATATATTACACATGTTTCAATGCCACTCTCCCAAATCATCCCACCCTCTCCCTCTTTTTTATTGAAGGATAATTGCTTTGCAGAATTTTGTTGTTTTCTGTCAAAACTCAGCATGAATCAGTCATAGGTATACATCTATCCCCTCCTTTTTGAAACTCCCTCCCATTTCCCTCCCCATCCCACCCCTCTAGGTTGATACAGAGCCCCTGTTTGAGTTTCCTGAGCCATACAGAAAATTTCCGTTGGCTATCTATTTAACATATGGTAATGTAAGTTTCCATGTTACTCTTTCCATACATCTCACCCTCTCCTCCCCTCTCCCTGTGTCTGTAAGTCTATTCTCTATGTTAATGTTCACGTCTTGCTTTATGGTTTTTAGCTAATGACTTATTACTTGTAGTTTAGTTTAGACCATGGAAATGATGTTAGACAAAAAGCAAATTCAAGTGATTTTCTTATTTGGGTTCAAAATGGGCCATAGAGCAGCAGAGACAGCTTACAACATCAACAATGTATTTGGCTCTGGAACTGCTAACGAAGGTACAGCGCAGCAGTGATTCCAGAAGCTTTGCAAATGAGATGAGAGTCTTGAAGCTGAGAGTGCAGTAGTTCACCACTGGAAGTTGATAATGACCAGCTGAGAGCAATCATCAAAGCTGATCCTCTTACAACTAAATGAGAAGTTGCCAAGAGCTCAATGCTGACCATTCAATGATTGTTCGGCATTTGAAGCAGATTGGAACGGTGAATAAAGCTCAATAAGTGGGTGCCTCATGAGCTAACCAAAAAATTTAAAAAAAATCATTTTGAAGTGTCATCTTCTCTTACTCTATGCAACAACAACAAATCATTTCTTGATTGAATTGTGATGTGCAGAAAAACCATTACATCTAAGAAGTATGCTCAGCAAATCAATGAGATGAACCAAAAATTGCAATGCCTGAGCTGGTATTGGGCAACAGAAAGTGTGCAATTCTTCTCCCCAGCAATGCCTGACTGCACCTCGCACAACCAATGCTTCAAAAGTTGAATGATGTATAGAACAGACTTTTGGACTCTGTGGGAGAGGGAGAGGGTGGGATGATTTGGGAGAATGGCATTGAAAGATGTATACTATCATGTAAGAAATGAATCGCCAGTCTAGGTTCAATACAGGATACAGGATGCTGGGGGCTGGTGCAGTGGGATGACCCAGAGAGATGATATGGGGAGAGAGGTGGGAGGGGGGGTTCAGGATTGGGAACTCATGTACACCCGTGGCGGATTCATGTCAATGTATGGCAAAACCAATACAGTATTGTAAAGTAAAAAAAAAAAAAAGTTGAATGAATTGGTCTACAAAATTTTGCCTCATCCGCCATATCCACCTGACCTACCACCAACATACTACCACTTGTTCAAGCACCTCAACAACTTTTTGCAGGGAAGATGCTTCAACAACCAGCAGGATGCAAAAAATGCTTTCCAAGAGTTTGCTGAATCCCAAGGCACAGATTTTTACTCTACAGGAATACCAAACTTATTTCTCATTGGCAATAATGTATTGATTATGATGGTTCCTATTTTGAGTAATAAAGATGTGTTTGAGCCTAGTTATAATGATTTAAAATTCACAATCTGAAGCCAAAATTACATTTGCATTGCCCTAATATCATCAACATCTTTCATCCCCAGACCCACAATTATAATTTTGTCTTTGATCCTTTTCTCCTAGATCACTGCTTTTTCATATGTGTAAAATCAGATTTTCTCTTTCCCTCTCCCTCCCCAAAAGTCCTTATGTATCTTAAATTATCTGTGATATTGTCTAAACTCTCATAGGAGGTAGGAATTGCCACTAAGGAGCAAAAAGGATGTGTTCTAAGCCCATTGTGAGGGGTATGGTGATCCTGAAGCTGGTTTTTAAAAACAAGTAAGAATCAACACAACATGATAATCCAACTATACTTCAATTAAAAAAAAAAAAAAGGTGAGTCAGAAGTGGTTCAGCATTTCGGTCTTTAAATACAGCAGGTGAAGCAGCTGTGTGTGCTGCAAATAGACACTGAGGTCTTAGAAAATGTGTCCTGTATTCAGAGTAGTAATAATAACACTTAACTTTTCAAGGTTTCCATAAAATGCTTTTTAAAGAAAGTGTGCTATGAGCCCTTAGCAGAGGGCCAAACGTACAGCAGGTGCTCAAGAAGCAAATAGTATTACCAAGATCAGCAAAATTGGCATAAGACAGAAGAAAATCTGTCAAACTAAAATCTCTTTCATGTAGTTGCTCCCAGTTTATGAATTGATTTTATGTAAATACATTGCACATGTTTCTCTCATTTTAAAATTCTGTAGAGGCCAGTATTTCTGTTCCTGTTTTTAAAACCTAGTAAACTAAGATTTGGAAAATTTAGATGACTTGTCCAGAATCACACAGGCTCTTTTATTCCAAATCCTATGGATTCTTGCCTGTAACATGTCAACTGTCATAATTTAAAAAACCTGTTTAGTACACATTAGGGAGCTTCCCAGGGGGTGCTAATGGTCAAGAATTCTCCTGCCAATGCAGGAGGTTCAAGTTCAATCACTGGGTCAGGAAGATTCCCAGGAGGAGGACATGGCAACCCATCCAGTATTCTTGCCTGGAGGATCCCATGGACAGAGGAGCCTGGTAGACTGTGGTCCATGGGGTCACAAAGAGTCAGACACGACTGACATGACTTACACAAATGCACACAGCACACATTAGACGTTGCTTCTCTGTTGTTGGAATCATCACCCACTCCCACTGTCTGTCAGTTTCCGTTGATTAGTTGAAGACATTTGGTAATGACTCCTTTGGAATATTTTGCATTCTCTTTTTTTCACAAAGACATAATTTAATTCTTAACCAACAGCATAGTATTGCAACTTTTGCTAAAATGGTAGATTCTAGATAAGTGTTGTTTTAGAGTTCACAGTGCAATAGAATTAGGGGTAATTTTTGTATCTCTACTCTCTTTGTTAAGTTTTTTTTTAATAAAATTGATATACCGCTAACACTTTATACATGTACACTTCATACAAAGTTCCTAGTAGATAAAGAAATTTCCTTTGTATTTGCAGGACTTATCATGTCACTTTTGTGTATGTCAGACACACTAATGTCAATATTTTGATTGCAAACTAGAGCCGTTGCTTCACTTCTTATTATTGCTATCTTTTTCATCTTCATTGCCTTATAGGTGTTGATTGTCAATTTTCCAACAGTGCTAAGGATACTACTGGTTCACACAATGGCATTCTGGCTTTAAGTGAAGGCCCTGACTGACCATGTGAGCAAGAGATGAAGATGTGAAGGATTACGCTCTGAGAAAAGGCAACCAGCAGCTGAAAGCAAATCGCTGACTTACAGTCTGTTGCTTGTTCAGTTACTGGAAACGGTGGCGAAAACTAGTGCAAGACCTCAGCATAATGGTTGAGTCAACCTAGGCCAAGTGTAGAGTCAGACCCATTAGACTCAACCCACCCGGTTAGATAAGCACAATTTACTTCTTTCAGTGAAAGGAAACTACTTCTTTTTCAGAGGCTGGAAAGCAAGGAACTTCATGCAAAGGGGAATGAGAGCAAAAGGCTGGACCTCAGAACAGCTGCTCAAAGTCAATGAACTGAAGGAATAGATCTAGGCAATCGAATCTAAACCAGATTCAGCCATAAAACTGAGGTGGGTCCACAGGCAGTGGCCACGCTGAGGAAGCAGGAAGATGATACGTGCCCCAGAGCAACCACTGTCCCCGAAAGCTGTGCGTTCTGATTCTGTGAGGGCAGCTGCTCAGGTGTGCGGCTCAGATGTCTGGAGCCTGAGTCTTGAGGCATAGAGCTGCTTGGTGATATGAAAGAGAAGATGCACCCCAGTGACATCTATTAAAACGTGCTCATAGTGGAAGGTCCTCAGCTCTAGAAGCCCGGAAGATCCCACGTCTGTTGAAGGCTGCGCACAGCAGTAGCTAGATTTGCTCTCTGGATTTGAGCTGTGAGGCCAGTAAATCCCACAACCTGCCACAGAAGCCCAGAGCTATTCAGCCTGATTCTGTCTTCTTGATCTGTAGGAAATAGAAGATGGAAACCTCAAAGGGTTGTTTCCTTCTCCTCTCCCATTTCCTGAGGGGATGGGTGCTGTCAGCTAAGCTCCAGTGTTTAATCGGTCCTTGTTCAAAGGGAGCTCTCCCAGTTCTGCTGGAGAAATGCTCTGAACAGGCCCTGGAAACAGGAGCTATGGGCTAGAGGGGATCTAGGTGCCGGATCAGAGCATGGAACCCATAGCCATCCCCTGGGTGTGCTCACGCGACCCAGGTCCTCAGGACTGGTTAATTTCCCAGTTAGATGCTGGGCACGCCCTCGTGTGTTTTCAAATGTGTTCTCCTTTTTCTTTGACATGTTTCTATTCTGGATCATTAAAAAAAAAAGACTTCTCTTCCCCGCTTCCCTTCCCTTAAAAACTGTTCGGTTCTTTCCTAAGGTGGCTGTGCAGCTAACATACGTTGAGCCACTGCCTGACTCACTATAAAAAGCCCAGCTTCACGTGCCTGCCAGCAAGGAACACAAACAGGCCCGTGTCCGGTAACCCGCTGTGTGTTCTCAAGCCTCGCGGGGACTCAGGTCTACACTGTGTGCCTTCATGTATTCTTTTACAGGCACGCCTGGATTTTTCCACACGCTTCGAAATCACAACTTTCAACTATGAGTGAGAACTCACTGCCGTCCCACAAACCAAACCTTGTCAAAGACAACTTTTTCTCTCATATTGGACAGCTATGATTAAAAAAATAAAACTAGTTGACTTTATTAAAAAAATCATTCTCAATTTTGTATATAAAATTTTGCTCCAGGAATGCTGTAAACTGGAGTTCTGCTAACTCTTTCTTAAAAGGGATATATAGTAAATATTTTTGCCTTTGTGGGTCATAGGGTCTCTGTTGCAAATCCTTTACTTGGCCATTATAGCTTAAAAACAGCTACAAAAATGTACAGGCATGATTATGTTCCAATTATACTTTATTTATGGGCACTGAAACTTGAATTTCATGTTATTTTTCAGTGTCATAGGGTATTCCTTTTTGTACTTCTTCACCAGCCACTTGAAAAATATAAACCTGCTCTTAGTTTGTAGGCCTTATGTAGATGGGCAGTGGGCCAGTTTTGGTCCATGAGCTGAAGTTTGTTGAACTCTTGCTATTAATACATTTGTTTCAGTTTGAGAAAGCTTGTGCTGTACAGAGGTATAAGTGAGATGACAGTGGAGCTCCATGGAGTGCATATGTGCTAAGTCACTTCAGTCATGCCAACTCTCTGTGGCCCTACAGACTGTAGCCCACCAGGCTTCTCTGTCCACGGGATTCTCCCGCAAAAATACTGGAATGGGTCGCCATTTCCTCCTCCAGGGAATCTTCCCAAGTTAGGTACTGAGCCCACATCTCTTATATTTCCTGCACTGGCAGGCAGGTTCTTTACCACTAGTGCCACCTGGGAAGCCCGTAGCTCTATGGAGATAGTATTTACTTTCTATGAAAAAGCTGTAAGAGTACCAAGAATCACCCTGAGGACTACTAGCAAATTATTGAGAAACTGCATTCAGTCATCTCACCCTCTTGAGCACCGTGAATGGCTAGTGTCCATTACTTGAATTAATCATTAGATAGCATTTTTGGATTATAACCAGAGATTACTTTCATGAAGAAGTTTTGGAATTAATCTTTCTTAGTTAAGCATAGTCCTGATAAAAGTGAAACTTGCCCTGTCAGTTCATCAGCTGTCTGCATTCCTTCAGCCCCTCCTCAAGTAGTTTTGATTTTAAGGGAAAGAATTCTTCATTTTACTGACAGCATCTTCCTTCTGACTTAGCTGAAGCCATCAGGGAGTGAGGATCTCTGTATGAGACAAAGTTTGGTTACAGCATGACTAACTTAAATGTTCCTGCAAATAATAATACGCATTGCCTTTGCCATATTTTCAGCTGGCCTCACAGTTCTTGGTCAACAGGCCTGTTTCTAGATTCCAGGAGATAACAATTTGAAAATATTTCCAGATTGTGATAGTATGGTTCAAGGTAATAGTATCTAAAGACAATTCCACTGAATTCTACAAAAACAATTCATGGTTGTTGTTATTATATAAACAAGGAGACCATTTGGAGAAAACAAGTCAGTTTATTTCCAATGCGATTCATTTAACTTCATTTACTCAAGACAACATTCATCTTTACATTCTTCCCAAGAATTAAAGAAATTGATATCTGACCCTGAGCTAAGCAGGGGTGGGTATACATTTCCTCTCAGTATTCATTACTGTTGGGTGTCAGGTGGGACTCCCAAGAGGCTATATAAGTTTGATAAGCATCCTTTGTTTTTAACATTGGAAAAGTATATTTTTCTCCTCTCCGATTTTCTCTGCTTTAAGGTTGTCAATTATTTTTTAAGATTGCTGGTCTTATATTTTCCTTAATATTCAAATCTGATTACAATAATCATTCACTCCAAAAATTGAACATTCACTTATATGAGAATAAAGTTCGAACATCTCAGCCAGTCACTCAAATGTCTCCATAATTTGATGATCCTGGTTACCTGCCCACCTCTGATCTTCACCACGTCCCTTTTGTCAATTTTGATTTGAATTCTGGGTGACTAGAACTGTCGCTGTGGGGGTAATCGCCTCACGTCTGAAGCTCTCCAGCTTCCATCCTAACACAGGTATTGAGACATGCACTGGCCCATGTTTAAAAGCAAGCAGAGACATGCAATCCCACTGCTGGGCATACACACTGAGAAAACTAGAATTGAAAGAAACACAGGTACTCCAATGTTCATTGCACTGTTTACAATAGCTAGGACATGGAAGCAACCCAGATGTCCTTCAGCAGATAAATGGATAAGGACGTTGTGGTACATATACTGATGGAATATTACTCAGCCAAATAAAAAAGAACGTGTTTGAGTCCATTTTAATGAGGTGGACAAAACTGGAGCCTATTATGCAGAGTGAAGTAAGTCAGAAAGAGAAGCACCAATACAGTATATAAACACATATCTATGGAATTTAGAAAAACAGTGACAACAATCCTACGTGAAAGGCAGCAAAAGAGACACAGATATAAAGAACAGACTTTTGGGCCACATGGGAGAAGGCGAGGGTGGGGTGATTTGAGAGGATAGCATTGAAACATGTGTATTACCATGTGTGAAATAAACGACCTGTGCAATTTAATGCATGAAGCAAGGCACTCAAAGCCGGTGCTCTGGGACAACCCAGAGGGATGGGATTGGGAGGGGGATTTAGGCTGGGGAGGCACATATGTACCCATGGCTGATTCATGTCAATGTATGGCAAAAACCACCACAATATTGTAAATAAATTATCCTCCAACTAAAATAAATATTTTTTTTTTTTTTAAGTTTCAAAGACTTTTACAAAGAATTGGTTGTGTGATCTGAGGTAAGCTAATTCATCGTTTTGCACATTGGTGTGCCAGACTGCAAGATATAAACAGGGTTGAATGACAACTAAGCATAGCAGTGTGATTGAATAAGAAATTATTGTTATAAAGAATGATAGTTTAAATAAATTGATCTTGTAAAGTTAGTCTAATAGAACTTAGAAACAAAAGTAAATCTATATCCTAGTTAATTACTTAACCTTAGAGTTCGCACAATGTGTTCTTAGTACCAGTAAGAGAAGTGCTTGGGGACTTCTTATGACATGTGGATTTAAAATCTTCCCAGCCCCAAATAGCCCACCAACATCACTGACTGTGTTCCTGTGAACCCTGTGAGTGAGTGTGCCTGTGGTCACAAGCACAGCTACCTCTCACCTGCTCGGTCACGTATGTCTGGATCTGTGCTACTGAGGAACAAAGAACTCACTGGTGCTGATGTGCGTGACAGTGGCTGGGTCACTTAGGGTTTCTGCCGCTCCACCCCAGAGCCCTATGGGGAACCGGCTAATGCCTGGGTCTAATCTCAACATCACATTTGTTCTTTAAAATTCAGGTCATATTAGGGTTCCCTGGTGGCTCAGACGCTAAAGAAATTGCCTGCAATGTGGGAGACCCAGGTTCAATCGCTGGGTTGGAAAGATCCCTTGGA
The DNA here is from genome assembly GCA_006410935.1 of Redunca redunca. Lineage (NCBI taxonomy): Eukaryota > Metazoa > Chordata > Mammalia > Artiodactyla > Bovidae > Redunca > Redunca redunca. Next base: position 105,755 of record SJYQ01007423.1, read on the forward strand.
GTAGGAAACGGCAACCCATTCCAGAATTCTTTCCTGGAGAATTCCATGGACAAAGGAGTTTGGCAGGCTACAGTCCATGGGATTGCAAGGAGCCGGACATGATTGAGCAACTAACACACACACAGAGACATCAGAATTTCGACTAAATTTCAATATTTTTTAAACACTTTTATTTAATACCAGAGTACAGTTGATTTACAATGTTGTCATAGTTTCAGGTGTACAGCAAAATGATTCAGTTCTACATATACATGTATCTATACTTGTTTTAGATTCTTTTTCCATCCTGTACTATGCAATAGTTCCTTGTGGATTATCTATTTTATGTACGGTAGTGTTTATATATTAACCCCAAACTCCTAATTTACCCCTCTCCCACCCTTCCGCTTTGGTAATTATGTTTTATATGTCTGTGAGTCTGTTTCTGTTTTGTAAATAAGTTAATTTGTATCCTTTTTTTTAAAGAGTTAATAAAAATTAATTCCAGTTTTAATATTTTGAAATTATACATACGTTATATATTTACATGACTGCACAGATGTTCATACACACACACACACACACACACACACACACATACACGTATTTATTCAAACACACATGCAATTAAGAAACACAGCAAACTCCCAAGACTCCTAAGTAACTTTTCATTTCTATTCCTGGCTACTAAGCATCTAATCATAAGAAAAAGTTCTATCAGCCAGATCTATAAGACTATTCCAATATGCTTTTGACCTTAGAATCAATGTAGACTATGTATATCTTTCTTCTAACTTCATTTCCATGTTTTTATTTCAAGCATGTTTCTTAAGGAAATCATGTCTATTCTTTTTCCTCTTGACAGCATATTCTCACACTGTTAGTATTCTCCTCACATTACATTTTTAATCCAGTTACATTTATGGACTCATTGCTATTTTTAAAAAGACATGTTTGGGGGGATGGCAAAAAAGAAGCATAAAAATACTGATTTTCTTGAATTTTCAGTCTTTTTTTTTTTCTATATGTTGAAAATAGCATTTTTTCCTTTGAGGGACAGAGAAAAAGAGAGGAAACTCTGTATTCTCTAATGGGCTTCTTAATGAGAACTTTTTCCAGAAGAGGGAAGAGTATAGGGCTGCAGCGGGGGACCTGAGGGTCTGCAGCTCTGGGCAGGGGCCTCCCCGTTTAGCACATTACTTGGATTAGATCAGCCATTCCTTCCTCTTTTCTTGGTGAGATGTTTCTGGACGAGTCATTACATAAACAAGGTTCACTGATCAGGTATTGGCTGTACCACTTTCCAGATGCTCATTGTGACAACAGGCTGTGGGGATCACTTTAATCCCCTACTTTAAAAGTGCCTTTACTGGGCGTACTACCCCATGGGGTATGGGGAGAGATGCCGGCAAAACCTTTAACCTTCTGCCTCTGGGTCTGAGTCAGGGTGGTTCAGGGAAGTGAGATTGGAAGCCTGCATTGTCCTCATCTAATGGTGATGCTCTTGCAGTGCACTGGGGCTTTTTCCCGTAGAAGTGGTCTCACTTCCATCCAGACGAAACCTCCTGACCTTAGTGCCTCTGTCAGGCGGGGGTCTGAGGATCATTCTACTGATTCTGAGGACTTGCTGGGACCCAGAAACTTCTGTGGGTTTCTCCCCTAGAATTTCCCCTGCCAGGGGGCTCTACTTGGTACCTGGGTGCTTAGCACCCTCCTAAGATATCTTAGATTTCATCACTGGTTTCCGCTGATCTCTTCTCATGTTGACCTAGGGACCAGTGGCTGGGTGGGCAGCGAGAGAGGTTGTCCTCTGAACTCCTTGGGGCTGCTCAGCTCCTCCAATCACAGCTGATCTCCCATGAGCTGAGAGAACACAGTCAAGACTGAAGCTGGAACAGAGAAGGGGAGGATGAGCTAGGTTTCCCCAATGTCTAGTTACATGTTGCTCCATGCGCTTCTAAGTAGAGTCGTGCACACAAGCAGAGGCATCCACAGAAGATTTGACCTATGACTGTTATTTTGGATTTAGGTGTAGGGGTAAACAGAAACATTTATTACAGGGGACAGTTTGTGGAGGAAAAACTGAGAGAAGGCCATGTGGATTTCTAGGCAAAATGGGGGGAAAAAATGTGACAACACTTCATCTTGTTAACAGCAAGAGAGAGTACATCACTTGACTGGGAGGATAAAGAAATGTTCAGAGGAGATGGGAGAATGTGTGAATTAAGCTCTGAAAATTGTCGTGGGTGGGGAAAGATAAAGTCTTCTCTGCATTTAACCATGCTTTTTATTCAGAGCAACTCACCAAGTGATGAAGGGTTACTGATGACTGACCTCAAACTCACCCTTAAGGTCACCATTGCTTTGCAATCTCTGCCAGACATCGGTTGAGATGACTTGAGTGACCATTTTGGAAGTTTGGTTTCATGTTTCTCTGTAAACCCACAGGGTGATTGCTGTGATGTGAAAATTTAGCACACTAATAATTAGTTTCCCAAGTGACTTCCATGCTTCTGACAGATTCCAGATTTCTCGATTTCGTCTCGTCCACAGATTCATGTTTGATGGGGAAAGATTATCTCAGTAAACTGTATTAGGACATGTTGTTTGCACAATTTTATTATTTTCATGGGAAACCTTCTGAGGCTTGATGAATTACTCTTGGATAAAGGGAGAACAAAAATAATGTGTGTAATTTCAGTAAACTCTACTCCAAGTAGAAATATAATCCTTATCTTATTTTCAATGAGGGAGCATGCAATGGGAATTGATTTCATCATTTTCCATGGGGTTCAAAATAGAAAAATAAACACATGAACATTTGTTAGGATAATCATCTGGTGATACTGATGATGTTCAGAAAAAGAAATGGCAATCCTCTTCAGTATTCTTGCCTGGAGAATTTCATGGACAGAGGAGCCTGGCGGGCTACAGTCCATGGGATTGCAAAAAGTTGGACATTAGTGAGTGACTAACACTTACTAGTGATATTTAATTAGCAGATTAAAACAGATTTTGACCTGTGAGTATAAGTTAGAATTCCAGAACATTAGAATTGAAACAGAACCTGGGGTCAATTGAACCAGGGGAGTGAGCTGTTATGGTCATACAGCAAGTAGAGATAGCCTGAATTCACTGAAGATGTGATGAGAGCTAGCTCATCAGAGATACTGCCCATAGCAAACACCCTCTTCCAACAACACAAGAGAAGACTGTACGCATGGACATCACCAGATGGCCAATACCAAAATCTGATTGGTAATATCATTTGCAGGCGAAGATGCAGAAGCTCTATACAGTCAGCAAAAATAAGACCTGGAGCTGACTGTGGCTCAGATCATTAACACCTTATTGCAAAATTCAGACTTAAATTGAAAAAAGTAGGGAAAACTACTAGACCACTAGTCCATTCAGATATGATCTAAATCAAATCCCTTACGATTATACAGTGGAAGTGACAAATAGATTCAAGGGATTCGATCTGATAGACAGATTGCCTAAAGAACTATGGATGGAGGTTCATGACATTGTACAGGAGGTAGTGATTAAGACAGAGCCCAAGAAAAAGAAAAGCAAAAAGGCAAAATCGTTGTCTGAGGAGGCATTACAAATAGCTGAGAAAAGAAGAGAACCCAAAGGCAAAGGAGAAAAGGAAAGATATACCCATTTGAATGCAGAGTGCCAAAGAATAGCAGGGAGAGATAAGAAAGCCTTCTTCAGTGGATCAATGCAAAGAAATAGAGGAAAACAATAGAATGGGAATGATTAGAGATCTCTTCAAGACAATTAGAGATACCAAGGGAACATGTCATGCAAAGATGGGCACAGTAAAGGACATAAATGGTATGGGCCTAACAGAAGCAGAAGATTTTAAGAATAGGTGGCAAGAATACACAGAATAACTGTACAAAAAAGATCTTCATGACCCAGATAATCACGATCATTCACCTAGAGCCAGACATCCTGGAATGTGAAGTCAAGTGGGCCTTAGGAAACATCACTATGAACAAAGCTGGTGGAAGTGATGGAATTCCAGTTGAGGTATTTCAAATCCTAAAAGATGATGCTGTGAAAGTGCTATACTCAACATGCCAACAAATTTGGAAAACTCAGCAGTGGCCACAGGACTGGAAAAGATCAGTTTTCATTCCAATCACAAAGAAAGGAAATGCCAAAGAATGTTCAAAGTACCACACAATAGCACTCATCTCACACACTACCAAAGTAATGATCAAAATTCTCCAAGCCAAGCTTCAACAGTATGTGTACCATGAACTTCCAAATGTTCAAGCTGGATTTAGGAAAGGCAAAGTAACCAGAGATCAAATTGGTAACATCCACTGGACTATCAAAAAAGCAAGAGAGTTCTAGAAAAACATCTACTTCTGTTTTACTGACTACACTAAAACCTTTGACTGTGTGGATCACAACAAACTGTGGAAAATTCTTCAAGAGATGGGAACAGCAGACCACCTGACCTGCCTCCTGAGAAATCTGTATGCAGGTCAAGAAGCAACAGTTAGAAATGGACATGGAAGAACAGACTGGTTCCAAAGGAGAAATGAACCTCTTGATGAAAGTGAAAGAGGAGTGCAAAAAGTTGCCTTAAAACTCAATCAGAAACCTAAGATCATGATATCCGATCTCATCATTTCATGGCAAATAGATGGGGTAACAATGGAAACAGTGACAGACTTTATATTTGGGGGCTCCAAAATCACTGCAGATGGTGATTGCAGCCATGAAATTAAAAGACATTTGTTCCTTGGAAGAAAAGCTATGACCAACCTAGACAAGATATTAAACAGCAGAGACATTACTTGGCCAGCAAAGGCCCATCTAGTCAAAGCTATGGTTTTTCCAGTAGTCATGTATGGGTGTGAGAGCTGGACTAAACTATAAAGAAAATTGAGCACCAGAGTGTTGACACTTTTGAACTGTGGTGTTGAAGACTCTTGAGATTCCCTTGGACAACAAGGAGATCCAACCAGTCCATCCTAAAGGAAATTAGTCCTGAATATTCATTGGAAGGACTGATGTTGATGCTGAAAGTCCAATACTTTGGCCACCTGATGAGAAGAACTAACTCACTGGAAAAGGCCCTGATGTTGGGAAAGATTGAAGGCAGGAGGAGAAGGGGACGGCAGAGGATGAGATGGTTGGACAGCATCACCAACTCAATGGACATTAGTTTGAGTAAGCTCTGGGAGTTTGTGATGGACAGGGAAGCATGGCATGCTGCAGTCTATGGGGTCACAAACAGTCAGACACGACTGAGGGACTGAACTGAATTGAAATGATCAGAGATGGGGGGTTACAGATTATGAAATAGCAAGCCCTTCCTCCTCATCTTTTTCACTGATTTCACTAACTTAAAAGGAGTGATCTGGAAGCACTGAGACAGGGTAAGGGAAGCACTCTGCTCATTTCAAGATCTATTCAGGGCACTGTGTGTGGTGTAGTGTGAAAAGAACTTAAAACTGGTATCTAAGCTGAAATCTTTCATTCCCTAGCTGATGCTGAAAACTCTGTGTCTGTACACTGATACTGAACCGAATCTCAGAGACAGAGTTTTGGTGAAGTAGAAAAGAATAACTTTATTGCTTTGCCAGGCAAAGGGGGACACCGTGGGCTGTGCCTTGAAAGACTGGAGGGTTTGGTAAGGAGTCTGCAGCAATGGTTCCAGGGTGGAGTTGCTGATGAGGATCAGGGTGCCTATAAGGTCTGCACTCTTTTGGAAACTCATGTACACTCGTGGTGAATTCATGTCAATATTTGGCAAAACCAATGCAGTATTGTAAAGTAAACTAAAGTTAAAATAAAAATTTTAAAAAAAAAAGGTCTGCACTCTTAATCTGGCCTTCTTAGTTTTTTAACTAAATATTAAAAAAAAAACCTAAGATCATGGCATCTGGTCCTATCACATCATGGCAAATAGAAGGGGAAAAGGTGGAAGCAGTGACAGATTCTCTCTTCTTGGGCTCTAAAATCACTGTGGATGGTGATTGTACCCATGAAATTAGAAGGTGGCTGCTTCTTGGCAGGAAAGCTATGACAAACCTAGACAGTGTGTTAAAAACCAAAGACATCACTTTGCAAAAAAGGCCCATCTAGGCAAAGCCATGGTCTTTCCAGTAGTCACGTACAGTTGTGAGAGCTGGACCATAAAGAAGGCAGAGCACTGAAGAATTGATACCTTCCGAATGTGGTGCTATAGAAGACTCTTGAGAGTCCCATGGACAGCAAGAAGATCAAACCAGTCCATCTTAAAGAAAATCAATCCTGCATATTCACTGGAAGGACCGATGCTGAAGGTGAAGTTCCAATATTTTGGCCACCTGATGTGAACAGAGCAGCTGACTCATTGGAAAAGACCCTGATACTGGGAAAGATTGAAGGAAGAAAGAGAAGAGGGAGACAGAGCATGAGATGGTTGGATGGCATCACCGATGCAATGAACTTGGGCAAACTGTGGGAGGTAATGATGGACAGGGAGGCCTGGCGTGCTGCAGTCCATGGGTTGTGGAGAGTCAGACACGACTTGGTGGCTGAACAACAACGTGACCTCAGGTGGTCTCCTGACGAGCCTCTTGAGCCTATCAAACTGTGATCTCTGAAATGAAGAATGCTAACATCTTCCCTTTTGTTGGGGGAATTAAGGTCTGTAAAGAACTCAAAGATGGTGTTACATGTGTCCCTTGAGGTGGAACTAGGACCCTGTCCCAAGGCTGCAGTATATAGTTTCTTGGCTGCTCTTCCCTTGTCTCTGCACCCCTTCCCTTCCCTTCCCTGAGTAGCAACTGCTTTGTAGCAATCTGCCCTTTGGACTTCAGGGAAGGTCATGGAGACTGTTTCCCACAAATCAGAGACAGAGGGCACAGAAAGACTTCCATGCCCAGGAGCCCCACAGGGTCCTGCTTGGTTTCATATTCACATAGGACTTAGAATTAGTGTTAATTAGTAGTTGATTGTGGAAGAAAATGGTGCTCATCCCACTGTCCTCATCCAGAGGCAGGCTGATCTTCCCACCTGCTTCCTCCTCACGTGTCTTTATACCTGGATTCTCCTCCGTGATTATTTGGTGAGTTGATGCTACGTGACTTTAGAGTCCAAGTCATAAAGGGTGGCCAGCCTCCCTACCTCTGCTGGGTTATTTGTCTGAAAATCAGCTGCCCTGCTGTGAGAGAAGCGCAGGTCGCTCAGAGAGGCCACTTGTATGTAGACGTTCTGGCTGGAAATTCGGTGAACGTTACAGCCAACAGTCAGGTGTGTGAGAAAGCCTTTAAGATGAAGCCAGCTGCTGCCACCATCTGTTTGTAGCTGCATACAGGTCCCTGGACAAGAACTGCCAAGCTGAACTGTTTCCTTGCCAATGAAAAATAAGAAGAAAACAACACTGAAGTTTTAAATGGTTAAGGTTTTGAGGTGTTTTTTTTTTTTTTTAAGAGATAAAGAGAAGGGTACTCCTAAAAATGGAATGTGGGTTGAAAATTAAGTTATTGTTATCATTTAAAAGGAAAAACAAATTTGGACTCAATAAGACTCACAGTATACCGCAAAGATAAAGTTTGATTTCAAAGAAAATGTGAACTAAAAGCAAAACTCATATGGCTGAACCAAAACCTGTAGGTAAGAGAAGGCATAATGGTGGAGAGTTAGGGGGAACAGCCAGCAACATTTTCTAAACTTAAAATGCTGGGTTATATAGATTCAAGTGTTACTGTGTAAATATCTCTGTACTTGCTAAAAAATTAGGCAAGGTGACCTTACTCATCTTTTCCATCTCTAACTTCTGTCATTTTGTCTTCGTCATGTGGGTGTTCAGTTTGCTGAAAAAGCCAGATTTCAGAACAGCTTTCTTTCAGAAATAATGTTTTTTAAAGTTAAGGGGGAAAAAAGCTTGCCACATTGTAGAAGTGGCAGTTATAAAAATAGATTTAAAATAAATTGAAAATTCATAGCATTGTGCTGCAAGATACTGAAGACTGGATTACAAAGTAAAATGAACAAAGTGGGCTTTTGACTAAATGAGTAAGCCAGGCTCCTTACAGGATGATCATATGTAGGAAATGGATAAAGAGACAGAAAAATAAGTGAAGAAAACACTGCCTGTACAATGTTAAGATTCAGTTCAGTTTAGTTCAGTTACTCGTGTCTGAATCTTTGCAACCCCATGGAATGCAGCACGCCAGGCTTCCCTGTCCATCACAAACTCCCGGAAATTACTCAAAATCATGTCCATAGAGTTGGTGATGACATTCATCCTTCTCACTCTCTGTCATATCCTTCTCCCCCTGCTTTCTCCTCCTCCTTCCCAGCATAATGGTCTTTTCCATTGAGTCAGTTCTTCACATCAGGTGGCCAAAGTATTGGAGTTTTAGCATCAAAATCAGTCCTTCCAATGAATATTCAGGACTGATTTCCTTTAGAATTGACTGGTTGGATCTCCTTGGAGTCCAAAGGGACTCTCAAGAGTCCTCTCCAACAACACAGTTCAAAAGCATCAATTCTTCAGCACTCAGCTTTCTTTATGGTCCAACTCTCACATCCAAATATGACTACTGGAAAAACCATAGCTTTGGCTAGATGCACCTTTGTTGGCAAAGTATTGTCTCTGATTTTTAATGCATTATCTAAGTTTGTCATAGCTTTTATTCCAAGGAGCAAGCATCTTTTAATTTCATGACTGCATTCACCATCTGCAGTGGTTTTGGAGCACTAGAAAATAAAGTCAGTCACTGTTTCCAATTTTTCTCTCTCTATTTGCCGTGAAGTGTTGGGACTGAATGCTATGATCACCGTTATTTGAATGTTGAGTTTTAAACCAGTTTTTTCACTTTCCTGGTTCACTTTAATCAAGAAGCTCTTAAGTTCCTCTCTGCTTTCTACCATAAGGGTGGTGTCATCAGCATACCTGAGGTTAATATTTTTCACAGCAGTCTTGATTCCAGCTTGTGCTTCATCCAGCCCAGCATTTTGCACAATGTAATCTGCATATAAGTTAAACAAACAAGGTGACAATATACAGTATTGATGTATTCCTTTCCAATTTGGAAGCAGATAGTTGTTTCATGTCCGGCCCTAGCTGTTTCTTCTTGACCATACAGATTTCACAGGAGGCAGGTAAGGTGGTCTGATATGCCCATCTCTTTAAGAATTCTCCACAGTTTGCTGTGATCCACATAGTCAAAGGCTTTGGTGTAGTCAATGAAGCATGAGTAGATGTTTTTCTGGAACTCTCTTATTTTTTCTATGATCCAACGGATGTTGGCAATCTGATCTCTGGTTCCTCTGCCTTTTCTAAATCCAGATTGAATATCTGGAAGTTCTCGGCTCATGTACTGTTGAAGCCTGGCTTGGAGACTTTTGATCATTACTTTGGTAGCCTGTGAGCTGAGAGCAATTGTGCGGTACTTTGAACATTCTTTGGCATTGCTTTTCTTTGTGATTGGAATGAAAACTGATCTTTTCCAGTCCTGTGGCCACTACTGAGTTTTCCAAATTTGCTGGCATATTGAGTACAGCACTTTCACAGCACCATCTTTTAGGATTTGAATTAGTTCAACTGGAATTCCATCACCTCCACTAGCTTTGTTCATAGCAAAGCTTCCTAAGGCCTACTTGACTTCACAATTCAGGATATCTGGCTCTAGGTGAGTGATCACACCATCATGGATATCTGGGTCATTAAGATCTTTTTTTGTATAGTTTATCTGTGTATTCTTGCCACCTTCTTTTAATATCTTCTGCTTCTCTTAAGTCCATTACATTTATATCCTTTATTATGCCCATCTCTGCATGAAATATTCCCTTAGTTTCTCTACTTATCTTGAAGAGATCTCTAGTCTTTCTCATTCTATTGTTTTCCTCTATTTCTTTGCATTGATCACTTAGATAGGTTGTCTTATCTCTCCTTGCTATTCTTTGGAACTCTGCATTCAGATAGGTACATCTTTCCTTTTCTCCTTTGCCTTCTGCTTCTCTTCTTTTCTCAGCTATTTGTAAGGCCTGCTGAGAGAACCATTTTTCCTTTTTTCATTTTTTTTTCCCTTGGGGATAATATTGATCTCTGCCTCCTGTTCAATGTTATAAAGCTCCATCCATCATTCTTCAGGTATTCTGTCTATCAGATCTAATCCCTTGAATCTATTTCTCACTTCGACTGTATAACATTATGGAATTTGATTTAGGTCATACTTAAATAGTCTAGTGGTTTCCCCATATTTTCTTCAAATTAAGTCTCAATTTGGCAATAAGGAGTTCATGATCTGATTTGCAGTCTGTTCCTGATATTGTTTTTGCTGACTGTATAGAGCATTTTCATCTTCGGCTGCAAATAATATAATCAATCTGATTTTGTTGTTGACCATCTGGTGATGTCCATGTGTAGAGTCTTCTCTTGTGTTGTTGGAAGAGAGTGTTTGCCATGACCAATGTGTTCTCTTGGCAAAACTCTGTTAGCCTTTGCCCTGCTTCATTTTGTTCTCCAAGGCCAAATTTGCCTGTTACTCCAGGTACTTTTGACTTCCTACTTTTGTATTCCAGTCCCTTATGATGAAAAGAACATCTTTTTTGGTGTCAGTTCCAGAAGGCCTTGTAGAATTGTTCAACTTCAGCCTGTTCAGTATGAGTGGTTGGGGCATAGACTTGGATTACTGTGATGTTAATGGTTTCCCTTGGAAGTAAACAGATCATTCTGTCATTTTTGAAAATATACCGAGGCACTGCATTTCAGACTCTTTTGTTGACTATGCAGGCTACTCCATTTCTGCTAAGGGATGCTTGCCCATAGTAGTAGATATAGTCATCTGATTTAAATTCACCCATCCCTATCCATTTTAGTTCACTGATTCCAAAACGTCCATGTTCACTCTTGCCATCTATGTTTGACCACTTCCAATTTACCTTGATCCATGGACCTAATATCCAGGTTCCTATGAAATTTTGTTCTTTGTAGTATTAGACTTACTTCCACCATCAGTAACATCCACAGCTGGGCTTTGTCTTCGCTTTGGCTCAGCCTCTTCATGCTTTCTGGAGCCATTTCTTCACTCTTCTCTAGTAGCATGTTGGGCACCTTCCTACTTGTGGAGTTCACCTTTCAGCGTCATATCTTTTTGCCTCTTCATGCTGTTCCTGGTGTTCTCGAGGCAAGAGTATTGAAGTGGTTTGCCATTCCCTTTTCCAGTGGGCCACATTTTGTCAGCACTCTCCATCAGAACCCATCCATCTTGGGTGGCCCTACAAGGCATGGCTCACAGTTTCATTGAATTACACAAGACTGATTCATGTGATCAGTTTGGTGAGTTTTCTGTGATTGTTGTTTTCATTCTGTCTGCCTTCTGAGGAATAAGCATAAGAGGATACTAGAACTGGGCAAGGGTAAAATAAGAATTGTAGAAAGTAAATCTTGAGGTATAAGGTAGGGGTTAGAAAAAGTGTTAGTTGCTCAGTCATGTCCAACTCTTTGTGACCCCATGGACTGTAGTCTGCCAGGCTCCTCTGTCCATGGGATTTCCCAGGCAAGAATACTGGAGTGGTTTGGCATTCAACTGGGTTAATTCCTAACTCTAACATAAAGAACATGGAAAACTGTGGTTGGAAAATGCAGAGAAATGGAAACAAGAATGAATCAAAACAGTTTTGTACTGGTAGGAAGAGGCTAAGGTGGAAAACCAAGGGGTTTCGACCTACTTGCAAGATGAGGGCTTTCCTGGTGGCTCAGTTGGTAAAGAATCCACCTGAAATGCAGGTAGACCCGGGTTCAGTCCCTGGGTCAGAAAGATGCCCTGGGGAAGGAAATGGCAACCCCCTCCAATATTTTTGCCTGAGAAATCCCACGGACAGAGGAGCCTGGTGGGTTACAGTCCATGGGGTCGCAAAAGAGTCAGACACAACTTAGTGACTAAGCCAGAGCCGTATAACATGAATGGACTCTCCTTCTCTCCCTTCATCCCACCCTGCTATCCTCAGACACACGTGAGCACCACGCATTTTTTAAGAGCAAAAGTGACTGCATGTCCCTCACTTATATCTGCACAGATGGAACAATAATTCATCAGTTTCTGAACATGTCACCAGCACTCCCTAAGCAACGGCTGGTGGGTGACCTTCACTGGATTGAATTCTAATTAGGCTGAGTGCTTCACTGAAGTTCCTTTGTGAACAATTACTTTTTGCTCACTTAGCATCTTCCCAGCATGATGATAAGCCCTTTGGAAGGATGCAGAGGTCTAAAGCTGTTGAGAGTCTAGCTATCACCTAACTAAAGACTGTTTAATTCATAAAACACATGAGCCCTGGAAAACCCAGGAAGATTACTATGAAGGATGGAATGAGTGGAGTTTAAAGTGTGAGTAAGAGGAGACCGAGAAGAAATTGTCCCTAAAAAGGGGTTGCTCCACACCGGGTGCACAATAGCTGCACATGAAAGATTTACTGAAAAAATGCATAAGTAAAGGCAAAACATAGCATCCTGTGCGGGCTGGTATCCCGGCCCAGCTAGAGATGCAGTGGTGGAGGCGGATGTTCACTGGGGCATGAGCTACTCGAGGAGGCCTGGGAAGGGAGGGAGGCATTCTTGTCTTGGTAGGAAAATGGAAATCAGTAAAGATGCCTTATTCTCAGGATGGTCACTCTAACAGCAGAACATGAGGTGGAACAGAACGGACAGTGAGGCGGGGTCAATTTCACCCTCTCCCACCTGTCAAGCACGTGTGTCCTCCGTGTTCAGCTGAAGCAAGAGGCAGGTGTTATAGGGGAGGGAGAAAGTGGAGGGGGCATGTCTGTAAGAATATGATGAATGAATCCCTGTGAAAAAATTACTGAAATCACTAATGCAGGTGGCTTTTCTGCCCTCCAGGCGACACAGAGCCTAAACAATAAGATGTTTGCCCGAGTTGTGTTCTAGGAAGTTGGAATCAGACATATGCAATTCAAGCTGAGCCAAAGAAGACTGGAAGAACCGCAGACCTCCAGCTGGGCCTGCGAGAACGTCCTCTGTGGTGACCCTGACATCAGTGGGCTAAAAAGCCCCCCTTGAATGCTGCTAAGCACCTCCATTCCTGAACGTTGTAGAGGTCTGCAGCTTAGTTACACTTGAGCTGGATAATGATTACGTACTTTACCAAACCACGCCTCCCACACTCCCCACGTCCCCCTCGCCNGGCTGGACCAAATCTGCCAAAAACAGTACTAGAAAGTATGTGAGGTGAAGTCTTAGAGCTCGAAGGATGGACCACACGGAAGTTATTGTAACGGTAGGAGGCTTACCCTCTGGATGTCCTGATGTTTACCAAGAACCAGGTTTTCTTGTCAGAAGAGAAAAACAGTCCTACATTTAGCTTTAGCCAAGCCAGGAGGGACATACCGTACTTAACAAACCTTAGCAGAGTAATTTCAGCACTAGAAATTCTGCATCTCTGCTGATCCAGTACATGTCTGGGACTGGGGATAAGAACTTATACCTGTATTTTCACTGGAATATCAGCAAGGTTCTGTGGGCTCTAGAGACAGTCAGCTTGGGTTTGAATATATTAATTCGACTTACTAGTCCTGTGACTTTAGGCAAGCTGCTGAAGCCCTGTGCCTCCCTTTCCTCGTCTGACAGTGGGGACCCTTCTGTATGAGTTACGGTGAGAATTGAACATGATTACAGGAAGGTGCTTGTAATGGTACTTGACTCCTGGGTTGTGTTGCATCGCATGCATGCTTAGTCGTGTCCAGCTCTTTGCGACCCCATGGACTGTAGCCCACCAGGCTCCTCTGTCCGTGGGATTCTCCAAGCAGAAGTATCAGAGGGGGTAGCCTTTCCCATCTCCAGGGGATCTTCCCAACCCAGGGATCAAACCTGGGGCTCTTGCATTGCAGGCAGATTCTTTACCATATGAGCCACCAGGGAAACCCCCACAGATAGCGATCAATACTTTTTTGGGCCATGATCCCCGGCATTGGGATTCTTGGTTCCCCAACCAGGGTTTCCACCCGTGCCTCACACTCTCCTTGAAAGTGTGAATCTTATCCAGTGGGTCACCAGAGAAGTTGCAGTAGTGATCAATAATTATCAGCTACTATTACTATTAACTTTGTCTTTTTGTCTCTTTTCACCTATAAGAGGAACAAATTATTACTATCTGTTTTTCTATGGTAGAATGTCAGAGAAAACTTGGTGGCTTGTCTTAAGTAATATGATGAATTACTTAGAAAGAACTCCCTTCTCAAATCCTATTGGGAAAGAGAAACATATTTTTATTTTTCTGGAGAAAAGTTTTAAAAAATACACATAAGAATAGGGTCATAAATACAAGAGCTGAACAAAATAGAATCATAAATAAATTACTTGCATTTTGCTTTTCCTGAGAAAACCTGAGCAATCACTTTCCTTTCTATTGGAAAGTACATCTAAAAGGAACCAGACACACAATGACACCGAGATGTCTGTACCTGCAGTAAAATGAATCACAGTGTGCTGTCTGCCAAAAAGCTCTGGATATTGTTTTCATTATCCAGTTATTTTCTATGTAAAAGCCACTTGTGTCTTGGAGTGGACCTTGTCATCTGAAAAGTACTTCATCTTGTTGTATTTCCAAAGATTGAAGTGGAAATTGTTGCTTTTGGGAAACAGCCATAAGGAGAGACTGGTCTGCCTTTAAAAGCCTGGATCCATTTGCCTCCTAATAGCAGTAAGTCCCTTCCCCATGTGGCAGGTTCTGCAACCCCCAGAAGCTAATACTAATCTAACAATCACAGAAACAATCATATCTTCAAAGTTGTGTGCACACGTGTCTGCTCATCATGTAGTCATATATAACTGTCAGCAGCAACCTTGCAATGTTTGCATAATTTTTCTTTCACAGACAGAAAACCGAGGCTACAGAGGTTAAGTCTCTTGTTCATGGTTCACAAAACCAACCAGGGGAGGGGATAAGAAGAGTCATTTCTACTTGGCTCCTTTGTTCCTGCCTCCTGGTTACGAGCACCCTCAGGGGACATTGTTCAAACCCTATCATTCCAAGTAGTAGAAGACATCATAAAAATTGAGTGGCTGCATTCAGGGATTCCTACCTGAATTTGGGCAACTGCAAGCAACATTCACGAGATGTGTCCCGTCACTATGCTTCATGCCATCTGGACATTATTCAGTGTCACAGGAACTGGTCTAATGCATGTCTGGTTAAGGGAATTACTGGGAATTCAGTGTTTGGGGCTTTGGTGTCTCATTTTCTTTACTTTAATATGGCATGCCCAATATTTGGACACCACAGTGTTGTACATGTATTATTAATGCATAATGAAATGACCTTTTTTAAATTAATTTTTATATTGAAGGATAATTGCTTTACAGAATTTTGCTGTTTTCTGTCAAACCTCAGCATGAATCAGCCATAGGTATACATCTGTCCCTTCCCTTCTGAGCCTCCCTCCCATCCCCCTCCCCACCTCACCCCTCTAGGTTGATACAGACCCCTGTTTGAGTTTCCTGAGCCATACAGCAAATTCCCGTTGGCTATCTGTTTTACATATGGTAATGTAAGTTTCCCGGAGAAGGCAATGGCACCCCACTCCAGTACTCTTGCCTGGAAAATCCCATGGACAGAGGAGCTGGTTGGCTGCAGTCCATGGGATCGCTAAGAGTCAGACATGACTGAGCGACTTCACTTTCACTTTTCACTTTCATGCACTGGAGAAGGAAATGGCAACCCACTCCAGTGTTCTTGCCTGGAGAATCCCAGGGACAATGGAGGAGCCTGGTGGGCTGCCATCTATGGGGTCGCACAGAGTCAGACATGACTGAAGCACCTTAGTGGCAGCAGCAATGTAAGTTTCCATGTTACTCTCTCCATACATCTCACCCTCCCCTCCCCTATTCCCATGTCCATAAGACTATTCTCCGTGTCTATTTCTCCACTGTTGCCATGTAAATAAATTCTTCAGTACCATTTTTCTAGATTCCGTATATATGTGTTCAGGTCAGTTCAGTCGCCCAGTCGTGTCCGACTCTTTGTGACCCCATGAACTGCAGCACGCCAGACCTCCCTGTCTATCACTCTTTCTCTTTCTCACTCACTTCATTCTGAGGTTCCAGGTTCATCCACCTCATTAGAATGGACTCAAATGTATCCCTTTTTATGGGTGAGTAATATTCCATTGTGTATATGTACCACTACTTCTTTATCCATTCACCTGTTGATGGACATCTAGGTTACTTCCATGTTCTAGCTATTGTAAATAGTGCTGCAGTGAACAGTGGGATACGTGTGTCTCTTTCAATTTTGGTTTCCTCAGGGTATATGCCTAAGAGTGAGATTGCTGGGTCACATGGTGGTTTTATTCCTAGTTTTTTAAGGAATCTCCATACCATCTTTCATAGTGGCTGTATCAATTTACATTCCCATCAACAGTGCAAGAGTGTTCCCTTTTCTCAACACCTTTTCCAGCATTTATTGTTTGTAGACTTTTTGATGATGGCATTCGGACCAATGTGAAGTGATATCTTGTAGTTTTGGTTTGCGTTTCTCTAATAATGAGAGATGTTGAGCATCTTTTCATATGTTTGTTAGCCATCTGTATGTCTTCTTTAGAAAAATGTCTGTTTAGGTCTTTTTCCCACTTTTTGATTGGGTTGTTTGTTTTTCTGGTGTTTAGTTATATGAGCTGCTTGTACATTTTGGAAATTAATCTTTTGCCCATTGTTTCATTTGCTATCATCTTCTTCCATTCTGAGGGTGGTCTTTTCACCTTGCTTATAGTTTCCTTTGCTGTGCAAAAGCTTTTGAGTTTAATCAGGTCCCACTTGTTTACTTTTGTTTTTATTTCCATTACTCTAGGAAATGGGTCATAGAGGATCTTACTTTGATTTATGTCATTGAATGTTTTGCCTATTTTTTCCTCTAAGAGTTTTATAGTTTCTGGTCTTACCTTTAGGTCTTTATTCCATTTCAAGGTTATCTTTGTGTATGGTGTTAGCTGCTGCTGCTGCTAAGTCGCTTCAGTCGTGTCCGACTCTGTGTGACCCCATGGATGGCAGCCCACCAGGCTCCCCTGTCCCTGGGATTCTCCAGGCAAGAACACTGGAGTGGGTTGCCATTTCCTTCTCCAATGCATGAAAGTGAAAAGTGAAAGTAAAGTCACTCAGTCATGTCTAACTTAGCGATCCCATGGACAGCTAGCCTACCAGGCTCCTCCATCCATAGGATTTTCCAGGCAAGAGTACTGGAATTAGGAAGTGTTAGGAAGTGTTATAATTTCATTATTTCACATGTAACTGTCCAGTTTTCCCAGAACCATTTATTGAAGAGGATGTTTTTGCCCCATTGTATAGTCTTGTCTCCTTTGTCAAATATTAGGTACCCATATGTGCATACATTTATTTCTGGGCTTTCTCTCTTGTTCCATTGGTCTATATTTCTGTTTTTTGTGCCAGTACCATACTGTCTTGATGACTGTAGCTTTGTAGTATAATCTGAAGTCAGGAAGCTTGATTCCTCCAACTCCATTCTTCTTTTTCAAGACTGCTTTGTCTATACAGGATCTTTTGTGTTTCCATATGAATTGTGAAATTTTTTGTTCTAGTTCTGTGAAAAATGCCATTAGTAATTTGATAGAGATCACATGGAATCTGTGGCTAGCATTTGGTAGTATAATCATTTTCACAATATTGATTCTTCCTACCCAGGAACATGGAATATCTCTCCATCTGTTTATATGATCTTTGACTTCTTTTGTTAATGTCTTATAATTTTCTGTGTACAGTTCTTTTATCTCCTTAGGTAAGTTTATTCCTATTTAATTCTTTTTGTTGCAATGGTGAATGGGATTGATTCCTTAATTGCTCTTTCTGATTTTTCATTGTTACTATATAGAAATGCAAGTGATTTCTGTGTATTGATTCTGTATCCTGCAAATCCTAAATGCACTTATTAGCTCTAGTCATTTTCTGATACTGTCTTTAAGGTTTTCTGTGTATAGAATCATGTCATCTGCAAACAGTGAGAACTTTAATTCTTCTTTTCTGATCTGGATTCCTTTTATTTCTTTTTCTTCTCTGATTGCTGTAGCTAGAACTGCCAGAGCTATGTTGAATAATAGTGGCAGAAGTGGACAACCTTATCTTGTTCCTGGTCTTAGGGGGAATGCTTTCAGTTTTTCACCATGAAATGACTTTTTGTATAAAAGTTTCTTTAGAATGTTGGGCACAAATTAAAACTGACTGCAACAGTGTTAAGCTAAACATGAACTCCCAGATTAAAAAATAGTGATCTCAAATAGTACCCTTGGAACAGCATTGAATGTAGTTATTCATTATAGATTAGACGGTGCATTACTAACACCAAACTCTTCTTTCCCAAATGCATTATTTATTTGCTGACATTAAATTCTATTTTAAAAAGTCTGTCTTGGCATATATATAATAAAACAAAAATTGGATATAACTACACTGCTGTGTTTATTTCAGCAGAGCAGTGTTAGAAAACTCATAGGCAAACTCAGCTGGCTGTTTTTTTCCTGTCCCCAAGCAGCTGCTTTTAAAAATTCTAGGAACATATAAAGTAAAGAAAGAACAGGAGAGATTTCAAATTCTGCTTGGTTAACTGGATTTTTTTTTTCTCTTTGATAGTATTGCACGGCACCAGGATTTGTTCTTTCACTAAACTTTATGCAACTCTATTTCCAGTTTTTTAAGGAATCTCCACACTGTTCTCCATAGTGGCTGTACTAGTTTGCATTCCCACCAACAGTGTAAGAGGGTTCCCTTTTATCCACACCCTCTCCAGCATTTATTGCTTGTAGATTTGTATAATATCATATAAGAAACGAATTGCCAGTTCAGGTTTGATGCAGGATACAGGATGCTTGGGGCTACTGCTCTGGGATGACCCAGAGGGATGGTACGGGGAGGGAGGTGGGAGGGGGGTTCAGGATGGGGAACATATGTACATCCGTGGTGGATTCATGTTGATGTATGGCAAAACAAATACAATATTGTAAAGTAAAAAATAAAAAAATTAAAAAAAATTTTATGCAACTAAGTGCAAAAGTTACAGTCTTTTTTGACATACACTGATGTTTAGAAAAATTAACCATATACTGACTATAAAATTAACCATAAGCTAGCTGTAAAGTGTGTCTCAACACATGTAAAGGACTGCAATATAACAGACAATTAAGTCAGACATGGATAACAACCATAAAACTAGGACATATCCATATGATTAGAAATTCAAGAAATTATCACATAAATAACATATGTTTCAAAGAAAAAATCATAAAAGATTCAGTAATATTTCAAATTGAGTAATAAAAATGTAAGATTTCATAACTTGTGAAATGTTGGTAAATTATTACCCAGAGGATATTTTATTTTAAATGCATTTATTAGAAAAGAAGAAATTATGAAAATAGGTCAAATAAGCAACCATCTCAAGAAGTTATTGAAAGAAGAGCAAATTAAGCAAAGGGAAGTAAAAGGAAGGGAAAAAAAGATAAGAGAAGAACTTCATGAAATATAAACTAATCATAGAATGGAGAGGACCAAAAGAACCAAAAGCTGGTTCTGTTAAAAGATTATAAAATTGATATAACTTACCAAATCTGACACATACAAAGAAAAAAAAGCAAAAAAGCCAAAAACCTACAATTATTAAGGAAATAGTAATTAAAACAATCTTACCTTAAAGAAAACTTCAAGCCCAAATGGCTCTAACAAAAATATTATGCACTATTAAATGAAATTGAGAAGATATGTGTAAGATATTTTTGTAGAAATTCATACACAGTGAAGTGAAATCTTAAAAGGCTGAAATAAATGGAAATGTATACTACATGCATGGATCAGGGAACTTAGACTGCAAAGAAGTCAGTTCTCCATACATTGATTTATAAATTTAGTAAAATCTCTACCCAAATCCCTACATAAGTCTCTGTGGAACAAGAGAAGCTGAATTTAAATTTGCAAGGAGATGCAGAGTTCTAACATTAACTCTTATTACAAGTGTGTGTGCAGAGGCAGACTTTCCACAGAGCTTACGCTGTCCACGGTCAGGACCCTTGGAGATGTGCAAACACTGTGTTCACGTGGTTGCATGTTTTTGTGAAATGTGTAACCATAGACAGAAATAGCTCTGCCTTTTCTCTCTGAATCCACCTCCCTTACCCACCTGCTCAAGTTGGCTGACTTTGGAATGGCTGTGGGCATTTGAGGGATCTGAATGGGGAGAGTGGAGTTGGGGGTCTATTTAAAATCGGTGGCCTGTGTATGTGGCTCTCAGTCACTTCCATATGGAGCTTCTTCAGTTGTCAGAATGGCTTCAGGAACACTCTTAAGGCCCCTGGGCTAACTCACCCAGAGTTGCCACCTGAAGATGAGGGGCCACAGTCTGTAGCACAACATGGTTTGTCTTAAGGAATTTAGTGGGCAGAGGACGAGAAACCAGATGGGGAAAGTGGTGCCTGAAGCTAGTCCGTGTGAAAATTTCCCAGTAACAGATGCATAAAATATTCAGCAGAGAGTTCATTTCTCATTGATGATCAAATCAAAATAGGAGTTCTGTTTCAGGCATACACATGGCAATGTAGGGTATAATCATAATATATTGTAATAAAAGGTTTGTGAATATGATCATCTCTTCAAAATGTCTTATTTTATAGATTTAATGCCTTTCCATCTTACTGTCCTAACTGCTGCCACTTCAGGGGTGACAGCAAATTAGCACAAATTTCTTTTTCCTTTACCACAATATCACAGACAGAAGTTTGGTTTTTACCTTAGATCTTAGCAACCTCAGCCTATAATTTTCTTACTTTCACATTTTTCACTTAATGGAAGCACTTTATGGCTTCTCTTTGGCATAAACAAATTGCCAGCATCCATATCCATGCACATCTGGGTGATTATTAAGTAAAACAAGGATCCCGTGAGAGAAAGCCCTCTGAGACTATGAAAGCTGATGTGATAACCAAGTGGTCCTGTGTCCCTAATGCTGGGGTGCTTGGGACAAGGAGAGATTCCTGTCCTGGAAAGGACAGAGCAGGACTCATGAGAAGTCCTGACACTACTCAGAGTGTGCACAATTTAAAATTTATGAATGATTTGCTTCTGGAATGTTCTGTCCAATATTTTCAGATTATAGCTGACCATGGGTAACTGAAACAATAGGAAGCAAAACCGCAAATAAAGAAGAGGCTGTCCCTGTTATTAAACTTGTTTGTTTCTCTCCTGTTAACTTGAGTTTTATTGCAGAGGGCCTCAGCCAAGAACCTAGGAAGATAGAGGGAATATTATTTTTCTCCCCCACAACATTATTAAAATTGTAAATGTCTATTCATCCAAATACCATAGTAAGGATAGCTAGGGAGAGAAAATACACATGCTACATATAGAATTGTGCTATGGTTTTTCCTGTGGTCATGTATGGATGTGAGAGTTGGACTGTGAAGAAGGCTGAGCGCCGAAGAATGGATGCTTTTGAACTGTGGTGTTGGAGAAGACTCTTGAGAGTCCCTTGGACTGCAAGGAGATCCAACCAGTCCATTCTGAAGGAGATCAGCCCTGGGTGTTCTTTGGAGGAATGATGCTAAAGCTGAAACTCCACTACTTTGGCCACCTCACGTAAAGAGCTGACACATTGGAAAAGACTCTGATGATGGGAGGGATTGGGGGCAGGAGGAGAAAGGGACGACCGAGGATGAGATGGCTGGACGGCATCATGGACTCGATGGACGTGAGTCTGAGTGAACTCCGGGAGATGGTGATGGACAGGGAGGCCTGGCGTGCTGCCATTCATGGGGTCGCAAAGAGTCGGACACGACTGAGTGACTGGACTGAACTGAACTGAACAGGTACACATCTAAAATACATTGATCCACAATCAAAAAGAAAGAAATAAAAGTGGACAGAATTCACTTCAGAAGGGAAGAAATTCAAATGTGCAATAAATGTGTAAAAAGATGCTCAAATCTCATTAGCCATCAGAGATATGCAGACAAAACCACACTGTGATGCCGCTACACTATACTACATTAGTGAATTTAAGAAGACTTTACTCCTATAGAGCAAATGGGAATACTTTCTACTAATGAGAGAAGTATAGCTTGATAACCTTTTGGACAAATACTCAGGAGTTTCTACTAAAACTAATATATTATCACCACATGATTAGCAACTTTACTCCCAGATACACACCCTACAGAAATGCAGGCTTGTATACAATGTGGTCGTTCTTCAAGAATATCCACAGCCGCACTGTTGGTTGCAGAGCCAAACTGGAAACAACCCAAATATTAATCAACAACATAATGCTCTGTAGATTCCATTGTATAACGTAGACAGTCAACTGTGTATCCACACAACAATATTACTGAATCTTAAATGCATAATATTAAGCAAAGAACATAAAAGAACACGTGTTACATGATTTCATTCACAGAAAGTTAAAAACAGGCAAAATTAAACTATATTACTTAGGAATTGACAGTTAGGTAGTAAAATTTTAAAGAAAAATCAAGGAAGCATTTCTAATGAAATTCAGGATTTGGTTCCCATGGGTGTGGGAAGAGTAGAAAAGAGACAGGAATTTCAGGGAAATGCTAGTAACATTTCCTGTATTTTTTACCTGAGTAGAGTTATAGAGGTTTTTTATTTTTGCTTTATATTTTAATAATCTGATAAATTATGTTTCATATATTTATTCTGTTTCAATATAAAATTGTTCTTTAAATATAATATTCCAAGGAGGAATAAATTCTCCTGTACTCTCTAGGTTTTTCTGTCTAGTCTAAAAGTTAAATTGACATGAGACAGATTAACAGGAGAAAATCAAACAAGCCTTTAATGGCATGTTCACATGGAGAGACCCAGGAAAACTGAGTAACTCCTCAAAATGTCTGAAACCTTGACCTTAAATACCACCTTAATTAAAGACGAAAGGGGATGTTGGGGTAGTGGTTTGGGACTTTAGAAGGAGGATGGCAGTTCATATAGAGATGGGGAAGCAGAGGTCTGGTAAACAGCTGTTTGCTGGGTCAGCCGAGAGAAGGGGGCACAGAAGAGGAATTTTAACAGACTTTGCTAGTTCCTCCCCGTCTAAACACCCAGATCCTTCTGTAGTGGCCTATGTTGACATCTCCTTTCCTGAACCAGCTTCCCTGTCTACATTCTTTAGGTCAGTGAAGGGGAAGGTCAAGTGTTCTTCCAGATTCTTCAGGCCTGTAATTGTTTTAAGCTAAAAATAAGCTAAATGCCAGAGACACATTTTGCTGTGGCAAATTTTGCTCCCCTACAAATGCATACTAAAATTGAACAATATTAAACTTCACTCCAGATAAACATTTACTAAGGACAGAATGTCTGTTTTGTAAGCAGTTAAGTTAGGGAGTACTAGGAGAAAGAGAGCCAGGAATGGTTTTCTTGACATCGGTTCAGTTCAGTTGCTCCAGCGTCTCTGACACTTTGTGACCCCATGGACTGCAACACCTGTCCATCACCAACTGCCAGAGTTGCTCAAACTCATGTCCATCAAGTCAGTGATGCCATCCAACCATCTCATCCTGCCGTCCCCTTCTCCTCCTGCCTCCTGACAACAGATGCTGTCATTTTGATCTCTGGTTCTTCTGCCTTTTCTAAATCCAGCTTCAACATCTAGAAGTCCATGGTTTGTGTACTGTTGAAGCCTAGCTCGGAAAATTTTGACCATTACTTTGCTAGCAGGTGAGATGAGTGCAACTGTGTGGTCGTTTGAGCACTTTTTGGCATTGCCTTTCTCTGGGATTGGAATGAAAACTGACCTTTTCCAATCCTGTGGCCACTGATGAGTTTTTCCAAATTTGCTGGCATATTGAGTGCAGCACTTTCACAGCATCATTTTTTAGGATTTGAATTAGCTCAACTGGAATTCAATCACCTCTGCTAGCTTTGTTCATAGTGATGCTTCCTAATGCCCACTTGACTTTGCATTCCAGGATGTCTGGCTCTAGGTAAACGATCACACCATCATGGTTATCTGGGTCATTAGGATCTTCTTCTTCTTTTTTTTTCTGTATAGTTTTTCTCTGTATTCTTGCCACCTCTCCTTAGTATCTTCTGCTTCCAGTAGGTCCATACCATTTCTGTCCTTAATTGTACCCATCTCTGGATGAAATATTCCCTTGGTATCTCTAATTATCTTGAAGAGAACTCTAGTCTATCCTATTCTGTTGTTTTCCTCTATTTCTTTGCAGGATCATTTAGGAAAGCTTTTTATCTCTCCTTGCTATTGTTTAGAACTCTGCATTCAGATGAGTATATTATTCTACTTTTCCGTTGGTTTTTGCTTCTCTTCTTTTCTCAGCTATTTGTGAAAACTCCTCAGACAACTGTCTTGCCTTTTTGCATTTCTTCTTCTTGGGGATGGTTTTGATCACCGCCTCCTGTACAGTGTTATGAATCTACATCCATAGTTCTTCAGGCACTCTATCATATCTAATCCCTTGAATCTATTTGTCAGTTTAACTGTGTAATCGTAAGAGATTTGATTTAGGTCATACCTGAATGGTCTAGTTGTTTTCCGTACTCTTTTCAATTTGACTCTGAATTTGGCAATAAGGAGTTCATGATCTGATCCACAGTCAGCTCCTGGTCTTGTTTTTGCTGACTGTATAGAGCTTCTCTATCTTTGTCTGCAAAGAATATTATTAATCTGATTTTGGTACTGACCATCTGGTGATGTCCATGTGTTGCAGGAAGGCGGACCCCTTCCAGGGCCCGAAACTGGGCTCTTGTCTAACACTCAGAAATGAATTGTCCGAGGAGACACATGTGCTGGCAAAGCAAGAGATTTTATTGGGAAAGGGCACCCGGGTGGAGAGCAGTAGGGTAAGGAAAC
Organism: Redunca redunca; assembly: GCA_006410935.1. Taxonomy (NCBI): domain Eukaryota; kingdom Metazoa; phylum Chordata; class Mammalia; order Artiodactyla; family Bovidae; genus Redunca; species Redunca redunca. The sequence goes on from SJYQ01007423.1 coordinate 130,591, forward strand.
CCAGGAGACCTGCTCTGCCACGTGGCTCGAAAGGCCAGGTTTTATGGTGATGGGATTATTTTCTGGGTGGTTTTTGACCAATCATTCTGGCGCATGCATCGATCAGCCAAGATGGATGCTAGCAAGAGGGATTCGGGGAAGTGGATGGACACGCAGTGTCTCCTCTAGACCTTTCCCGAACTCTTCCGGTTGGTGGTGGCTTATTAGTTCCGTATTTCTTATCAGGATCTCCTGTCATAAAACAACTCATGCAAATGGTTACTATGGTACCTGGCCAGCATGGGCGGTTTCAATCAGTGTGCTTCTCCTAACAACTCCCCCCTGAGAGACTTCATACTCAAGATACTTCTTGGGAATTGGGGTGGAGGTCTCTTTCTTCTGTAACTTCTTCCTGCTGTGCATGGGCATAGGCCTGCCTAGCAGAGCAGAAGTCTCTCTCTACCTGATCGATATTGGGATGTTCCACATCTGAAACCAGTTTCTACCCTTGTGAAAGAAAGTGAAAGAAAGTTAAAGTGAAGTCGCTCAGTCGTGTCCGACTCTTTGCAACCTCATGGACTGTAGCCTATCAGGCTCCAGCATCCATGGGATTTACCAGGCAAGAGTACTGGAGTGGATTCCCATTTCCTTCTCCAGGGGATCTTCCCGACCCAGGAATTGAACCTGGTCTCCCGCATTACAGGCAGACACTTTACCGTCTGAGCCACCGGTCAGAGATGAAATAGACAAGGGCCAAACATGAGACCTAACAGGATGGTCATCTCTGGTCCCAGAAACAGAAGGCAACATTTGGGGTGAGGGTTGCAGGGTTTGTGACCCTTATTGATTGGTTGGTGGTGAGGCAACAGAGCTGTGCTCCAGGAATCTTGTGTTCAGTCTGAAGTTCCCATCCTCCACCTGGGTGGGGGCTCAAAGACATTGTTATGCATATTTCTTTGAGTAGGAACCACGACTCTGTCTGGAGGCTGTACCAACCTTTGATTGTTTCTCCAGTTTCTGTATCCCCTCCCTTCCCTGATTAGCAACTGTTTGAATCCACCCTTTGGAACTCAGGGAAGGTCAAGGAGGCTGAGTGAAGCCTATATCCTACAGATAAGAAATGGAGAACACAGAACAGATCTGTACTCCAGAGCGCCACAGAGTCCCGCTCAGTTTTAATTTAGGGAACTGGGCAACTATGACTGTGATAACTTCCTGTCAAAATGGGGCATAAGACTGCCTCAGCTTGGAGTATAGACACTGAATTGGAAGTATTTCTGAGTTCCAAGTTCTAGATCTGAGTCTTGTATGATTAAAATCCTAATCCCTTGGTCTGCCATTTTGGTGTAACAGACCCAATTAGAAGTAGTTGGAGGAGTGATAACTGGAATTTAGTAGACAAAATAAATCTCATTTCTTTTTAGAAGAATAGGCCTGAAACCCAGTCCGGACCTGGCACTTCAGGGAGACTTGTAGCCAGGTAGCCAGTTGCCTAGTTTTATAAAAAGTAAGGTTACTAGCTTCCAGCAGACATTGTTTTGAGAATGGTGGCATCCAAGCCTGACATGACTCAGAAAACTCAAGTGTTTAGCAATACAAGGTCTAATTTGAAAGTACACGCATAGCATCACCTAGTTATTTCTTATAAACTTTTCCTTAATAGCCAAAGCAGATTTCACTGTTAATGATGTCAATATTTCTCTAGGTTTGAGAAGATGCAAGAATTGGGACTCATAAAATCTTCTCCTGAAAAGATCTAACTATCTGAAGGCCTGTTATGCCAGTTTTTCCCAGAGCACAGAGTGCCTCATTCCTGATTTTCACCCTGAACTCCTTTCAGGGGCGTTGAAAGTCAGCAGTTGCAGCGGCCATGATTTAATCTTTGTAGATGTAGATGGCAAGTGTCAGTCTTCAGTTGGCAGAGCCCATTTTTGCTCATAAACTTGACCATGATTTTGAGGGGGGCATTTCATGACCATTTTATCCCATGGTGCCGAGAATGTCCATTCTCAGGTTTGGCAAAGATTTTGTTGACAGGCCACTCAATGTGCTGCTACTGGTCTAGGCCATAAAACAGTATCCAAAATTCTCTGGACCACCTGTCTTACTAGCCTCTTGGTCCAGGAAAATATTCCTTCTTGTTGCTTCTTCCCATATCTAGAGTTACACTGTTACCATCATCAGTCTCATATGGGACTATATTTTATTCAGTTAGAGGCCTCACACACTCATTTGACAGTGTAAGAAACAGTAATTTTGTAAAACAGGTGAAATACAAATAACATAGCCAGCAGTATTAGTAAAGTCACAAGTAAGACTTAAGAGCTTCCATTAGATGTAGCCCAGTATATCTCAGGTCATCTGACTTAGTCTGCTCTGTAGAATCTTTATCTTCCAGGGAAATTATATATTGGCATCGTCTATAAGGCACATAGCCCAGTTTTCTAGTGTTACTAGACTGATTATCTGCCGGGAGCCAGCGTGAGGAATCCCACCCATGACAAGGTCATGCGTCTATAAGGCACATAGCCCAGTTTTCTAGTGTTACTAGACTGATTATCTGCCGGGAGCCAGCGTGAGGAATCCCACCCATGACAAGGTCATGCAGAAGGAAGCCTGATAATACGCAAGGTCGTGATCGGCTTCAGGTGTTCCCCCTGGCATTTCCTGAGCACCCACCCCCCAAGACCAGAATCTGCCTGCTTTACTGTGTTATGCTTTCCACCTACTCTTCTGTCATTAACAGGGGGCTGTCCCCCCACCACCTTTTTCTGGAAAAAATTAGAGCTTTTAGATAATAAATCTCCTGGGCATAATACGAGTGTTTCAATCCCAAAACCCCTTTGATGGCTTTCTAGCCTGCCTGCAGGACTCGTACAGCTGCGCATGTGATTGTTTGAGGCCTCCTGACCGCAGGAGGCACAGGAAGCTTAAAACATCCTAGGAATGTAGGGGCTTCCGAGGAGTCAAAATCATTAGAATAGGACTGATTAAAAGTTTCATTTGTTGAGCCAATACTTGCTGCCAAATTTTCATATCCTTTATTTTTAGATATAGTTGGTATATAGAAAAACAAGTGGTAGACCTAGTATTAGCAACATTAGATCTTTGAGTTAAATACCTTCTTTGTTATAACCCACTGTGCCTTTGTTCTATAGAGATGTAACTTTAGTGCTTTAAGGAGATGCATATTAAAGAAAAACACTTCAGGGGAAACAAAATTAACATTCATTAAGAAAAAGAGCCAAAAAGTGTTAGCAAGCCTCTTGGCCAGAAGATAATATAAATCACCTGAGACCTTTTGTATACAAAAAGATATACAGAAAGAGTCTGGGCTGCTAACGCTACATAATTTTGTATTACCCATTGATCTCTATGTATAATAAAAAATATAAAAGGCCTTGAAGGACAGTAGAGGC
>SJYQ01007423.1:135019-157993 GCA_006410935.1 Redunca redunca
TATTAGATAGGTCAACAAACAAACATTAATATCAGGTATTTAATATTGAATATTTCCCAGTTCACATGAACCTGGAATTTATTGTTTAATTTAGAATTACTTGATTTGTAAGCACTTACCTTTTTTTAAGGCAAATAAATAGAGCTCATTTACAAATTAACCTCAAAAATATTACCCAGAGACAAAGACATACCAAGACATATTTAGACAGACACAGTGCAAGATCTAGCTTCAAGTCTTTTTTCCCTTTTTCCTCAGTGTCAGGAGTTAGAGATGGCCTAGATGACTGTTCCTGAGAGCCCTGGTCTCAAGGCACAGGGAAAGAAAATCAAGTTCTAACAAAATGGCAGCAGGTCTAAACCAAATGGTGGCCAGACAAAGCAAAATGGCCATCAAAAATCACAACACAGAACAGAGTTAAAACACACACATATAAACCTGGCAGTCTTCATCAAAGTGAAAGTGAAAGTGAAGTCGCTCAGTCGTGTCTGACTCTTTGCAACCCGTGGACTGTAGCCCACCAAGCTCCGCCATCCATGGGATTCTCCAGGCAAGAATATTGGAGTGGGTTGCCATTTCCTTCTCCAGGAGATCTTCCCGACCCAGGGATCAAACCCAGGTCTCCCACATTGCAAGCAGATGCTTTAACCTCTGAGCCACCAGGGAAGCCCTTAAATACAAGAATACAGTCTCTCAGAAAACCTCCCATAGAGACACAGAACTTCAGATCCAAGTACTAACATCAAAGATTTCAACGGTGGAAAGGAAGCCAGGTTGAAAGAAGAAGGGGAAAGAGGTGGGAGAGGGGGGCGAAAGGGGTGGCCTTACAGATATCTCCTACCACCTACAGATACCCAGGCATTATGGGACTTTTCCCTGGGCCTCTAGAGAAGGGAGGACTGGAACTCGGCCCTACCAAAAATTAGACCAGACCAGAACCAGAATTCGAGTTCTCTGCCAAGAGGAGGTGATCAGTCTCCTATCCTCAGCTCAGGCTGAGGGGCCTTCGACCAGATTCCTGAGTCCAGGACTGGGGGACTAGAAAAACAAGGAAGGATAGGAAGGGTTAAGGAGAGGAAAGAGAGAGGGAAGGGGAGAGAGGTCAATAAAGTCTCTTGTTCCTTACTGGTCGGGCACTCTGGCCAGTTGTCTGCATCAGGAGGAGACCAGGGACAAAAGGGTCCCAGTTGTGGCCGCTGGGTCTGGTCCATTGGCAGGCAAGTTGGCCCCTGAGTACCGCGAGTGGTCAGGATGTCAGTCTCAGAGAAGAAGAGTCCCCGCCAGAGTCACCATTTGTTGCAGGAAGGCAGACCCCTTCCAGGGCCCGAAACTGGGCTCTTGTCTAACACTCGGAAATGAATTGTCCAAGGAGACATATGTGCTGACAAAGCAAGAGATTTTATTGGGAAAGGGCACCCAAGTGGAGAGCAGTAGGGTAAGGGAACCCAGGAGAACTGCTGTGCTGCATGGCTCGCAAGGTCGGGTTTTATGGTAATGGGATTAGTTTCTGGATGGTCTTTGACCAATCATTATAATTCAGAGTCTTTCCTGGTGGCACACGCATCACTCAGCCAAGATGGATGCTAGCCAGAGGGATTCTGGGAAGTGGACAGACACGCAGTGTCTCCTTTAGTTCCGTATTCCTTATCAGGATCTCCTGTCACAAAACAACTCATGCAAATGGTTACTATGGTACCTGGCCAGGGTGGGCGGTTTCAATCAGTGTGCTTCCCCTAACACATGTATAGAGTCATCTCTTGTGTTGTTGGAAGAGGGTGTTTGCTATGACCAGTGTGTTCTCTTGGCAAAACTTTGTCAGCTTTTGCCCTGATTCATTCTGTACTACAGGCCAAATCTGCCTGTTATTCCAGCTCTCTCTTGACTTCCTTCTTTTGCATTCCAGTCTCTTTTGATGAAAAGGACATCTTTTTTGGTGTTATTTCTAGAAGGTCTTGTAGGTCTTCATAAAATCATTCAACTTCAGCATCTTCAGCTCTAGAGGCTGGGCATATACTTGGATTACTGTGATGTTTAATTACTGTGCCTAGGAAAAAAACAGATCATTCTGTCATTTTTGAGATTGCATACAAGTACTGCATTTCAGACTCTTTTGTTGACTATGAGGGCTATTCCATTTCTTCTAAGGAGTGCTTGCCCAGTAGTAGATATAATGGTCATCTGAATTAAATTTGCCCATTCCAGTCCATTTTAGTTCACTGATTCCTAAAGTGTCAACGTTCACTCTTGCCATCTCCTGTTCGACCACTTCCAATTTACTTTGATTCATGGGCCTAACATTCCAGGTTTGTAAGCAATATTGTTTTTTACAGCACCAGCCTTTACTTCCATCACCAGTCACATCCACAACTAGGCATTGTTTTTGCTTTGGCTAAGCCTCTTCATTCTTTCTGGAGCTATTTCTGCACTCTTCTCAAGTAGCACAATGGGTACCTACCAACCTGGGGAGTTCATCTTTCAGTGTCATATCTTTTTATGCTTCCATACTGTTCATAGGGTTCTCAGGACAAGAATACAAAGACAAGTGGTTTGCCATTCCTTTCTCCAGTGGATTGCATTTTGTCAGAATTCTCCACCATGACCCATCGATCTTGGGTGACACTACATGGCATAGCTCATAGAAAAGTCATTTTTTCCCAAGACATCTTAGGATCTAAGAGTAGCTGCAATGCTCACCCTTCATCAGATCTCAATATTAATGATCTTAGGGGAACAAAGGAATACAGGGACAGAGAAAAAAAGTCAAACAGTAGTGCAGTCATAAAGCAGAGTACAGGCTTCCCTAGTGCTCAGTTGGTAGAGAATCTGCCCACCATGTGGGAGACCTGGGTTCCATCTCTGGGTTGGGAAGATCCCCTGTAGGTGGGCATGGCAACCCACTCCAGTATTCTTGCCTGGAAAATCCCCAAGGACAGAGGAGCCTGGTAGGGTACAGTCCATGGAATCAGAAAGAATCAGACAGGACTGAGCGACTAAGCACAGCACACAAAGAAGAGTACCAGTTCCTCCTGAGGAACACAGTACATAAAACTTATCTTTGAGTTCTGTAGGAACTGACTCCCACCCAAGTGGAGGATGGAAGGATGATGTTGACCTTCCTGATTTCAATCAAGTCAAGCTTGGACTGTGTCAACCTTTGCTCCAATCCTATGCTGAGCTCTTCTCTGCCTCCTCAACACCCCCACCCCCACTTCCATGAATATGCATGTATGCTTAGCTTAGCACTTCCTCAGTTGTGCAGTTCTGGGAGTTACAGCTTTGGGAAAGATATCCAGTGTTTTCCTTTTTTGATGCAAGTAATAAATCCTTCTCCCCACTGCAGGCTCAACACCCACCAAGAGGCAAATCCAGTTTTCCAATAATAATTCCACCTGTCAAAATGAAAGTCAGAGGTTCCTGATAATTTTTAATAGAACTTAGCCTTCTGCAAAAATGTTGCTTATTATCCTGTGGAAAACTTTTCTTTGGACACTCACAGCCTAGCTTTGTTGAATATCTTCTTTTGGTGATGCATTATCTATCTCTGCTAAATACCTGAGTGGAATAAAGTATTTCCTATAGGCGAACTTACATTTTGGTATTAAGGATTCAGATCTCTCAACTAGTGCAAAAAATAATTAGTGGAAAAAAGGCAACTGAAAGCAAAGAACTGTTAAACACTTATGAGAACAAAAGATAATGTATGTAATAAAAATAACTTTTGAGTGTTCATTCGCATTTACTTAATAACTCAGCATATTATAAAAACCGAAGCACTTCAGCTAGCATTCTGATTCTTCCTAGACATATAATAAAGCTGAATAAGGAAAAATTCACTAGTGGAATTTGCCAAAGTGCATTTATTCCAAAGGATTTATTGAATGATTTCTGTGTACCCTACACTGTTCTAAATGAGCAGATGATAGTAACATACAAAGCAGTCAAAATCTGTGCTCTCTAGGAGTTTGCATTCTCATTTGGAAGACAGGTAAGAAACAAATAGTTATAATCTTATCAGGCAGAGAAAGTGCTATGAAGACAAATAAAGCAGGGTAGAGGGGCAGTGAGGATACCAAACCAGGTGGAGTAGAATGCTGAAAGCTGGTCTTGGTGTCATCAGTTTGCTGGTTTGTAAGGCGGATGAGGGCAATTTCTCAGAAAGCAGATGTAGTTTGCAATGGTGAGAGTGTCTGCAGAAATATAAAAGGCTGGGTGTTCCCCACGTATGGAAAAACTTAAAAAAATTTCTGCATATGGGGAAAATTTCTATGAGATTCATAGATGCATTGTAAGAAATAAGCTAGTAGCTCATTCTCCTCTTTCAATTCAGACTTTCCATTAACTGGTTTCAAGAAGAGATTCTGGGTCTCATTATATTCATACAACATATGGAGATTTCTATTTCCTAAGGCAAGAAGTTGGGAAGTACTACACAACGCAGGAGTCGGCTAAAAACTTTTTATTCTCTTACTTTTGAGATTCTTTCTAAATTGTACACTTTCCTTATTCCTGACTGTAAAAGAATGGTTAAACTGAGACGATTAAATTATTTGTAGAGGTTTGAGACCCTCGTGTGATGGACATCACTGACTTCAAGAGTATTCAATTATCTTTATGTTTGAATGAAGTAGAGGAGTAAAATACATGTGTATTTTACCCAGGACCACCCCCAACTACTGTCAGCATGATCCCTGTAATAATGTCGCCCCCTTCTCTCTAAAACCAGAGCATAGCAAATATAATCAAACATATAAAAGTGCTTTCAAAATCTCATTGAGAAAAATTTTAAATATTTTAATGAATTTATTTTAATTAGAAGATAATTACTTTACAATATTGTGATGATTTTTGCTATACATCAACCTGAATTGGCCACAGTTTTACATGTGTCCCCTCAATCCTGAATCCCCTTCCTACCTCCCTCCCCACCCTATCCCTCTGGGTTTTCCCAGAGCACCAGCTTTGGATGCCTTTAGAGTCCATAAGTTTAGCCCTCGTTGAAAGACTTGGAAGTAAAGCACATAAAAGTTTGAAAACCTCTTAGTTTCTAGTTCAGTCACTCAGTCGTGTCCGACTCTTTGCGACCCCATGAACCACAGCACACCAGGCTTCCCTGTCCATCACCAGCTCCCGGAGCTTGTTCAAACTCATGTCCATTGAGTCGTTGATGCCATCCAGCCATCTCATCCCTCTGTCATCCCCTTCCCCTCCTGCCTTCAATCTTCCCCAGCATCAGAATCTTTTCCAAGGAGTCAGTTGTTCACATCAGGTGGCCAAATACTGGAGTTTCAGCTTCAGCATCAGTACTTCCAATGAATATTCAGGACTGATTTCCCTTAGGATGGACTGGTTGGATCTCCTTGCAGTCCAAGGGACTTTCAAGAGTTTTCTCCAACACCATAGTTCAAAAGCATTCATCGCCACCCCCCCCGCCCCCCGCAAGAGGAAACCATATTTTTTTTTCTTATTTTTTTTCTTTTACTTTATTTTACTTTACAGTACTGTATTGGTTTTGTCACAGCCCTATTCACAGACTGGTTCCAAAAAGGAAAAGGAGTACGTCAAGGCTGTATATTGTCACACTGCTTATTTAACTTGTATGCAGAGTACATCATGAAAAATACTGGGCTGGAAGAAGCACAAGCTGGAATCAAGATTGCTGGGAGAAAAATCAATAACCTCAGATATGCAGATGACACCACCCTTATGGCAGAAAGTGAAGAGGAACTAAAGAGCCTCTTGATGAAAGTGAAAGAGGAGAGTAAAAGTGTTGGCTTAAAACTCAACATTCAGAAAACTAAGATCATGGCATCTGGTCCCATCACTTCATGGGAAATAGAGGGGGAAACAGTGTCAGACTTTATTTTTGGGGGCTCCAAAATCACTGCAGATGGTGACTGCAGCCATGAAATTAAAAGATTCTTACTCCTTGGAAGGAAAGTTATGACCAACCTAGATAACATATTAAAAAGCAGAGACATTACTTTGCCAACAAAGGCCTGTCTAGTCAAGGCTATGGTTTTTCTTGTGGTCATGTATGGATGTGAGAGTTGGACTGTGAAGAAAGCCGAGTGCCAAAGAATTGATGCTTTTGAACTGTGGTGTTGGAGAAGACTTTTGAGAGTCCCTTGGACTGCAAGGAGATCCAACTAGTCCATCCTAAAGGAGATCAGTCCTGGGTGTCCACTGGAAGGAGTGATGCTAAAGCTGAAACTCCAATACTTTGGCCACCTCATGGGAAGAGTTGACTCATTGGAAAAGACTCTGATGCTGGGAGGAATTGGGGGCAGAAGGAGAAGGGGACGACCCAGGATGAGATGGCTGGATGGCATCACTGATTCGATGGATGTGAGTCTGAGTGAACTCCAGGTGTTGGTGATGGACAGGGAGGCCTGGCGTGCTGCGATTCATGGGNNNCTCCTTGGAAGGAAAGTTATGACCAACCTAGATAACATATTAAAAAGCAGAGACATTACTTTGCCAACAAAGGCCTGTCTAGTCAAGGCTATAGTTTTTCTTGTGGTCATGTATGGATGTGAGAGTTGGACTGTGAAGAAAGCCGAGTGCCAAAGAATTGATGCTTTTGAACTGTGGTGTTGGAGAAGACTTTTGAGAGTCCCTTGGACTGCAAGGAGATCCAACTAGTCCATCCTAAAGGAGATCAGTCCTGGGTGTCCACTGGAAGGAGTGATGCTAAAGCTGAAGCTCCAGTACTTTGGCCAGCTCATGCGAAGAGTTGACTCATTGGAAAAGACTCTGATGCTGGGAGGAATTGGGGGCAGGAGGAGAAGGGGACGACCCAGGATGAGATGGCTGGATGGCATCACTGATTCGATGGATGTGAGTCTGAGTGAACTCCAGGTGTTGGTGATGGACAGGGAGGCCTGGCGTGCTGCAATTCATGGGGTCGCAAAGAGTCGACACGACTGAGCGACTGAACTAAACTGAACTGATCTCACATCCATACATGACTACTTGAAAAACCATAGCTTTAATTAGATGGACATTTTTTGGTAATTTCTATGTTTTTTAATATGCTTTCTAGATTGGTCATAGCTTTTCTTCCAAGGAGCAAGCGTCTTTTAATTTCATGGCTACAGTCATCATCTGCAGTGATTTTGGAGTCCAGAAAAATAAAGTCTCTCATTATTTCCACTGTTTCCCCATCCATTTGCCATGAAGTGTTGTGACTAGATTCCATGATCTTAGTTTTCTGAATGTTGAGTTTTAAGCCAACTTTTTTACTCTCCTCTTTCACTTTCATCAAGGGGCTCTTTAGTTCCTCTTCGTTTTCTACCATAATGCTGGTGTCATCTGCATATCTGAGGTTATTGATATTTCTCCTGGAAATCTTGATTCAGCTTGTGCTTTATCCAGCCCAGCATTCACATGATGTATTCTGCAAATAAGTTAAACAAGCAGGGTGACAATATACAGCCTTGACATACTCCTTTCCTGATTTGGACTACTCCGTTGTTCCATGTCCCATCTAACTGTTACTTCTTGACCTGCGTACAAATTTCTCAGNTATAAGTTAAACAAGCAGGGTGACAATATACAGCCTTGACATACTCCTTTCCTGATTTGGACTACTCCGTTGTTCCATGTCCCATCTAACTGTTACTTCTTGACCTGCGTACAAATTTCTCAGGAGGCAGGTAAGGTGGTCTGGTATTCCCATCTCTTTAAGAATTTTCCACAGTTTGTTGTTCACGCAGTCAAGGGCCTTGGCATAATCAATAAAGCAGGAGTAGAACTGGAACTCTCTTTGAGAGTTCTGGAACTCTCTTGCTTTCTTGATGATCCAACGGATGTTGGCAATTTGATCTCTTTTTCGGTATCATTTACATTTTTAACAAGAGTCAGACTGATACTGCCACATCGTTCTTGGAAACTTTTCCACGGTTTAACTACAAGTGTAAGTTCTGTTAGGAAAAAAAAAAAAAAAAAGACCCATATCTAATTTTTTAGTACTTAATAGATAACACTAAATAGCCAGTATTAATAATAATGAGTAGTCAGTTGTTTTAGACAACTGTTTTAAAAATAATTGGTACCTTAATACATTCTTAAGTTTACTGGTGCTGACACATGTCTTTGTTCTTAACAGATTCTCAAAAATGACCATCACCCATTTGATGTTCCTATTGTTCTCCTTAGCTGCTGTGTTCATGTGAGATAGAGGAAAGCAGCAGATGTAAAAGAAGTGGTTACTATTTTCAGTGAATAGTATCTGATGTGTGACTTTTGAAAGAAATCAAAACTTTCCTTAGTTAGAAGCAGTCTTGTAAACATTTACTGGAATCTGACTAATGCTGGACTGATCAACGTGATGAGAGGGAACCAAAAAGAACTGTCCTGAACCAGATTATGAGAAGCCTCCTGCAGGAAGCACAATCTTCCACCCCAAAGTGTGTCTCTTGGACACGAGGCCTAATTTAGGCTGATTATTTTTAAAAATCAGGAAGCTTTTCTGGCTTTGTTTTTGTTCTGTTGTTGTTGTTTGCTTGCTTTCCCTATCCCTTAACTGCCTAAAAAAAATGTTTAAAAAAAATTAAAAAGGGTTTGTTCCCAGAATAGAGCTGTCAGAAAGAGGTCTCCACGGAATAAGGGCCAGATGTGGTGGGGAGAACTGAGCAGAACGAAAGACCAGAGTCCACTCAGTGTCCCCTTGTCTCTGCTGGCCCAGCAAACACTCATTTACCAAACACCTGTTTTCCCAACTCCATGTGAATTGCCTTCCTCCCTCTGCACCCCAAATCACTCCTCCAACATCCTGCTTTGTCTTTAGCTGCAGGTAGAATTTCAGGAGTGGATTTCTGCATTTTTACCCAATTATTTAACTTCCTTGTGTCTCTCTCATGTGTGAAAGTGAAGTGAGAGTGTCAGTCGCTCAGTCCTGTGATCCCATGGACTGTAGGCTCCTCTGTCCATGGAATTCTCCAGAGAGGAATACTGGAGTGGGTATCCATTCTCTTCTCCAGGGGATCTTTCCAACACAGGGCTCGAAGCTGGATCTCCTGCACTGCAGGCAGACTCTTTACCATCGGAGCCACTAGAGAGGTTTCCTGGATCTCTCCCATTTGCACATGTAATTAAGCTCTCGTTTGATTTTCTCCTGTTAATCTGTCTCATGTCAGTTGAACCCTTAGACCAAACAGAAGAACCTAGAAAGGTAGAGGGAAAATTTTCCTCCCCCAAAGTTGGTATAACTGGAAGGATTCAAGTTTACTAGCTGAAAAGTACTTGCCTTGAGGCTGCTGCCGCTCAGAGATCCTGGGACAACTGACAAAAGCCTCCCTTTTCTTACCTTTTTAAAATTTAGATCAGCGAGAGAAAGTAGTTTTGGCGTTGGTTCCTGGCACTTAGCAATGCTGGTAAGTTTGGTAGAGCTCTTGATCCTTTCACTCCCATAGGTGATCACTGTGTTTCTTCGTCTCTGTCTGTTGTGCCATTTACCTTGTTCTCTGTCCTGAGAGGTTGATCCTAGGGCCAAGAGAAGGTTTTCTCTGGTCTCTGCCACCAGGAGGGTGTGCGTGTGTGTCTCAGTATGTGTTTCATGGTCAATCAGATAGACCGGGATTCTGAGCAAATAAATGTAGCCAGTTGTTCAGAAGCACAGGTAACAACTCTCAGTGGAGTTTACTCTCAGGGGACCCAGTCCATAAAGGGCCTTTGTCATCTCAAAGTGATGTTAGCACTACACCATCCTAACACCTGGGCAACAAGATTGTTGCTTTCTTGTTTGGGGGAGTGACCTTTCTGGATTTCCTGAGGGCTGCATCCTTTGCACTCTGTTGTGAAATACCTCGTGTCTTTATTTAAGTCATAAAAATCTCATTGGTTTGATTCTTAAGATCTTCCTCATCAATAGACACACAATGGGTCCTTTGAATTGGAAAACCTTCTATTAATAAATTGGTAATTTTTTAGGCAGCTCTCACAGTAAATAGCTGTTTTATTGGTACTTATGTAAAGACTAAATTAAAAGGTGGATACAAAGAAATATAAGAGCTAACCCAGAAAACGTGCTTAATTTAAAAAATGGTTTGGAAAACATTATCAAGTTTGGATCTTACAGATGCTAATAAAATCATTAGGTTACTTAAGAAGAGAATGGGAAGAAGCCGAGGGGAAAGTCAAAGGACTCTTTCCAACAGATGGAAATTTTTACAGTTATTAAGAAATACCATAAATAAAACAAATATTGAAAGGGGTGGGACAAAGAGGAATCAGGAAGGGAAGAGTCCAGGACTCATCTCAGCAGGTGGAAATGTTTAGACGGTTAACAAGAAATGGGATGAGTGTAATAGACATTGATGGTATAGACTGAGTGAGCAAAAGGGGCCTAGCCATACCCCAATATAAAAGGGTTCCCAAAATGTTCCCTCTATTTACCCCAGTTTGAAGAAATTTAAAAAGCCTAAGGCAAAAAGAACTTTGAAAAACATGACCAGAAATTGCTTAAAGCAGCAGAGAGGTCAATGAATCAAGTTAAGGTTGACAAAAGAGCTACGGTCCCCTGGCTCCATCCCTCCACCCCCATGAGTTCATGGGGACCCATGGCTTCTTGCACTGTCTGTCTCTCTTTAGTTGCTAAGTCATGTCCAACTCTTGTAACCCCATGGACTTTACCCCTCCAGGCTCCCCTATCCATGGGATTCTCCAGGCAAGAATATTGGAGTGGGTTGCCCTTTCCTTCTCCAGGGGATCTTCCCAACCCAGGAATTGAACCCAGATCTCCTGCATTGAAGGCAGATTCTTGCACTAGGAGAAGACAAATGGCTGAGGGGTAAAGAGGAGGAATTTCTAGGATGGCTCCAGGCAGCAGCCCCATGAACTGTGGTATCAAAACCCACTGGTGGGGCCCTGACTTGGGCTGCAATCACATTGAGAAAAGGAAAAGTGCAGGGTTGATAGGCTGACAGAGGTTAGAATGTCCGTGCTGTGCGGGTGTTAAGTGGAGATATTAGGCCAGTGTTGCCTCAGTGATTTATGGGACTAAGTATTAATGTCTGGCTGGGAGTGCTTCCCCAACTCAGAATCTAAGACTGAGGCTTACCAGTGGGTTCCTGGTTAGAAGTGGAAGAGGCAGTGAAATTGAGGTGAAAGATTGGAGAAGGGTGGTTTATTTGGATACACTCGTAAAGTGGTTGTGTTTGTTTTGTCTGGTTGTATTGTAGGGACAGACATCGTGTCTCACTGGGAATGTGTCCCCTGCCTGCAGTTGTCAAACAGGGCATAGGACTCTGCACCTCAGGTGAATTTAGCTGAACTTGAAGGGAGCCAGCAGGGTTGCCTGAGTCCCCTGGATGTGAGGTAGAGCCTGGGGCTAGTGGTGGTGGTGGTGTTTAGTCACACAGCCGTGTCTGACTCTTTGCGACCCCATGGACCGCAGCACACCAGGCTGCCCTGTCTTTCACCATCTCCCGGAGCTTGTTCTGTTAGACCCTGCGGTCTCCGCCCAGGGCTTCGCCGTCACAAAGATCACTGAGACGCAGAATCGATGCAAATAGCAAGAGGATTTATTAGGCCGATGCGCCAGGGTTCAATCTCCACCCAAGGAGACGAACCCCGAAGAGCTGTCATAGAGCAGTTTATAAGCACAAAAACCACAAACAGGTGCAGCTGGAGTGCAGCTTTTTGATTGGCGGTTAGGTCTTAACCTTTTCAGTGATAGGTCTTAGTTATTGGCCCGAGACAATTTACTAGCCTACAATCATATTGTACAGCTATTTTTCAGAAAAGTTATTTCCTTGAGCTGTTCGAGACAATCACCTTCCCGGAACAACTCTTGGGGGGTCTCACTCCCAGGGCGTAAGGTATGTTTTGTCCTGTACCTTAAAATGTGAGGCCTGCCAGGATCAACAAAAGGCCTGAGGATGAATGCCTGTTTTTCTCCTAGGCCCCTGGTAATTTTTAACTCTTGTTCTTATAGTCCCTGGACAGAAGCCCATGATCTCATTTTCTATGGCAGACTGACCACAGGACAAAAACAGGTTTTGATCAAAAACAAATTTTAGATTAGTTTCCACATTCCCACAGTTCAAACTCATGTCCATTGAGTCGGTGATGCCATCCAACCATCTCATCCTCTGTCATCCCTTTCTCCTCCTGCCTTCAATCTTTCTCAGCATCAGGGTCTTTTCAAATGAATCAGTTCTTCGCATCAGGCCAAAGAATTGGAGCTTCAACTTCAGGATCAGTCCTTCCAATGAATATTCAGGATTGATTCCCTTTAGGATCGACTGGACTGATCTCCTTGCAATCCAAGAGTCTTCCCCAGATCCACAGTTCAAAAGCATCAGTTCTTCAGTGTTCATCCTTCTTTATGGTCCAATTCTCGCATCCTTACACAACTACTGGAAAAACCATAGCTTTGACTAGATGGACTTTTTTTGGCAAAGTAATGTCTCTATTTTTTAATACACTGCCTAGGTTTGTTTAATACACTTGTGGTCAGAGCCTAATATGGGAGGTGATAGAGGCTTTTAGCCACTGGGGGAATTGCTCTCTCAAACTGTGCTCTGGAACAAAGGGCCATTGTTGAATGCCTGGTGCAGACTGTTTCAGATGTGTTAATTGAACCCTGAATTTCTAAAACATAAAAATCTTTCCATTTCCCTTTTAGTTGTAAATCTCTCTGATAAGAAGAAGCAAATTAAAGAAAGCCTGGTTGGATGGGCAGGACAGAGTTTTGATATCTCTTACACAGCAGCCCAGTTCTTTGGAGGAATTAAAAGCAACTGTCTTTGTCTTGCAAATGTCTGCAAAATCAGAAAATATATACAGTCCACAGTCACCTGAGACTAAGCCCAGTAAAGAGGACTGGGAGGACCTGCCACCAGGAAAACAAATAAACAAACAAAAATAGAGGGAAAGACACCTTTTAAAAAGTACAAACTACTGGGAAATTCCCTGTGGCGAAAATCTAGCCTAGAACTTCCTTGAGATTGTTTTTCAGGGACAAATACAAATCTTAAAAGTTATTTCCATAAAAGTAAAGAACCTTGGTCATCTGAGCAGATAAGCTTAACTTATTCCAGCCATTGTTTATAAACTACTCTTCAGTCATGTCTAGTTGCAGCCCTATGGACTGTATCCTTCCATGCTCTTCTGTCCATGGGATTCTCCAAGGCAAGAATACTGGAGCGGGTTGACGTGCCCCCCTGCAGGGGATCTTCCTGACCCAGGGATCAAATCCACATCTTTTACATCTCCTGCATTGGCAAGCAGGTTCCTTACCACTAGTTCCACATGGGAAGCCCATTTATAGACTAGTGAGTTATATACCATAGGTATTATATTTATATCTGATTCATGACTAAGGTCTTAAAATGAAATCTCTGATTGCATCCGTTCGTATGGCTATGTATGTACATTACAAATAGGGCCTTTTTCTACTCTCAGATGGTATCGACAAAATCACTGTAAAATAGCTCAACTGGCTTAAAAGTAAGTGCTTATGAAGTAAATATTTCTAAATCTCAGACGTGTTATAGAAACGAAACCAAATGGTTTTCAATTTCATGTGATCTAAGTTTAATCTTGAATAAGTAATAGCAAATTTAAGGTTGCTAGTTTAAACAAAACACACATGTCTTTAATCATCAGTGAGAAATGGAGTATTTCCTGCTATATAAGTAAACAAGGATGTTACAGTCAGCCGGGAATTCCGCCCTCCAAATGTGAATGTCTCCACCCTAAGGGCAATCAGGAAGAACAATACCTGCTCTCCAGCAGACATCAGGCTGCAGCCTCAGCCTAAGGTGAGCACTGAGGAGCTAAAGATGTGAAAAACACAGGATACTGGCCCAGGGTAGCTCGGGTATGTATGCAAGGAGTGATTCCAGTGAGCCCTTTCTCTTGTGTCTTTCCATACATAAAAAAGCACTAAATTCCTTGAGATATATGGTTTTCTTTAATTCACAAATATACTTCTGATGTTCAGACTACCTGCCCTTTGTGGCAAGTTTCTATATAACCTGACTCCTCCCATGGAGCAGTCCTCTCAGGGTTACTTGAGATGCTGTCTTTGGGGCATGAAGCTCTAAAAATCCCCTCCTCATAAGACATAGCTCTCAACTTTTAGACTGTGACTATTTCTTAAGTTGACATCAACATTAAGAGTAATGCTATATTCTATCTCAGTTTTGTTGTTGTTCAGTCCCTGTGATTTTGTGACCCCATGGACTGCAGCACGCCAGGCCTCCCTGTCCCTCACCATCTCCTGGAGTTTGCCCAAGTTCATGTTCATTTACTCAGTGATGCCATCCAGCCGTCTCATCTTCTGACACCCTCTGCTCTTTCTGTCCTCAATCTTTCCCAGCACCAGGGACTTAACAGTTAGTTATCATCTGTGTGCGTCGGATGACCAAAATACTGGAGCTTCAGCTTCAGCATCAGTCCTTCCAGTGAATATTCAGTGTTGATCTCCCTTAATATCGACTGGTTTGATCTCCTTGCTGTCCCAGGGACTTTCAGGAGTCTTCTTTGGCACCATGGTTCGAAGGTATCAATTCTTTGGTGTTCTGCCTTCTTTATGATTCTGCTCTCACAACCGTGTGTGACCACCGGAAAACCATAGCCTTGACTACACAGACCTTTGCCAGCAGAATATTATCTCTGCTTTGCAACACACTCTCTAGGTGTGTCATTGCTTTCCTACCAAGAAGCAATCAACTTCTGATTTCATGGCTGCAGTCACCATCCGCAACGATATTGGAGCCCAAAAAGAGGAAATCTTTCACTGCTTTTACCTTTTCCCCTTCTATTTGCCAGGCATTAATGAGGCCAGATGCCATGGTTTTAGTTTTTGGTTTTTCTTTTCTTTTTTTTTAATATTTAGTCTTAAGCCGGCTCTTTCACTCTCCTCCTTCACCCTCATCAAGAGGCTCTTTAGTTCCTCTTTACTTTCTGCCATTAGAGTGGTATCACCTAACTTCACTAAAAAGTCAAGTGAGCTCATATTATCCATTATAAAATTTGCCAACAGATGAAAAAAACATTAGCTGGAAGTGATGATTGACTTTATCTAATATCTCATGAAATTTTCATAGGTTATATAAACAATTGTTGAAAGCAAATAAAGTTAAATAGATATAAATTAGACCCCTAAAAAGGGTTTTAGGTAAACTCAAAAAAAAATTTATGTATTATAGTTTATATGTACTTAAAAATAGCTTTCAAGACATTTTTGTTAGAAATCTTAAAAGTTTTGCTAAGATGAGTTAAATTATAAAGTAAAACGTTAAATTTATTGAATGTCTAGCTCATTTCCAAATAAAACATAATGGTGAAACATTAAATCAGTAAGCATAGGTATAACTACTTTTGGCTTCTTAGTACCAAAAGAGTAAAGGCAAATTTGGGCTTAATAAATATGTGTTTTGTTTTATTGAAAGATTGTAGTATGAAATAGTCTGTATCTCTAGAATTATAATGCATTTATAAACTTTCCAAGTCATAAAATGCTAATGTAAAAGGCAGTTTACAATTGTTTACTTCTTAGTTAAGGTTTCTAAAGGTTAAGGTTTCTAATTAATACATGTATTAAAGCTACTGAAGATTATTTGAAAAGCATCTCTGTGTTTAAGAAAAGTAAGTTGTTCTTTTGAGTAAGAAAGTTATGAGAAATGGAAGTGCAATTTGTTGTGGGAAATAAAAATGATCTTCCCTAAAATAAGGTTAGCTATTTCAAGAATGGGGGGTAAAGAACAAAGATAAACTAAAATGGAAATACAATGTTGTAGGAGGTTTGTGGAAAATGAATCATAAGAAAAGAAATATAATAAGAAAAGAATAATAATTATTCTGTTTAACCTGTTTTATTAACCTGATATTATAACCTGAATTATTGAATAACCTGATTTAATAAACTGAATTATTCCTGTTTAACCTGGCTACAACCAAAAGGAATCTAAGTAAATGAATTTAATATCAAAGTAACCCAATGTAAAATTAGAATTTTGTTTTCTCTCTGTTAAAAGGACAAGTCTACTCTTACAAAAAAAATTGTAAAACATTTTTCTTTACCTTTCAGTAGTCTGTCTAAAATAACCAAGGTTAGGGGTGCATTATGTTTCATCAAAAAGATTGAAGGTGGGAGGAGAAGGGGACGACAGAGGATGAGATGTTTGGATGGCATCGCTGACTCAATGGACATGAGTTTGAGTAAACTCCAGGAGTTGGTGACGGACAGGGAAGCCTGGTGTGCTGCAGTCCATGGGATCGCAAAGAGCTGGACACAACTGAGCTGCTGAACTGAACTGATGTTTTATCAGAATAATTTCCTATGTTGGTTTTATCAGGTCTTTGATTACTTGAATCTTTTCGATATTTAAAGAGTTAAGGCTTTTTACAACTATTTAAATTTCTGTAATGCCTGTGAAGTCTGTCATTTTGCATAAACTGTTTTGCAGTGAACTATGTTATTTCTTAACCAAGAGTTCTTCTTAACCAAGAGTTTTAAGACCATTTTGATATTTTTGACAAAATTTCCCCAAATCATATTTTAAATGAAATCTTATTGATCTGAAATTAAGTTTGGGTTTTCCAGAGGGACCCTAGAACAATTGAAAAGATTTGTTTTCTTTCTTATAAAAGAGAAGTATTAATCTAATTAGGCTTATGTGGTATTTTAAATTATATGGTAAGCATTGTCGAATAATGATAAACCTCCCTATGTTAAATGGGTAAATGTTATTAATTCAAATGTCCCAGAAATTATATACATTTCCTCAGATTCAGATGTCTTGGTATAATGTTATCAGTTATAATTCTACTTATTTTCTTGTGATTTTGTGTGTCAAAGAAATAACTAAGTTTCTGTGTCAATTGTATTATAATGAATCAGATCTTTTACCAGCCATTTTAAGTCATTTATAGATGGCAACTGTTATAATCTGACGCTTTTGCAAAAATGTTTTATCTTCAAGGAGATTCAGAAAAAGGACTTTTTGATAAATACAGGTTTCTGATAACTTTCAGATTATACCACTGAACTGGGTAAGAAATTACAGAATTCTAATTAAAAAACCAATGGCTTTGTAAGCTATTAACAAAAGATCAAGATCAGTGAGAATTATTTACATAAGACTGAATTCATGAATATAATTTTTATGACTTTTTGCTGAAATATCACTGGGATTTTTTGGGGGGGTTCCCAAAAATTAATTGAAGACTATTTGCTTTCTAGAATTTTCTGATTTTCTGTCATACATCAACAGGAATCAGTCATAGGTATATCCATGTCCCCTCCCTCTCACCTCCCTCTCCACCTCACCCTTCTAGATTGTCACAGAGCTCCTCTTTGAGTTCCCTGAGTCATACAGCAAATGTCCATTGGCTAACTATTTTACATATGGTATTATAACTCTCTCTGTACATCTTACAAAATTTTTCCTCTTACTATGACCTATAACAATTTGATAAATTATACCTTTGTAAATACAACTGAAACATCTTTTTATCCCTGCTGATCACTCTAGAATTTGGAAACTCTTAGCATGTATTATTATGTTCTTAGTGAACTATGATATTTTTATATGAACTATATATTTTTATATGTTCACTATGATGACAGAACATAACTGTCACTATTGGTCACATTACCAAGGCTTTGACTGAAATGCCACATTTGAGAGAAGAATGCATGGACTCAGATATGACCAGTCAACTTTAAGGAACTAAGGATGACTTTATGGAGCCAAATTGCCCCTTGGAAAAAACATGCAGTGGTATTCTTTACAGGATTTCCAGTAGCCTTACCAGGTGAGTAAGAAAGGTCATTTTCTAATAGGAGAAGGAATCTCAGGATATTTGGGGATCACAAGAAGAGAGGAATTTACTCAAACCTATAGTTATTGCAGGCAATTCTGATGGCATTCTTTGGCTTGATTTCCTGGCCTTAAGAGACATTTAAAAGTTCAGTTTGAAGATTCCTTATGAAAAGTTCCAGTAACATAGATTTTTTTTTTTAACCTATATGAGCAATCACTATTCTTGCTGGAGTTAATGCAAATGATCAAGCCAGATTTATTGAAACTAAACCTTTTTTTTTCAAACAAATTAGCTTTAATTTGGCTATCTTTGGTAAAAATAAGAGTAATTTTAGAGAAAAAAATGCTTTTTAGTAGAAACTGTAATAAACAGTCATAGATAATAGAGTTTAGGTCTGTTAATTGTCTGAGATTTTGCTTTTCCATCTGTAAACTGGTCTGAATCCTGAATTTTTCTAGTTTCCTAAAATATTTAGCTATAGCTCTCCAAACTAACATTTCCATTTTTTCTCCCACTTTTGATTTAGAAACATAGAAAATTGGAGACCCCCTTCTCCTGAAGCCCTGAAGCTGGACTACATACTATAAACTTAAGAGAGAGCACCACGATAGCCCATGTTTTGACAATCTTTGTGCCTTTTGCTGTGTACTCAGCTCAGAAAGTTTATCCTAACATCAGCGACATCACGAGAGACATTCAAACTACAGACCAGAAATTGTGTCAGATGGTCACTTTCTAGCCTCACTTCATCTCAAGATGCTTCAAGCCTAACATCTAGAAATGTTCTTGATTGGGAGTTCTCAGGACTCTGACAATGGATTATAATTTGCTCCAATCACTAACTGTTGTTTTTCTTTGGTTTTTGTAGAAATGCATCTTTTTAAAACTTACTTGCTTGTACCTTATAGGCCTAGCTTTGGAAGCCACCTGACTCATAGCCTCCTGAAACGAAATATAATTGTATTGATTCATTATCAGGACTATGGGGCTGACTTAGTGAGGTGGAACAATCTACTAACTCAGCTTCTGGACCGTGAGGCTTCTTGGAGAAGTTTCAAAGGCAGGACTGTAAAGGAGCAAAATTTGGCACCACGAAATATATCTTTTTGGCATGAGGATTAATTTACGCTAATTATTTTTAAGAAACAGAGGACTCAGTAAAGCTTTCTTTTTACCTATCTCTTAAATGCTCACAGAATTTGGGTCAAAGAATAGTTCCATCACCTGGTATGGAGATGCTGTGGTATGCTGTGGTGGGGGAACCAGCAGGTTAGAGTCCACTCTGTATCCCAGGGTCTCTGCAGGGAGCAGAAAACACCTGCTCTATCATCTCCGTGTGAACTGCCTTCCTGCCAGCTGAAGTCCCAAACTCCTACCCCAACACCCTCTTCTGTTTTTAGCTGAGATGGCATTTAAGGTGAAGATTTCAGCCTTTTCAGCCAGTTACTTAGTTTTCCTGGGTCTCTCCCATGTACTTATAACTTAATCCTCAGGCCAGCCAGACCTAGAAAGTTAGAAGGAAATACTTCCCTCCCAACAGTTCTGTAACTTGGCTGTCGACAGGTGTACGGGTTATGCAACGCGCATCTTTCCATGCGTGCTCAGTTGTGTCTAACTCTTTGTGGCCTCATGGACGGCAGCCCACCAGACTTCTCTCTCCATGGAATTTTCCTGGCAAGAATACTGGAGGGGGGTGCCACTTCCTACTCCAGGGGATCTTCCCGACCCAGGGATTGAAACTGCACCTCTTGCATCTTCTGTACTGGCAGCTGGATTCATTACCACTAGCACCGCCTATGGCGTTATTAACTGTACACGCGGCTGCTCTGGCTTGTTGAGAAAAAAAAAACAAAGCAAAATCCTGGGCCCAGAAGGAAGGTGTTTGAGATAGAAAGGAACCGGCCTAAGAACAGAGGCACTTTTGCTGCACTGGCAATGCCCCCCTCCCCCAGGGGTAGAGAAGCTTGGAAATTACAGAGACTTGGGGGATAAAATCTGCTAATGCAAAGCAGTTCCATTAGAGGTCAGATGAGCAGGTGATTCTTGCATAAAATGCTATGGTATCTGGAGAGTTTGACCGTTTTTGCAATCTCCCAAGAGACTGGGAGGTGAGTGGATTTATTCGTAAACAGGAACCTGAAAATGTATCAACACAGAATTGGAGATTATACTGAGAATTGAATTGAAGTCTTGCATCCTGCTCACACCTTCAGATTAAAACTCTCCAAGTGAGGCATTTGAGGATAACAAAGAACAAATCCATTTGAAAGCAAATAGATGCTTTCTCAGGACATAGCACTGGGCACATCGCAACCTTTGGGCAATGAATCAGACTTGAGGTTTTCCTACAGCCAGAAAATGTGCTAGAGTTCTGGAGTTTTCAGTTTCTGACAACAGAAAGCATATAAAATTGTCTCTAATTTAAAAAATGCCTAAATTAAAATGGCAGCAAGGATCTGTCACGTGAATGGCAGAATCGTAAGTCTTCAATGACTCTAAAAATAATTTATTCTATCCATGTGAAAACTACTGCTTAGAGCAAAGACTTAGCACATACTCTTGATTAGTTCTCTGTGGGGATTCTAAAGATGTTTGTGTCAAGGAAAATGTGCTGATTTATTAATAAGGTAACAAGAATTTTGTTGTTAGAAGGGATATTATGAACTATATAGTCAAATATCCTTGACTTTCCAGAGGAAGGAACCGAGACTTACAGAAGTTAAAAAATGAAACAAAACAGCATGAGTTAATAGAAGAGGTAAGAAGAGAAATAGGATTGTGAATTTCCTATTTAGCATGATGCTAGGAGATTGAACTCTAAACTCAAATCCTCTAAGCTACACAATGGGTGGGTGTTTTTTGTTGTTGTTGTTAATGTGAGAAAACATCAGTTACTAAGCATATAGCCATCACATTTAAGTGGGCAATAAGAGATTTACTATAAAAGCCTACAACTCTTTTAAAAGTTTCTTGTACAGAGCAATAGCATACAAAGGACTAGAGATCTAAAATTGCCTTTGTAGGAGGAGTAACTTAGAAACCTAGAGTCAATTTCACTTAGAATAAGACTGAGAGCCAGTGACAGCCACCAATTTAAGTTCTCATTAGAGTGAAAAATTTTGATTTGTGTGACTACAGCCCTGTAGTATTGGTTTAACTAAGATCAGGTAGATAATAGACAGGCAGACAGAAGGAGAAGCAAGAGTTGGGATAAGATGAGAACCATAGAAATGAGATAGCGTTTTACAGATTTGTACAAAGGCCACTGAGAAAATAAGAATCTCTTCCTTAGCTGATGAGCATTCCTGTTATTAAAAAAAAAAAAAAAAGTCAAGTAACCAAGGGTAAGAACACTGAACAGTCATGACTTGCTAAATTGTGAAAATGAATAAGCTATTGGCTAAAGTAGGCTGACTTTTCTGGATATTGCCTAACCCAGAAGCCTCTGATATCTTGAAATTTTTAATGAAATTTGAGTTCTGTGAGAAAAGACATCCTATTTTTGTGAATGTGGAAAAATTGGAAAGTCCAGGAAGGATTAGTATGAACTGAGCACATCTTTTTACAAGGCTGATTTAAAAAAAAAAAAAAAAGCTTTCCTTGATGAGCCTCCTTTCCTAAGTCACACACTAACATCTTAGTCTCAGGCGAGGAACCAGCAGAGAAGTGGTCAAACCTCCTCAGGGGTCCTTTCCCCTGACCATAGCCTGGTCCACAGCTCCCTTCTCTGAGTCCCTCAGGTCACACAGGGGCTCCAAGAAATTCAGAGCAGAAAAGGAGCAAAAAGAATGAAGGGCAAGGAAATATGTCTTACCAAGGTAATTTATCTATACTATAAAGTCATAGGATTGATGTTCTTATTGATCATTGGATGCGGTTTTGGACTAAGTATAAATATATTTCCTATGGAACCATGTACAAAGATTGTACTCATCTGGACAGGAAAGTAGACTAAATAAAAATATTCTCAGTACTTTAAAGTGTGTAAGAGAACTGATCCTTGACATAACTGAGTTACAACCATTGTTCTTCCACATTTGTATTCTTCTGTAAATGTAGGCGCAAGAAGGGAGGATGTCTGGTGTATTATTTCAGGACGGAAATCAGCGATTTAGCTTGGCCATTGTTCAAATAAAAGCTTTGAGGACTTCTTATTATGAAGCCATGATGGGAAAAGGGCTATAAGATGACAAATTAATTCCTGGTTAGATAAGCACATTTATTGTAATGTCCAGTATATTTTGCATAACATCAAGATGAAGGTACAAAGTGATACCACTAATGCTAGATGAGATGAATATATAAGAAAGGTGAATTTTTTAAAACAAATGATCAGTTTCTTGCAACATATGTCTGCATGAGAAAAACATGGAAACAGACCCTTCTGCATTTATTGGTCAAAAACAGATTTAGTCATCCTAAGACAGGCTTATCTTAAAAAATTGAAGATTTTTTTTAAAAAAAGAAATTTATTGAAGTATGCTGTGCTGTGCTTAGTCACTCAGTTGTGTCTGACTCTGTGTGACACCATGGACTGTAGCCTGCCAGGCTCCTCTGTCCATAGGGATTCTCCAGGCAAGAATACTAGAGTGGGTAGCCATTTCCTTCTCCAGGGAATCTTCCCAACCCCGGGATTGAAGCCAGGTCTCCCACATTACAGGCAGATTCTTTACCATCAAGCCACCAGTGAAGCCCAAGAATACTGGCATGAGTAGACTGTCTCTTCTCCAGGGAATCTTCAGAACCCAAGAATCAAACCAGGGTCTCCTGCATTGCAGGGGATTCTTTACCAGCTGAGCTACCAGGGAAGCCCTTATTGAAGTATTGCTGGTACTACATTAGTAATATTAATTTCAGGTGTGCAACAGAGTGAATCACTATTTTTATAGCTTATAACCCATTTCAATTTTATTATAAAATATTGGCTACATTCCCTATGCTATACAATATACCCTTGTAGCTTATTTATTTTATTCATAGTAGTTTGTATCTCTTAATCCTGTACTCCTATCCTGTCCTTCCTTCTGCCCCTCCACTCTCCCCATTGATAACCATGAATGTGTTCTCTAAGTCTGTGAGTCTGTTTCTGTTTTGTTATACTCATTCATTTTTTAAAAAATTCTACATATAAGTGATAACACACAGTATTTATCTTTCTCTGTCTGACTTATTTTACTACGCATAAAACCCTCCGGG
>SJYQ01007423.1:158012-172101 GCA_006410935.1 Redunca redunca
TATATATATATATATATATATATATATATACACACACACACACACATATATTTATATTTATATTTTTCTTTATCCATTTATCTGTCAGTAGGTACTTGAGTTGCTTTCATGTCTTGGCTATTGTTAATAGTGCTTCTATGAACATTGGGGTGTGTGTATCTTTTTAAATTAGAGTTTTCATTTTTTTCCCAAATTTGTATCCAAAAATGTAATTGCTGAGTTATATGGTGTGTGTGTGCAAAGCGGCTTCAGTCATGTCCAACTCTTTGCATCTCTATAGACTGAAGCCCACCAGGCTCCTCTGTCCATGGGATTCTACAGGCAAGAATAGTGGAGTGGATTGCCATTTCCTTCAAGGGATCTTCCCAACCCAGGGACTGAACCTGTGTCTCTTACGTTTCCTACTTTGGTGGGCAAGTTCTTTAACACTAGCACTACCTGGGAAGCCCCTTAACATTGAAAATATTTTCTCCCATTCAGTATATTGTCTTTTCATTTTGTTGATGGTTTCCTTTGCTGTGCAAAAGCTTTTAAGTTTCTTTTGCTCTAGGAGACAGAGCCAGAAAAAAATATTTTTATGATATATGTCAAATAGTGTCCTACCTATGTTTTCCTCTATGAATTTTATGGTTTTCCTTATTATATTTAGGTCTTTAATCTTTTGAGTTTATTTGTGTATATGGTGTTAGAGAATGTCCTAATTTCATTCTTTTCATACTAGCTGTCCACTTTCCTCAGCACCACTTAGTGAAGAGACTTTTGTCTATTGTATATTCTTACCTCCTTTGTCATAGATTAATTCACCAAAAGTATGTGGATTTATTTCTGGGCTTTATAATCTATTCCATTGATCTATATTGCTACTGCTGTACCAGTATCATACTGTTTAGATGACTATAGCTTTGAAGTATAGATTGAAGTGATGAAACATTATTCCTCCAGTTTTGTTCTTCCTTCTCAATATTGTTTTGGGTATTCATGGTTTTTTGTGCCTCCATACAAATTTTAAAATTATTTTTTCTGGTTTTGTGAAAAACGCCTTCGGTATTTTGATAAGATTGCATGGGATCTGTGATTGTCTTGTGTAGTACAGTCATTTTGACAATACTGATTTTTCCAATCCAAGAACACTGTCAGTTCAGTTCAGTTGCTCAGTCGTGTCTGACTCTTTGCCACCTCATAAATTGCAGCACGCCAGGCCTTTCTGTCCATCACCAACACCTGAAGTTCACTCAAACTCACATCCATCGAGTCAGTGATGCCATCCAGCCATCTCATCCTCTGTCGTCCCCTTCTCTTCCTGCCCCCAATCCCTCGCAGCATCAGAGTCTCTTCCAATGAGTCAACTCTTCGCATGAGGTGGCCAAAGTAGTGGAGTTTCAGCTTTAGCATCATTCCTTCCAAAGAAATCCCAGGGCTGATCTCCTTCAGAATGGACTGGTTGGATCTCCTTGCAGTCCAAGGGACTCTCAAGAATCTTCTCCAACACCACAGTTCAAAAGCATCAATTCTTCAGCACTCAGCTTTCTTCACAGTCCAACTCTCACATCCATACATGACTACTGGAAAAACCATAGCCTTGACTAGACGGACCTTTGTTGGCAAAGTAATGTCTCTGCTTTTTAATATGCTATCTAGGTTGGTCATAACTTTCCTTCCAAGGAGTAAGCGTCTTTTAATTTCATGGCTGCAGTCACCATCTGCAGTGATTTTGGAGCCAAAAAAATAAAGTTTGTCACTGTTTCCACTGTTTCTCCATCTATTTCCCAGGAAGTGATGAGACAGGATGCCATGATTTTAGTTTTCTGAATGCTGAGTCTCAAGCCAACTTTTCCACTCTCCTCTTTCACTTTCATCAAGAGGCTCTTTAATTCTTCATTTTCTACCATAAGGGGGGTGTCATCTGCATATCACTAATTATTATATAAATGCAAGTCAAAACTATAATAAGATATCATCCCACAATGGTTAGAATAGCTATTATTAAAAAGAGACAAAATAAGAAATTTTGAGGAGGATGTAGAGAAAACGGACCTTCCTGCTCTGTTGGTGGGAATGCAAATTGGTGCAGCCACTATGAAAAACAGTATGACAGTTCCTCAAAAAAGTGACTACCTCAAGGTCCAATGATTCCACTCCTGAATATTTATCCAAAGACAGTAAAAACACTAATTAGAAAAGATATGCACCCCTACGTTCATTGCAACATTTTAAAAAATAGCCAAGATATAGAAGCAATCTAAGTTTCCATTAACAGATATGAGTGGATAAAGAAGTTATATACATACATATAAAATGAAGTATTATTCAGCCATAATATAGAATGAAACCTTGCTACGTTTGGAAACATGGGAAAATCTAGACTATACAATACTAATTGAAATCAGTCAGACAGAGAAAAACAAATGCTGTGTTATTTCACTTACACATGAAATCTCAAAAACAAAACAAATAAACAAATATAACAAAACAGAAACATTTACAGATACAGAGAACAAAACGGTTGCCAGAAAGGAAGCAGGTGGGGGAGGAAAGAAATAGGTGAGGGAGACTGAAATGTACAAGCTTCCAGTTGCAAAATAAATGTCACACATATGAAATGTACAATGTGAGGAATCAAAAACTGTAATATTTTTGTACAATAACAGGTTGCAGCATAATATTGTGGTGATCGTTCTAAAGTGCATAAAAATATCAAATCACTGTGTTCTGTAATAGGAACTGACAGAGTGTTGTAGTTCAATTATACTTGAAAAACAAACAAATTCAGAGACAAAGGGACCAGATTTGTGGTTACAAGAGGCAGGATTTGGGGAGACAGGGGACTGGATGGAGGTGGTCTAAAGGCACAGACTTGCAGTTATGAGATAAACAGGTACTATGGATATAATGTACAACATGATAAATATAATTAACACTGCTGAATGTTATATATAAAGGTTCTTAAAAGAGTAATTCCTAAGAGGTCTCCAGGCTGGCCATCATAAGGGCTTCTCTCATAGCTCAGTTGGTAAAGAATCCGCCTGTGATGCAGGAGACTCTGGTTCAATTCCTGGGTCAGGAAGATCCCCTGGAGAAGGGATAGGCTACCCACCCCAGTATTCTTGGGCTTCCCTTGTGGCTCAGCTGATAAAGAATCTGCCCATAATGCGGGAGACCTGGGTTCGATCCCTGGGTTAGGAAGATCCCCTGGAGAAGGGAAAGGCTACCCACTCCAGTATTCTAGCCTGGAGAATTCCATGGACTATATAGTCACTGAGGTCGCAAAGAGTTGGACAAGATTTAGTGACTTTCACTTTCACTGGAGGTGTTAACAGGGAGAAAGGCTGTGTTCACCAGAGCATGACTCAGCAAAATCTTACGGAAAGAGAGAAGGGCAGTTACAAAGGTGACCACAGTTCGGTGCTTTTTGAGCACCTGGGGTGCTTGTTAAAAATGCTGGTGACCAGGCTCCATGTCCATCCTTCTAAATCATGATCTCGGCAGTAAAACCATGGATCTGAATGTTAACATGGTTCTCTGCTGTTTTCTTGACCTATCTGCCTTGGGAGCACTGACTCAGACGTGACTCTGCCCAGAGATGCCTGGGCCGGGGGAGGGTCCCCCCATCAGGCCTCTAAACTGTCAGATCACGTGTCTCTCCCCTGTTTTGAGGCCATGCTCACTGGCACCCTCCGGAATTCCGTTTCCACAGAGCTCATCTATTGGAGGAAATGATACAGCCCACCTGAAGTTCTGTTCCTTTCACAGTGTTTCTCATTGCAAATTAAGAGAGAGTCATGGTTGCTCTATTTGCTAATCTCTTGTGAGCACTGTTTCTGTGAATTGAAACCCTGAGTCTGCTCAGTTCTTTACTTTTGAGTGTATTGAGCATGTGAACACGCAAGACTGCAGACACCTCAGATGATCACTGTGGGCAGAGTCTTTCTTATCGTACATCTCTGGCCTCCTCCCTGCAGCCACTTCTTCCCAGTCCAAACATCTCGTCTTTCTCTAATATTTATAATGAATCGGTAGTGGTTTTGTCTGAAGAGATTAAATGCTTATAAAATGTCTAGCCAGATTCTCTGGTTTAGGCAAGCAGGGCTCAAATGATGCCTCTTTAAGAAACATGAAGACAGAATCTAGCTTTTATTTTTTTCTGTAGGGGGTAGGTAAAATTCTGAAATAAGTTTTCAACCAAGGATGAATTTGTCCACAAGGAGATCTTTGACAATGTCTAATGACATTGGCAATCTTGGATTCCCTGGAGAAGGAAATGGCAATCCACTCCAGTATTCTTGATTGGAAAATCCCATGGACAGAGGAGCCTGGCAGACTACAGTCCATAGGTTGCAAATAGCTGAACATGACTGAGAACATACACACACTCACACAGTGACATTTGTACTTTTCACAGCCAGGAGATATTGATGGTGTCTGGAGGACAGAGGTCAGGGATGCTGCTAAACCTTTTATAATGCATACATTGGCTCCCTACAAAAAAGAATTATAGGTAATCAGGAACTGTTTGTACTTTCTGATCAATTTTGCTGTGAACCTAAAACTGCCCTAAAAAAATAAAGTCTCTTGTTCAGAAAAGAATTATCTAGCCCCAAATATCAATAGGATCAAGTTTGAAAAACCTTGCCCTGAAGGAAGGAAAAAAATTATTTTCCTACTTCTCAATCTACTCCATTCAATCTTTGTGACAATGCCAGCTGCTTTTGTAAGGGACGGCAATTTTGCAAATGAATGCTTCCCAAGTGAGTTTAGACTTGCATTTCTATCTAGAATTTTGATCAGATCAGAAGATGATGTTATAATTGAGTAGCGTATGCTCCACGACATCACTTTTCAGACAAAGCCATTTAGCTACAGCACAAATATGATCCATGCTGAGGTGAGAATTGGATTCACTTTTAATAGACATACTTTTGTTAATAGAGGTAAACTGAATTAGAAGTATGAGATGTCAACACATATTGAAATATGGTCTTGCAGTCTGGTTATGAGGGATGACCTACTTTGTGGGGGTTTCACTTTCTTGATTTCCAGACTCTCTATGTTTCCCTCAGCGCACGAGCCTTCCATCTTGGGGCTCTTTTGGAATGACTTTCATTTGCTCTTCTCCCTTATTTAAAAGTATTTCTTTTCTTTTCATTCTATCAGATAGGGCAGACTGCTTCGAGGAAGGGTCTTGTGCCCAAATTGCCCTCTTGCTGGTACTGACCTTTAGTTATTCCCTGATATGATACTCCTATCAGAACAGTACATCTTCTGGAAAAACCCAGTTGAAGTTCAGTAAATAATTTGTATGTAAGTTATTTGGATGTAGAGAAATAATTCACTGTTTGGGGTCAGCACGTCAGTACTTTTTTAATTGGAAAATAATAACTTTATAGTATTAATTTCTGGGCACAATGAAGTGAATCACCCACACGTATACATATATCCCCTTCCCCTTGGACCTCCCTCCCTCCCACCCCTCTAGGTCATCGCAGAGTACCGAGCTGAGCTCCCTGTGCTCCGTAGGTTCCCACTAGCTATCTGTTTGACCCATCAGTAATTATCTCAGGTGAAACACTCACAAACTTATTTTGTGTAGTGGGGGAGCTGGGCAAGAAGAGAGGTAAGTTAGGGGTTAGGGATAGAGAATGTAACGGCCAATTCCTGAGCCTCCTCCCTCAGGCCAAGGAGCAAGGAGGCCTGACGGTGTCACCTGTGGCTTGAATGCTCAGCAGTCAAGATGGGGAAAATGGCAAATTCTTCTTCCTAAGGACAAAGCTGAATGAAAGGTGGAAATCAGCTATCTGTTAGTGTTGAAAGATGCCAGCTGGACAGAAGGAGAGAGTCCAGATCAATTCAGCACAGCTAAAGAGTGAGCTCACTGTGCCGACGCGGAGCCTGGTCCCTTCCCAGAACGCCCGCGCCACCCCCGTTTCCTGTCCTTTGCTCTGCATGCGGTTGTTAGCTTCAGGAACACTCAGTTGCCGACCAGCCTAGGAAGACGCTGCCCACCCTGTCTCCTTCTGTCAGGATGCCTCCACCTCTGTGTCTTCGGTCACATTTGCATCTGCCGTGAAAATTCGCATGTGCTGAAACTCCTGGTCCTGGGTAGGAGTGAAGACCGCCGTTATCTATGGGATGACACCTTCACTCGCGTTCAGTGTTGTGGTTTAGTGGGAGGCCTTTCTCCGTGGGGGTTTGGTATCCCCTGCACAAAGCCAGGCAGCCGGGACGCCAGGTTCAGCATGCTGTGCCAGTCACAGAGTGGCAAGTGTGAGATCCAGAATGATTGAAGAGTGATGTGTGTCTCTACGGCAGAGGCTGAGCTCACTGTTGAAAGGGGTTTGTGTTCATATCACACAGGAAATAACCTCAGAGCTTCTTTCCCCATCTCTCTCCAATTACACAACAAGCTGTTGGGAAATTTCTCTTCTCTACCTTTGAACACTGTCTCCAAACTCAATTCCTGTTCGATCAAGTACTTTCTGTTATCTTTTGATCTCTTTAACTGTCCATCAGATGCTCTTCCCTCATTGTGGCTTTCAGAGTGTTTTTAATTCTCCTTTTTATGCCTCACCTGGGTCAGCAAAACCAAATGCCAAGCATCTGCCAAGCAATGAGGGCTTGCTTGACACTTTAAAAATGATTTTAAAGATGTAAGCTTAACAGATCCACAATTTCCCTTTTACAAAATACACACAGACACACACACATGCACCCCAACAACAATAAGGCACTCTGTTCTCCTTTAAGGAAAAAGGAATATCAGTTCTTACGTCAAATTTTTATAAGTATGTCTATGGAGGATTAGTATTTTGGTGTCTCAGGGTAAGGTAAAGCATTTCAGCAAATCCCCTAGGAAGAGTGACCCCATTCTATAGATAGCCTACCCTCTGAGTAAGCTTTGAACCATTCTGATTGGTGCTGTCAAAGTGAGGGAGTTTTCCCTTTCTTATGACCTAATGGCACTAATCTCCAGGCAGAGAGAATGGCACGTCTTCAGGATTCTCTCAGAAAGGGTGCATTCCCCCACTCTTCAGTGAGTTAGCACTGGCCTCAAGGGTAGGGTTCAGTTGGCCTTTGGTGGACCCAGACCATGGGATCTTCAAAACCTAAAGAAAATCCTAAACTGGCCAGAGTTCTGAAAATACTGGTCAGCTGCATGAAGAACCGAGGTTCTTGGAGTGCCACAAGCACATCTCTCAATGTATTTTGTAAAGGAAAGCATGGATTTGTTAGTGCTTTTCTTGTATGTATATACAATGGAATATTACTCAGCCATCAAAAAGCATGAAATAATGTTATTTGCAGCTATATGGAACGGCCTAGAGAGTGTTGTACTGAGTGAAGTAAGTCCTTCAGAGAAAGAGAAATATTGTATGGCATCCTTTATATGTGGAATCTAAAAGGAAATGATACAAATGAACTTAACAAAGCAGAAAGAGACTCACAGACTTAGAAAGCAAACTTATGATTTCAGGGGGTCAGAATGTTAGAGAGTCTGGGAAGGTCATGTACACACTGATATGTTTAAAATGAATAACCAACAAGGACCTATTGTATAACACATGGAACTCTATTCAATGTTAGGTGCCAGCCTGGATCAGGGTTTGGGGAAAATGGTTACATGTACCTGTATGGCTGACTCCCTTTGCTGTTCACCTGACATTACCACAAGACTGTTAATCAGCTCTACCTTGAAACAAAATGAAAAGTTAAAGTTTGAAAAGAAAAAAATGAAAGTCACTGCTGGCCAAAATAAATAAATAACAAAATTCTTAACTGCTAAGAGAAGTGACTCACCCAGCGCCACAGAGGTCCAGGAGGCTAGAGGATGGGAGCCACTCATACGATATTTCTCTCTCTCAGTCTGACTCACTCCACTCAGTATGACATTCGAGTTGGTCCTGGGAAGAAGAAGGAACCAGTTGGGCCTTGAATAATGTGTCACAGGACAGCTAAAGATCTGACCATCAACTCTCTTTACCATAATTTATTTCAGTTCAGTTCAGTTCAGTTGCTCAGTTGTGTCTGACTCTTTGTGAGCCCATGGACTGCAGCACGCCAGGCCTCCCTGTCCATCACCAACTCCCAGAGTTTATTCAAACTCACGTCCATTGACTGGGTGATGCCATCTCATTCTCCATCATCCCTTTCTCCTTCTGCCTTCAATCTTTCCCAGCATCAGGGTATTTTCCAATAAGTCAGTTCTTCACATCAGGTAGCCAAAGTATTGGAGCTTCAGCTTCAACATCGGTCCTTCCAATGAATCTTCAGGGCTGATCTCCTTTAGGATGGACCGGTTGGATCTCCTTGCAGTCCAAGGGACTCTCAATAGTCATCTCCAACACCACAGTTCAAAAGCATCAATTCTTTGGCTCTCAGTTTTCTTTATAGT
This sequence comes from Redunca redunca, assembly GCA_006410935.1. NCBI lineage: Eukaryota > Metazoa > Chordata > Mammalia > Artiodactyla > Bovidae > Redunca > Redunca redunca. Next base: position 166,399 of record SJYQ01007423.1, read on the forward strand.
CCGACTCTCACATCCATACATGACTCCTGGAAAAACCGTAGCTTTGACTGGATGGACCTTTGTTGGCAAAGTAATGTCTCTGCTTTTTATGGTGTCCAGGTTGGTCATAGTTTTTCTTCCAAGGAGCAAGCGTCTTCTAATTTCATGGCTGCAGTCACCATCTGCAGTGACTTTGGAGCCCCCCAAAATAAAGTCTGCCACTGTTTCCACTGTTTCGCCATCTATTTCCCATGAAGTGATGGGACCCAATTCCATGATCTTAGTTTTCAATGTTGAGTTTTAAGCCAACTTTTTCACTCTCCTTTTTCATGTTCATCAAGAGGCTCTTTAGTTCTTCTTCACTTTCTGCCATAAGGGTGGTATTATCTGCATATCTGAGGTTGTTGATATTTCTCCTGACATTCTTGATTCCAGCTTGTGCTTCATCCAGCCCAATATTAAAAATGTTTTCTCTTTTTGATATTTTCCCAAATTTTGTACCTACCAACTCAGAGAAAACTAAGTACATTTTAAATTTTTATTATGTATTTTAGTGGCATTTATTGCTTCCTTCTGACTTCCAAGTAATGTTCCACATTTCGCATCAGAAGAGAAACTATTGGTCTTGACTCATTAGCTCTACAGAGAGAGAATTTAGGAGCTACAGAGAAGAGCACCTCTAATGTCACAACCCAGAGGTAACCTCTGCTCATATCTTGGTGTTATTTTCTATGTTTAAATTTTCTTTTTCCTGAAGAATGACTTCTGAATATTTTGACAATTTATCAAGAGATTAGCTAATATTTTGAATATGTGTTAATATTTTTGTTATGAGTTATGTGNGACTGGCATGAAATGGTACCTCATTGTGGTTTTGATTTGCATTTCTCTGATAATGAGTGATGTTGAGCATCTTTTCATGTGTTTGTTAGCCATCTGTATGTCTTCTTTGGATTCTTTAACAACCTCTTACACCAGGTCATTTGGAAATGTCCAGTATTCTTAGCTGCAACACTCCTGGATTTTTAAGGATTAGCAAATTTTCTGTTGGTCACATAAAATGTTAGAACTACATGAACTGATGCCTTTTCTGTCCAGAGGGAGTGTAACTCCCTAAATTAGCATTAAGTAGGTCTGATTCCTCACAAGATAGTAAGCCTTCCATCACCTTCATAGTCAAATTTAAGGGCTTGCTTTATTTACTTACTATGTTGTTTTCCAAGTGTTGAAAGTACCTTAAAAATGAAACATATGAGTTATAAAAACTAGCATGCATTTACTAAGAGGGCATTTTGACTTGATAGTGAACCTCTTGCCCCATCCCTAAAAAAGTAAAAGCAGCTAGCTTGAAGACACACTATTCTCTGTTGCCACTCTGGGATCCTTGCTTTCTCACACCTGTGCAAGAAATAGGGAATTATTTCCAAGCCTTATTATTGCAATTCCACCTCTGACAGACACTGCAATCACGTCACTACACGCACTGTAAGGATTTTCACATCTGGCCCAGTTGTCATCTTCTCCTAAACCTGCCAGAACCTGGAAGCATTCAATTTCCAAAGGTAACAAACACAGCCCATACATGAAGCTGTTTCATGATCAGTTTTCAGTCAAATTACTTTTATCTTATGAATCCATAATTTTCTTTGAGTTATTAAATGAAAACAGTAACTGTGACCTTCCTCTCTGCAACCACACTTTCCTTGTCTTGCACTCTTAACTTTTACCAAATCTACTTTTTGTTTGACTGAACCTCTGGGTCTCTGATTGCTTTCTTTCTTTCTTTTTTTTTTTTAATTTTTATTTTAACTTTAGTTTACTTTACAATACTGTATTGCTTTTGCCAAACATTGACATGAATTCACCACGAGTGTACATGCATTCCCAAATATGAATCCCCTCCCACCTCCCACCCCATAACATCTCTCTGGGTCCTCCCCATGCACCAGCCCCAAGCATCCTGCATCCTGCATCGGACATAGACTGGCGATTCATTTCTTACATGATAGTATACAAGTTTCAATGCCATTCTCCCATCTCATCCCACCCTCTCCCTCTCCCCAAGGGTCCAAAAGTTCACTCTATAGATCTGAGTCTCTTTTGTTGTCTCGCATAGAGGGTCATCATCCCCATCTTTCTAAATTCCATATATATGCGTTAGTATACTGTATTGGTGTTTTTCTTTCTGGCTTACTTCACTCTGTATAATCAGCTCCAGTTCCATCCATCTCCTTAGAACTGATTCAAATGTATTCTTTTTAATGGCTGAGTAATACTCCATTGTGTATATGTACCACAGCTTTCTTATCCATTCATCTGCTGTTGGACATCTAGGTTGTTTCCATGTTCTATTATAAACAGTGCTGCAATGAACATTGGGGTACATGTGTCTCTTTCTATTCTAATTTCAAATGATCAGGTCCTTATTGGTTTCCCTTTGTGGCTTATACATGATGATCAAACCATTACAACTGGTCCTTTCTAAGGACTCAAAGTCTTGCCCACGTGTGCTTTGGTCTGCCTGGTGTGCTGTGAAGGAAAGCCCACTGCTCTTGTGTTTCTCTCTAGCTCTCCTCACACTCTGCGTCCATGGGTAGAGGTATTTCCTGTGCACCAAGGGATGTGGTGGTGCTGCTGGCTGTCCAGTGGTCTCACTCAATCCTGACACCATCTGTCTGGAGGCAGTGTCAAGTCCCATGGGCTACTGACTCAGTCCTTCAGCACTGTCCCCTCTAGATGCCAGTCCTGAGTAGTAGATCCCCAGGTTACTGAACACTACAACTTCCCTACAAATTGGATATTCATATAACCTGCACCCCCTGTGGGTTAGATTATTTGCAGAAGAGCTCACAGATTTCAGACCAACACTGCCATTTACCATTTCAAAGGATGCGATAAAGTTGAGCAGCACAATGATGCAATCAAAGGGTGAGGTCTGGGGCGGTCCTCAGCTCAGAAGTTTCTGTCCCCCTGGAAATGGGGTACATCACTCTTCTGCTACATGGGCGTATCCCCCAAATCAGAAGCTCCCCAGACCCGGTATTATTAGGGTTTTGTGGAGGCTTCATCATGGAGGTGTGATCAGTTATTAACTCCATTTCCAGCCCCTCCTCCCGTCTCTGGAGAATGGGGGTTGGGCCTGAAACTTCCAAGCTTCAATCACAGGTTGGTCTTTCTGGTGACCAGACACCATCCAGGAGCCACCTAGAAGCCCACCCAGATTCACTTCATTAGAACAAAAGGCACACCTAGCTCCTGAGAAATTAAAAGGGATATGGGAACTCTGCATGGGGAACCGGGGAGACCAATTGACACAGCCAAAGATGCTCCTGGTGGTCTTATCACCTAGGAGTTTACAAGGGCTTCAGGATTTCTGTGTCAGGAAGCAGGGGCAGATATAGACAGATAGACAGATATATAGATAGACGGATAGATAGATAAGATGTGCTAAGTCACTTCAGTCATATCTGACTCTTTGCAATCCTATGGACTATAACCCGCCAGGCTCTTCTGTCCATGGGATTTCCCAGACAAGATAACTGGAGTGAGTTACCATTTCCTTCTCTAGGGGAGCTTCCTGAGTCTGTTAAGAGATATTTTCTATTATTTTACATATGTGAAGCCAAAGTTCTGAATTAATCATCTATCTACATTTTCTCCACCTTTTCCATTTTTTCCTCATCTATTTGCCATGAAGTATGGAAAATAGTGGAAACAGCAGCAGATTTTATTTTCTTGGGCTCCAAAATCACTGTGGATGGTGACTGCAGCCACAAAATTAAAAGACACTTGCTCCTTGTAAAAAAGCTATGACAAACCTAACCAGCATGTTAAAAAGCAGAGACATCACTTTGCTGACAAAGGTCTGTATAGTCAAAGCTATGGTTTTTCCAGCAGTCATTTACAGATGTGAGAAAAGTAAGTAAAATCTCACAGTCGTGTCCAACTCTTTGCTACCCCATGGATTGTAGCCTACCAGGTTTCTCCATCCATGGGGTTTTCCGGGTAAGAGTACTGAGAGGGTTGCCATTTCCTTCTGCAGGGAATCTTCCTGACCCAAGGATCAAGCCCAGGTCTCCCACATTGTAGGCAGATGCTTTTACTGTCTGAGCCACCATAAAGAAGGCTGAGTGCCGAAGAATTGATGTTTTAAAATCATGGTGCTGGAGAAGACTCTTGAGAGTCCCTTGGACAGCAAGAAACTCAAACCAGTCAATCCTAAGGGAAATAAACCCTGAATATTCCTTGGAAGGACTGATGCTGAAGCTCCAATACTTGGCTACCTCATGGGAAGAGCAGACTCATTGGAAAAGACCCTGATGCTATAAAAGGCTGAAGGCTGCAGAAGAAGTGGGGAAAAGGATGAGATGGTTGGATCTCATCATTGACTCAATGGACATTATTTTGAACAAATTCTGGAATATAGCAAAAGACAGGGAAGCTTGGTGTGCTGAGGTCCCCATAATGATTACTGGTTTCCCCAGACTTGCCATCATTTTTTCTTTTTTTTCTTTTTTAGTTTTTTATGAAGATATATTCCTCACCAGTGAAATGATCATGTCCGTGTCCTCTGAAGTCTATAGTAATTTTTTCTTTTAACACCTCCCTGGCAGGAAGGCCTAGAGGAGCTATCCCACGTTGAAAGTCAGGAAGGGTGGCAGTGAGGAGATACCCTTCATCCAAGGTAAGGAAGAGTGGCTGTGCTTTGCTGGAGCAACCATGAAGAGATACCCCATGCACAAGGTAAGAGAAACCCAAGTAAGATGGTAGCTGTTGCAAGAGGGCATCAGAGGGCAGACACACTGAAACCATACTCACAGAAAACTAGCCAATCTATTTACACTAGGACCATGGCCTTGTCTAACTCAATGACACTAAACCATGCCCGCAGGGCAACCCAAGACAGGGGCGTCATGGTGGAGAGGTCTGACAGAATGTGGTCCACTGGAGAAGGGAATCAGTATTCTTGCCTTGTGAACCCCATGAACAGTATGAAAAGGAAAAATGATAGGGTACTGAAAGAGGAACTCCCCAGGTCATTAGGTGCCCAAAATGCTACTGGAGATCAGTGGAGAAATAACTCCAGAAACAATGAAGGGATGTAGACAAAGCAAAAACAATATCCAGCTGTGGATGTGACTGGTGATAGAAGCAAGGTCCAATGCTGTAAAGAGCAATATTGCATAGCAACCTGGAATGTCAGGTCCATGAATCAAGGCAAATTGGAAGTGGTCAAAGAAAAGATGGCAAGAGTGAACGTCGGCATTTTAGGAATCAGCAAACTAAAATGGACTGGAATGGGTGAATTTAACTCAGATGACCATTATATCTACTACTGTAGGCAGGAAGCCCTCAGAAGAAATGGAGTAGCCATCATGGCCAACAGAAGAGTCTGAAATGCAGTACTTGGATGCAATCTCAAAAACGACAGAATAATCTCTGTTCGTTTCCAAGGCAAACCATTCAATATCACAGTTATCCAAGTCTATGCCCCAACCAGTAATGCTGAAGAAACTGAGGTTGAACGGTCTATGAAGACCTACAAGACCTTTTAGAACTAACACCCCAAAAAGATGTCCTTTTCATTGTAGGGGACTGGAATGCAAAAGTAGGAAGACAAGAAATACCTGGAATAAGAGGCAAATTTGGCCTTGGAATGTGGAATGAAGCAGGGCAAAGACTAATAGAGTTTTGCCAAGAAAATGCACTGGTCATAGCAAACAC
>SJYQ01007423.1:172236-209363 GCA_006410935.1 Redunca redunca
TGGGCTCCAAAATCACTGCAGATGGTGACTGCAGCCATGAAATTAAAAGACGCTTACTCCTTGGAAGGAAAGTTATGACCAACCTAGATAGCATATTCAAAAGCAGAGACATTACTTTGCCGACTAAGGTCCATCTAGTCAAGGCTATGGCTTTTCCTGTGGTCATGTATGGATGTGAGAGTTAGACTGTGAAGAAGGCTGAGCGCCAAAGAATTGATGCTTTTGAACTGTGGTGTTGGAGAAGACTCTTGAGAGTCCCTTGGACTGCAAGGAGATCCAACCAGTCCCTTCTGAAGGAGATCAACCCTGGGATTTCTTTGGAAGGACTGATGTTAAAGCTGAAACTCCAGTACTTTGGCCACCTCATGCGAAGAATTGACTCATTGGAAAAGACTCTGATGCTGGGAGGGATTGGAGGCAGGAGGAGAAGGAGACAACAGAGGATGAGATGGCTGGATGGCATCATGGACTCAATGGACGTGAGTCTGCGTGAACTCAGGGAGTTGGTGATGGACAGGGAGGCCTGGCATGCTGTGATTCATGGGATTGCAAAGAGTCGGATACGACTGAGCTACCGAACTGAACTGCATTTTCCTAACTTGTATGCATGACGTTTGTCACTATTCGTAAAAACAAATTAATGTAATATAATCCATTCTATCTCTGTCCTTCTTGGATGCAATTTTGAAAGAATGATGCCATTCAAGGCTCAACATTTCTACTTACTGAAATTGGTTTGCTACTTAGTCCCAGGTCACCATGTCTCTGCTACACCACATCATCCCTCTGCTCACAAAGTCAGCAATCATTTTTCAAGTAACAAATACACCAGGCTTTCTTTCTCCTTCTCTTATTTGATTGATGTCAAGTCATTGATGATGGCTGCTGGTTTCTCTCCTCTCCCACTCTACCTGGTCACCCTGGTGACAGCATCTATACCCTCACACTAATGACATCCAGGTCTGTGCCACTTTTAAGCTCCCCAATCAGATCTCAACACTCTGAGCATCTTTCCCAGAATGTGTCATATAGGCATCTCATATTCCAAAGGTCCAGAAGGAAACCAGTCATTTCCTGCCTCGAATTTTCTCTGTCTTCCTTGTTTTCCATACTGTTGGCTGGTAATGCCATCATCCCATATCCCAATACAGAATACCCATTCTGCTTAACCTTGCTTCCCACATGTGCTCAGTGGCTCAGCCATGTCCAACTCTTTATGACCCCATGGACTGCAGCCCACCAGGCTCCTTTATCCATAGAATTTTCTGGTCAAGAATACTAGTGTGGGCTGCCATTTCCTAGTCCAGGGCCTCTTCCCCACCCAGGGATCGAATCCCCGTCTCTTTCATCTCCCGCACTGACAGGTGGGCTCTTTACCACTAGCACCACCTGGGAAAGTGAAAGGGAAGGTTGCTCAGCCGTGTCCAACTCCTTGCAACCCCATGGACTAGTCCATGGAATTCTCCAGGCCAGAATCCTGGAATGGGTAACCTTTCCCTTCTCCAGGGGATCTTCCCAACCCAGGGATTGAAGCCAGGTCTCCTGCATTGTAGGCATATTGCTTACCAGCTAAGCCACAAGGAGAAGCTCCAATTATTTATCAAGTTTATGACATCTCTAACTAATAAAGAAATGTAGAATATGTTCTATAGCTTTTGCTTTTAATTTCACCTGTCGCATCTTGTGCAAGATAACGGTTGTCTGCTTTTCTTTGGTTGGAGGCCACTCATTTCATTCCAAGTCCTCACGAGCTGCAGTAGATAGGACTCTGCTGGCTAACCCCATCTCCAGAACGTGAATGATTGATCTAAGTTGGACCAATCAGATGTCTTCCTCTAGAAATGTGAACTCTCTCTTCTTGAATAGAGAGACAAAATGACCACAATCATTCATCCATGCCTTTGGATAGACTACCCTCCACTCCTGCAGCTCCCTGGGTTCTATCCATACCTTAGCTGTTTAATCATTTCTTCAATGAAGTGCAATAACACCTTTAATAAATTACCTTTTTTTTTGGTTAATTTTGGTCCATCTGTTCATGTAGCTTGTAACTAAAACATTCTTAACCTATGTCTGGAGTTTCCTAAGCATTGGTGCTGTCTTTCAGAAACACAAAGCTGGGCTTATTTCTCTACTTAAATTATTTTGGAGATGCTCTGTCTCCTTGTGAATAAAACTCAAGTTCCATAGTTAGGCACAAACCTTCAACGTCAACCTCCCCTGTGTTATCTCCCAAACCTCCCTACACACAACAAGAATTCTTGGTCTACCGTCTGTGCTCCAGGAGTCCCTGGTGTTCTGCAAGCTGCAGATTGGCCCATGCCCCTCTCCCTACTAGCGGCAAGTGCGGAGACTCCGCTTGCTAATTCTTCTGACACCATTGGACACAGTCCCTGCCTCCCCACCCCATAGTAGTAATGCTTTTCAATCACTTGCGAGTGCTGTCAATACTGTGATGTGAGGACTGGTCTACATGTCTGTCATCCTATCAGACGGGCAGCTCCTGGATGGCAGACGTGTCTGGCCGAGAAACCCACATGCCTCTGGAGGCCCCATCGCAAGCCATCTGAAATAAGGCATCTGGGCTTCTTGGGGGATTATGGGGGCTCATGGGGGCCTCCTCAGACCTCAGGCAGGGTCCAGGCTGAGACGCAGCCTGACCGAAGGTTGTGTCATGATGTCATGCCTTGGAATAAAATGAAAGGAAGGAGTTACACGCCTAGACACATCAGCAGCAGGAAACGGTGCTTCTCTAAAGGGGGGAAACCTCTGTCTGCGTCAGCATGGTACTGCAGGAAGGCAAGAGCCCATGGTATGATCCTGGGGAATGTGAGCAGGTGAGGTGAGAGTTCAGGGACAGACGAGAGACCTGTTCAATGCAGAAGAGAACACAAGTGCTTTGAGAGCTTGGGCCACAGATTTATCTTCTGGATAGCAGAAGATCGTACTGTCACTAGGCCTACAACCCTGCCTCTTCTGTAACTGTCGCCAAAAATTTCAAATAGCCCACAAAAGTTATAGCAAACCTAGACAGTGTTTTAAAAAGCAAAGACATCACTTTGCCAACAAAAGCCCGTATAGTCAAGGCTATGGTCTTTCCATTAGTCGTACACAAATGTGAGAGTTTGACCATAAAGAAGGCAGAGTGCCGAACAACTGATGTTTTTGAATTGTGATGCAGGAGAAGACTCTTAAGAGTCCCTTGTACAGCAAGGAGACCAAACAAGTCAACCTTAAAGGAAGTCAGCCCTGAATATTCGCTGGAGGCTCTGATGCTGAAGCTCCAATACTTTGGCTACCCTTTGCAAACCAGTGACTCATTGGAAAAGACACTGATGCTGGGAAATGTTGAAGATATAAGGAGAAGAGGGGACAGAGAATGAGATGGTTGGCTGGCATCACCAGTTCAATGGATGTGAACTTGGGCGAATTCCAGGAGATGGTAGAAGACAGTGAGGCCCAGTGTGCTGTGGTCCGTGGGGTTACAAAAAGTCAGACGTGACTTGGTGACTGAACAACAACAATTCACCAATGATTGCTAAAAATAGGGAGAACAAGTACTTGGACTCAGGACCCCTGTTGTATGAGAATCATGAGAGATTGGTCACGGGTGTGGAATGGATGAGTGCAGTGAGTCAGACTGAGTGGAAAGGGGGTGAGTGTGTCACTAAGAACTGAGGAATCCAATCTGTTGAACGGAGGTTAATTAAAATGTGAATCTGGCAAGTACTCACATTTTGGACAGCCTGAAAACTTTTTAAATGTTGCCACTTTAATATGTCCTTGCATTTTTACTGATTCCTTGTACTGAAATACCATCTGTTAAGTGAACAGTGATAATGAAGTAGAAGAAAGCTTCCCAAACTTTTTCTATTAAATCTGCGTTAAAAACTGTGAAAGCTTATTTTATTTATTTTTTGGTNGGTTGGCGGGCATCACCAGTTCAATGAATGTGAACTTGGGCGAATTCCAGGAGATGGCAGAAGACAGTGAGGCCCGGTGTGCTGTGGTCCGTGGGGTTACAAAAAGTCAGACATGACTTGGTGACTGAACAACAACAATTCACCAATGATTGCTAAAAACAGGGAGAACAAGTACTTGGACTCAGGACCCCTGTTGTATGAGAATCATGAAAGATTGGTCACGGGTGTGGAATGGATGAGTGCAGTGAGTCAGACTGAGTGGAAAGGGGGTGAGTGTGTCACTAAGAACTGAGGAATCCAATCTGTTGAACGGAGGTTAATTAAAATGTGAATCTGGCAAGTACTCACATTTTGGACAGCCTGAAAACTTTTTAAATGTTGCCACTTTAATATGTCCTTGCATTTTTACTGATTCCTTGTACTGAAATACCATCTGTTAAGTGAACAGTGATAATGAAGTAGAAGAAAGCTTCCCAAACTTTTTCTATTAAATCTGCGTTAAAAACTGTGAAAGCTTATTTTATTTATTTTTTGGTTCTTGCTTCTGCTTTCCAAGCCAATCGCCCTTGGTTTTGCCTGAAACCAATATTTCCAGCTTTATTGTGGTCACTATAAGCAGTGTTTTAACGTCCCCTCTGATGTTGCAAATGTTAACCCCAAGTCACTCTTATCTTATGAAAACTGTGTGCTGTGTTTGGTGATAAAAACAAAAAGTGGCCTTAAGAGTCTGGTATGGATGTCCTCCCATATTTCAGCATTTTAAAATCTACTGACAGTGAGTTTAGCTTTGGCAGAACACACCATCACCTTTATGGATCTTTCAGGAGTGGCTAATGATGACTTGTTTTGAGATGATTTTTCCTAGTGTCACAGTTTATAAAAATATATATTAAAATAATGTTATAAACACATTAAACTCATAATGTTTGCTGCCAATCTATTACAGAGAAGGAGATTTCTGATGCTCTGCTTTTCTGCAACCTGACGAAACAGAGTAATAAGGGTGCATTTGATAGAGTGAGTTTGCTGGAGCAATGCATCTTTTGTCTGTCGGAGGCTGCACCTGGCAGAAGTAGAAGGTATTCAAACCTGATGGAACCAGATTGTACGAGGTGCATAGACATCCCAGGGAAGTTAATACGCTGGGGTTTCAATGTAAAGTACAGGAGATCAGCCAGATGCTGAGGAAGTGAGATAGCAGCCAAATGAACCCCGTGAAGGCAGGGAACTGTGCTCCAGAATGCGTCTGCCCTAAGGGCTGGTCTAGAGCAAGCGTCCTGTCCTTGGTGGCCTCCGCTGCCCCCCCCCGACACACACCCTGTCTCCCTTGGCCCTGATCACCCGGAGACCACCTACTCCTGGCAGTCCAAGTTGATTCCATCTCGGATGGGATGACGGGTCTCAGTGGTTTCCCCCCACCTGAATTCTCTGGCTAGCCTGTGAACTGGCGTTTGGCAGCAAACAGTGTAACATTGCCGTGTGTAGTCTGTGTCCATGTCTCTATTCCTAGTCAGACTGTAAGCATGAGAGGGACGCTGTGTGCTACTTCTGCAGTGTCCACCCCGAGAAACCCCTGAGCCTCTGTCCAGCACATCCTCATTACCTGAGCTACAGATTCCCATAGGCCTGCTAGAGAGAAGGGGAGGGCATCAGAAGGAGATGATCTGGGCTAACTAACTGAAATCTCCCTGCAGAAGGGGCTGTTGACCTATTCATGCAATTTGTTTGCTGACGTTTGAGTTTGCACCAATTTTCAGGGAATGTAGAGGAAACAGGAAGTGGAGGTGGTGATGGGAAGCCAACAGGGAAGAATCCTGGATAGACCCCCCTTTATCTTGGTGACTTTTCTTATGAAAGAGCCCTCTGTCCTAAATATGATTTATAAGCTGCTAGAGACTCGCTGCTATGTGAATGTATAGTTTCTTCTGACAACTGCTAGTGCATGAAATTTGCAACTTATTTCTAGTTTTCCTTCTTTTTAGCCAAAGCAAGTAGCTGTTAGGTATCTATTTCCTGTAACAGTTATTGCTACCCTTAATTTCTCCAAAAAGTTTTACAGGAAAGCATAAATTTACCCAATAGCAGATAAGACAGACACTCAAAGAAATATATAGATATTTATATTTATATTTAAAATGATGCAATTTTCAGCTGGGTTGTATTATTTTCTGAAAAAAATGTATCTCAACTTATTTGACCACTCCATTTACACACTACTGTGCATTAATTTAAGAAATCACAAGTAATCTGTTCTATAAGGTAAACAAATGAAATTTAGGATATTTAACAAAGCTTTTCAGTTCTAAAAGTTGAGAATGCCAAATTTTGAAAGTATGCAAGATTCCCTTCAATTGGTAAATTGATGACAAAATTGGTACATTCAAACTATGGAATAAAAATCAAAAATATTTTTACAAAATGAGAAATAGTGCCACCACAAGACAAAGAGAAATGTTAAATGCATATTGCTAAGTGAAAGAAGCCAGTCTGAAGAAGGCTACATGATGTATGATTCCAGGTCTATGACGTTCTGCAAAAGGTAAAACTGCAGACAGTGAAAAGACTGCTGATTGCCAGGGCTTCACATGGAAGGAGAGAGGGAGGAATGGACAGCATTTCTAGGGCGATGAAACTCTTCTGTGGGATACTGTAAGGTAGGTACGTCATCATACATTTGTCAGAACCCAATGAACGTACAACATAAAGTAAACCCTAATGTAAAATGCAGACTTTATTTAATAATAATGTATCTGTCAATGTTGGCTCGTCAATTATAGCAAATGTATTAAAACCAGAGTAATGCAAGATGTTACCAATAGAGGCTGGGGAGGGGGTGGGGGAGGGAGCAGGTGAGAACTACTGTACTTTCTGCTCACTTTTGCTGTGGACCTGAAATTGCTCAAGAAACCTGATATCTATTAGAAAATAAAGATAGAAGAGTGGTTTTTAAATTTCTATTTTATATGCAATAGGCTGCATTCTTTAGCTGTTTTTTTTTAATCCCTAAAATAATTGAATATCATAAGAGCTAAAGGTGGTACTGGCTTGTTCAGATAAATTAAAATTCAAGTATAAAAATGGACATTACAATGAACATGCTAAAGAGCCATGTTATCAGATATAAAAAGCAGTAAGCCCAGAGACATGGCTGATGACTATTGTCTGAAAATATGCTCAGCACACCCAGAATCGCAAGTCACCCTCTCTGCATACACCAACCCTTGCCTGCCATCCCTAAGCTAACCTCTCCTTTCCCCCAGCTTGTCTAAGTTGTGAGTGGACTTTTGTCTGGGGCAGCAGGGAGCCAGTAAATGTCTACTGTTTCATCTGAGAGTGACCAGTCAACATATTTTCAAAAATGATCCTGCCACAGCATTTTGAAAGACTGGTGCATATATGAAAAAAGATTAAAAAAATAGATGCATTAATAAAAAGAGTAAAAGATTATTGAAATTAATTTTATATTATTTAGGAAGCATTTGGTTTATGCCAGGCACTAATAAAATGATATATAAGAAATTAAACAATATTTAGGGCCTTCCCTGGTAGCTCAGATGGTAAAGAATCTGCCTGCAATGAAGGAGACCTGGGTTCAATCCCTGGGTTGGGAAGATCCCCTAGAAGAGGGCATGGCAACTCATTCCAGAATTCTTGCCTGGAGAATTCCCATGGACAGAGAAGCCTGGCAGGCTACAGTACATGAGGTCTCAAAGAGTTGGACACGACTGAGCAACTAAGCACAGCACATACATTTAATTAACAAACATCTAAGAAATAAAGAAGATAGTCTAAATTATCTTCTTTATTTTTAAGAAATAAAGAAGATTATCTTCTTTATTTCTCATTATAAAATGTAGCCACTCAGTCATGTGTGACTCTTTGCAACCCCATGGACTGTAGCCCACCAGGCTCCTCTAACCATGGAATTCTCCAGGCAAGAATACTAATGTGGGTTGCCTTTCTCTTCTCCAGGGAATCTTCCTGACCCAGGGATCAAATCCAGGTCTCCTGCATTGCAGGCAGATTCTTTACCATCTGAGCCACCAGGAAGGTCCATTTCTCATTATAACTCTAGAAAATAAGAGCTCTTCTTATCCATATTTTCTGACGAGGACCCTGAGGTTTTAAAACTTAATGAGATTTCCCATCATGAGACAGTTAGAGAAAGGCTCAGCCAGAATTCTGATCAGAGCCCAAGCTCTTAAAGCAGAGGCCACACTGCCTCATCAAGCCTGAGTTCAGGAAGCTGTGTTGCAATGCATAACTTTGCTCTCATAAATGGAACAGCAAGGAAATAAGCTGAGTGAGAGCTAGAAAAAGAGAGACAAGAATCGACTTCATTTTACTTGAAAAGTTATGTGACCAAACACGGGGTCCCACTACCTGCAGCTCCAAAGTCAATAAAGAGGCCAGGTTGCAGGAAAGGAAAGTTTGCTTTATTTTGGAGGCCGGCAACCAGGGAGGAGGCAGCGAAGGCAGGCTCCTGTCCAAAGGCCAACCCCACCCACTGACAATCAGTGCCCTGAACTTTTATGGGCTGAGGGAGGGGCTACATGCAGAAGCAGCATAGTCAGCTCTTGTTCATTTTTTAATTTTGTTTTATTGAAGGATAATTGCTTTACAGAATTTTCTTGTTTTCTGTCAAACCTCAACATGAATCAGCCGTAGGTATATATACACTCCCTTCCTTTTGAACCTCCCTCCCCATCCCACCATATGTAAAATAGATAGCCAGTGGGAATTTGCTGTATGGCTCAGGAAACTCACACAGTCATCTCTGACAGTCCTCCTGAAACGGGTCATCAGTGCTCTGATCAGCATCATCTTGATTGTTTTAAGGGCAGTGAATCTTCAGTTCCAAATGGTTTGTTTCCATTTCCTTGAAGCCAGCTCTCAGAACTGTGGCAGCTCATGTCAGTGGCAATAGTCTGGGCATCACGGAGTCTCAGCTGGTGAGCCTTTTAGTATCTACAAGACAGCGCGAAGCACATGGCTCAGAATATTATCTATAAGACCACGAGAAGGAACTAAAAGCCCTTGAAAGTGAAGTTGCTCAATCGTGTCTGACTCTTTGCGACCCCGTGGACTGTAGCCTACCAGGCTCCTCCCTCCATGGGATTCTCCTGGCAAGAGTACTGGAGTGGGTTGCCATTTCCTTCTCCAGGGGATCTTCCCAACCCAGGGATCGAACCCAGGTCTCCTGCATTCCAGGCAGACGCTCTAAACTCTGAGCCACCAGGGAAGCATGGTTAAAGGTCCTTAACCATGCTCAATGACTAAGCTATTATTATTTGGTCTCCTTTGACTGTTTTCCTTTGTTTCTGCATGTTCTCACTTTTCTAATTAAACTTATTCTTTGGCTAAATCTTTTCCATAGACAAAAGGTAGGCAGAGGGTATGGAGGGGCAAGGTTCTGCTCCATTTCCATGATATCGTTTTGCCACATTTTGGTAAAATCCTGTGTTTCCTTTACTTCCCCATCTTCATTCTACCTTAACTGACGTTAGCTTTCGCTATTAAAAGCCCTGATTTATATCATTTGCTGATTTCTGTGGTGTAAATACTTCCACCATTGTTGATTTCAAGCTCCCAATATGACATATCTGAACACAGAGTTGGGCCGGATATGCACCACCGGGTTTTGTAAACTGGCTCCAACACCACTGTTTACACCTCATAAGAATGGACACTTAGTTGCTGAGAAGTGATAAAGTCCACTATCTGGAGCATAGTGCTTTATGCCCTATGATATTTTTGGTGCATTGAGCTTGTTTCTGAAACTACCTGCGTGCGTGAAGTCCCTTCAGTCATATCTGACTCTTTGAGACGCTATGGACCATAGCCAACCAAGCTCCTCTGTCCATGGGATTCTCCAGGCAAGAATGCTGGAGTAGGCTGCCATGCCCTTCTCCAGGGGATGTCTTCAACCCAGGGATCAAACCCGCATCTTTTACATCCCCTGCATTGGCAGGTGCATTCTTTACCTCTGGAGCCACTTGGGAAGCCCTGAAATTTCCTGTGTGTATGTGAAAGTCGCTCAGTTGTGTCTGACTCTTTGTGACCCCATGGACTATAGCCTGCCAGGCTCCTCTGTCCATGGAATTCTCCAGACAAGAATACTGGAGCAGCTGCCCATTCCCTTCTCCAAGGGATCTTCCCAACCCAGGGATAGAATCCAGGTCTCCTGCATTGCAGGCAGATTCTTTACCATCTGAGGAGCCAGGGAAGCCCTCTCAAACTACCTAGATGGAAGCAGTTTCCCCTGGTAGATTTTGTGGCATTCCAGTCAAAACCTAGCAGGGCTGTGAGTGTTCTGATTCCATAGTCCTGGGACTGCAGTGAGTCTATCCAGATACAGAAGCCAGAGGTAGATCTTTGATACTGTGATAGTGTTGCTGGGTGATTTGCTGAGTTAATTCTCCTGTGGACCAGTTAGGCATATTCTTCAAAAGGAACAGTAATGAAAAGAGGAAATAAGAATATTCCTAGACGCTCACGTGTGAAGGGCTGTAACTTGTGCTGTACATGCAGTGTTCTCAGTGAGAGGGGCGCTGGATGAGGGGCCACCTCACTCCTGGACTCTGTGTCCTGGCACAAATCTCTCTGTGGCAACTCTCATCTCTGTGTTCACGCATTCAGGGCCAAACCCACCAAGACAAGCACAGGAAGCCTGGGCATCCACGGGGAGGCATGGCAGGCTCTGTGGGCTGCCGGAAACTCATGCAGGCTCTCCCCCATGCTACAGTGAACATCCAAACACGTGTTCCTCACCTGGCTGGACACTTCTAGGACTGTGAAGGTTGCCACACTCTCCCCAAACTCAGCACATGAGTAATAATCCTCTTAGCAGTCTCTGGATGTGAGTGTGGCACCATCAGTATTGACACACAAACCAATATTGAATGAGGGATGGATCCCTCCCTTAACCAGACAGCCACAAAACACTAAATCTAAGACTGTTTACTAATACCTGCAGATCAGAAGATCTACAGAGTCTGTCCAATCACAAATGTGCACCCAGGCTTTCTGATGGGCTTCTATGTGGGGCATAAGGGAAGAATGAGCCTGGGAGCTGCCAGGGGTCAAGCATCAGCATGGAATCACTGCATGCAGGTACAAAAATAGTCAAGCAGTTTGGTTTCAACATAACATGCAGAAGAGTGTGGGTCAGGCATAAATAGAGGATGGCCACGTGTGCTGGGTGCAAGTTCATTATACTTTCTCGTCTCAATATGTTTGAAATTTGATATAAATTTATTTTACTTTTTATTATTTGCATTGAAGTATAGTTGATTTACAATGTAGTGTTAGTTTCAGGCCTACAGGAAAGTTACTCAGTCATACATATGTATGTATCTACTCTTTTTTCCTCTTACAGTTTATTACAAGCTATCGAGTAGTTCCCTGTTCTATACAGTAGTTTCTTGTTTATTTCATATATAGGAGTGTGCATATTTAGATCCCAAACTCCTGATTTATCCTTGTCCCACCCCTTCCCCCTTTGGCAACTGTAAGTTTATTTTCCACTTCTGTAAGTCAGTTTCTATTTTGTAAATGTTTCATTTGTATCATTTTCTTTTAGACTCCACATGTAAGCAATATTGTATGATATTTGTCTGTCTGACTTCATTTAGTATGACGATCTCTATGTCCATCCACTTTGCTGCAAATGGCATTATTTCATTTTTTTTTTTGGTGGCTGAGTAACATTCCATTATAAGTATGTACCACATTTCTTTATCAGTTTGTCTGTTGATAGACCTGTGAAGTGGAGCATTTCCTGCCATATCAATAAACAAGGATGTTATAGCCATTAGCTATTCCAGTCCTTCAAATGTAAATTGCCCCCCAAAAGCAATACCTATAATCAGGCTGCTCACAGGCCACCACCCCTCCCTACAGTGAGTGGGGAAATAAGGATGTGAAAAATCAGATTGTAGGATGCTGGCCCCAGACAGCTGAGATGCATATGAAATGAATGATTTCAGTGAGCCCAGACTCTTACATCTTCCCATGCACAGAAAAACTCTAAAATCCTTAACTTGAGATATCTGGTTTTCCCTAATTAACAATAATCTTTTGACGTTCACACTACCCGCCCCTTGTTAAAAACTTCTATATAATGTGATTCCTCCCCTTGCCTCCTCAGAACAGTTCTTTCCAGGTTACTTGAGATGCTGTCTCCCAGGCTTTTAGTCCTAAAAACTCCCACCAAATAAAATATAACTCTCAACTTCAAGGTCGTGGCTATTTTTTAAGTCAAGAGACACTTAGGTTGTTTCCACGTCTTGGCTATTGTAAATAGTGCTGCAATGAGAATTGACATTTGTGTACTTTTCATATTACGGTTTTCTCCAGATATATGCCTGGGACTAGGGTTGCTGGATCATGTGGTGATTCTATTTTTCTGAGAGTCCTCCATATTCTTTTTCATAGTGGTTGCCCCAGTTTACATTCCCGCCAACAGTATATGAGTGTTTCCTTTCCTCCACGTCCTCACTGATGTCTGTTATTTGTGTTCTTTATGATGATGGCCATTCCGACTGTTGGGAGACAGTACCATATTTTAATTTTAATTTGCTTTTCTCTAGTAATTAGCAATGTTGAACATGCCATTAGCTTTTTTAAAAATCTGGTTCAGTATAATATAAAAATCTTCAACTTCTCATCCAATTTAAGCTGTTCACTTGACTCAGGAATCTGAGGTGTAGAATGGGGCATGATCGGTTTCTCTTGCATTTCTGCTCATTTCTTAATCCTCCTCTCTGTGTCTCCAGGCTGCTCCAGGGCTGTGCTGAGAGCTGGTGAGAAGACGAGGGGACTCAGAAGGTGGTGATCCAGCCTAGTGCCCTCCACAGGGTGAGGGTGCCCTAATCATCTCTGGGTGAAGGTCCCCTACAGCCCTAATTCCTAGACTCATGTTTCTGGTTGACACCCACCCCATCTTCAGCCCGTTTAACTCTGTGTCCCAAGTCTCCTTCTGCCAGGGATGCCTCGGCCCTGGAGGGAGCCCTCTGAGTGTAAGGGAGTTGGATCCTATGGTGCTTTCCCAGGAGAGACCCCTCCCTAATACCCTGCTTTTGCTCCACTCTCAAGGACATAGATAACAGTAGCTGATGCACCTTTCTTGAGTTGTTTTATAGGTGTGAAAACCTCCCACCAAATGGAAGATGTTAATTACTTGACAACCATGAGCACATAGCCCCAGGCCTCCTGGAGCCTAAGGACTGATAATGTGAACCCCTGTGACACCACCCTGTATCCTCACCATCAGCCAGTCAGAGAACTGTGCATGAGCTGATCACAGACTCTGCAACCTCCTCCCTCACGAGGCTTTTAAAAATGTTTTGCCAAAACCCTTCAGGGAGGCTGGGGCTTCTGGGGATCATGAACCACCCATCTCCTTGCATTGCCTTGCAATAAACCTTTACCTGCCCCACATTGTATTTTGGTCTATTTGGTGTCACAGAGCATAGGGCTCAAGAATTTGTGTTAACAATAAAATGGAAAACCGAGTTCTTGTTTGCAGAGCCAAAGAATGAACTTTGCATACAACACTCATGGTAGAAACCAACAGGATTTATTTCAGAGAGAAACAAAGTACAAAACTCTCAGTGTAGACACTGAGAGTGGGTGAAGTGCTCCCCAAAAGGGGAGACTGGAGCAACAGCTACACAGTGCAGTAGCAGCCAAGAGGAGATACCCCAAGTCCAAGGTCAGGAGCAGTGGCTGTGAGGAGATACTCCATATCAAATGTAAAGAGCAGCAGCTGTGCTTTGCTGGAACAGCTGTGAAGAGATACCCCACATCCAAGGTAAGAGAAACCCAAGTAAGATGGTAGATGCTAAGAGAGGGCATCAGAGGGCAGACAGACTGAAAGCACAATCACAGATAACTGGCCAGTCTGATCACATGGAACACAGTCTTGTCTAACTCAATGAAACTAAGCCACGTGGTGTGGGGCCACCCAAGATGGGCGGGTCATGGTGGAGAGGTCTGACAGAATGTGGCTCACTGGAGAAGAGAATGGCAAACCATTTCAGTATTCTTGCCTTGAGAACCCCATGAACAGTATGAAAAGGCAAAAAGATAGGACACTGAAAGATGAACTCCCCAGGTCGGTAGGTGCCCAATATGCTACTAGAGATCAGTGGAGAAATAACTCCAGAAACAATGAAGGGATGGAGACAAAGCAAAAATAAGATCCAGTTGTGGATGTGACTGGTGATAGAAGCAAGGTCTGATGCTGTAAAGAGCAATATTGCATAGGAACCTGGAATGTCAGGTCCATGAATCAAGGCAAATTGGGAGTGGTCAAACAGGAGATGCCAAGAGTGAACGTCAACATTCTAGGAATCAGCAAACTAAAATGAACTGGAATGGGTGAATTTAACTCAGATGATCATTATGTCTACTATTGTGGGCAGGAATCCCTTAGAAGAAATGGAGTAGCCATCATGGTCAACAGAAGAGTCTGAAATGCAGTACTTGGATGCAATCTCAAAAATGACAGAATGATCTCTGTTCGTTTCCAAGGCAAACCATTCAATATCACAGTAATCCAAGTCTATGCCCCAACCAGTAATGCTGAAGAAGTTGAACGCCTCTATGAAGACCTACAAGACCTTTTAGAACTAACACCCCAAAATGATGTCCTTTTCATTATAGGGGACTGGAATGCAAAAGTAGGAAGTCAAGAAACACCTGGAGTAATGGGAAAATTTGGACTTGGAGTACAGAATAAAGCAGGGAAAAGGCTAATAGAATTTTGCCAAGAGAACGCACTGGTCATAGCAAACACCCTCTTCCAACAACATAAGAGAAGACTACACATGGACATCACCAGATGGTCAACACTGAAATCAGATTGATTATATTCTTTGCAGCCAAAAATGGAAAAGCTCTTTACAGTCAGCAAAAACAAGACTGGGAGCTGACTGTGGCTCAGATCATGAACTCCTTATTGCCAAATCAAACTTAGAATGAAGAAAGTGGGGAAGACCATTAGACAATTCAGGTATGACCTAAATTAAATCCCTTATGATTATACAGTGGAAGTGAGAAATAGATTTAAGGGACTAGATCTGATAGACAGAGCGCCTGATGGTTGTGACATTGTACAGGAATCAGGGATCAAGACCATCCCCATGGAAAAGAAATGCAAAAAAACAAAATGGCTGCCTGAGGAGGCCTTACAAATAGCTGTGAAAAGAAGAGAAGTGAAAAGCAAAGGAGAAAAGGAAAGATATACTCTTTTGAATGAAGAGTTCTAAATAATAGCAAGGAGAGATAAGAAAGCCTTCCTCAGTGATCAATGCTAAGAAATAGAGGAAAACAATAGAATGGGAAAGACTAGAGATCGCTTCAAGAAAATTAGAGATACCAGGGGAACATTTCATGCAGAGATGGGCTCAATAGAGGACAGAAATGGTATGGACCTAACAAAAGCAGAAGATATTAAGAAGAGGTGGCAAGGATACACAGAAGAACTGTACAAAAAAGATCTTCACGACCCAGATAATCACGATGGTGTGATCATTCACCTAGAGCCAGACATCCTGGAATGTGAAGTCAAGTGGGTCTTAGGAAGCATCACTACTAACAAAGCTGGTGGAGGTGATGGAATTCCAGTTGAGTTATTTCAAATCCTGAAAGATGATGCTGTGAAAGTGCGGCACTCTATATGTCAGCAAATATGGAAAACTCAGCAGTGTGGAAAACTTTGCCACAGGACTGGCAAAGGTCAGTTTTTATTCCAATCCCAAAGAAAGGCAATGCCAAAAAATGCTCAGACTACCGCACAACTGGACTCATCTCACATGCTAGTAAAGTAATGCACAAAATTCTCCAAGCCAGGCTTCAGCACTACGTGAACCATGAACTTCCAGATGTTCAAGCTGGTTTTAGAAAAGGCAGAGAACTAGAGATCAAATTTCCAACATCCACTGGATCATCAAAAAAGCAAGAGAGTTCCTGAAAACCATCTATTTCTGCTTTATTGACTATGACAAAGCCTTTGACTGTGTGGATCACAATAAACTGTGGAAAATTCTGAAAGAGATGGGAATACCAGACCACCTGATCTACTTCTTGAGAAACCTATATGCAGGTCAGGAAGCAGCAATTAGAACTGGACATGGAACAACAGACTGGTTCCAAATAGGAAAAGGAGGACGTCAAGGCTGTCTATTGTCACCCTGCTTACTTAACTTCTATGCAGAGTAGTGGTGGGGGTGGTTTAGTTGCTAAGTAGTGTCTGACTCTTGCGACCCCGTGGACTGTAGCCCATCAGACTCCTCTGTCCATGGGATTTTCCACGCAAGGACACTGGATTCGATTGTCATTTCCTTCTCCAGGGGATCTTCCTGACCCAGGAATCGAACCCAGGTTTCTTGCATTGCAGGTAGATTCTTTACCGACTGAGCTATGAGGGAAGCCTGCTGGGCTCGAAGAAGCACAAGCTGGAATCATGATTGCCGGGAGAAATATCAATAACCTCAGCTATGCAGATGAAACCACCCTTATAGCAGA
Organism: Redunca redunca; assembly: GCA_006410935.1. Lineage (NCBI taxonomy): Eukaryota > Metazoa > Chordata > Mammalia > Artiodactyla > Bovidae > Redunca > Redunca redunca. Next base: position 188,691 of record SJYQ01007423.1, read on the forward strand.
AAGTGAAGAACTAAAGAATCTCTTGATGAAAGTGACAGAAAAGAATGAAAAAGTTGGCTTAAAGCTCTACATTCAGAAAACTAAGATCATGGAATCTGGCCCCATCATTTCATGGCAAGTAGATGGGGAAACAGTGGCAGAATTTCTTTTGGGGGGCTCCAAAATCACTGCAGATGGTGATTGTAGCCATGAAATCTGTCCATTCTGAAGGAGATCAGCCCTGGGATTTCTTTGGAAGGAATGATGCTAAAGCTGAAACTCCTGTACTTTGGCCACCTCGTGAGAAGTGTTGGCTCATTGGAAAAGACTCTGATGCTGGGAGGGATTGGGGGCAGGAGGAGAAGGGGACGGCCGAGGATGAGATGGCTGGATGGCATCACTGACTTGGTGGACGTGAGTCCGAGTGAACTCCGGGAGTTGGTGATGGACAAGAAGGCCTGGCATGCTGCGATTCATGGGGTTGCAAAGATTCAGAAACGACTGAGTGACCGAACTGAACTGACACCTTGGAAGTAAAGTTATGACCAACCTAGACAAAATTTTAAAAAGCAGAGACATTACTTTGCCAACAAACGTCTGTCTACTCAAGGCTATGGTTCTTCCAGTAGCCATTTATGCCTGTGAGAGTTGGAGTATAAAGAAGGCTGAGCGCCGAAGAATTGATGCTTTTGAACTGTGGTGTTGGAGAAGACTCTTGAGAGTCCCTTGGACTGCAAGGAGATACAACCACTCCATCCTAAAGGAGATCAGTCCTGAGTGTTCATTGGAAGGACTGATGTTGAAGCTGAAACTCCAATACTTTGCCCACCTGATGCAAAGAGCTGACTCATTTGAAAAGACCCTGATTTTGGAAAAGATTGAAGGCAGGAGAAGGGGATGACAAAGGATTACATGGTTGGATGGCATCACCAACTCAATGGACATGGGTTTGGGTGGACTCCAGGAGTTGGTGATGGACAGGGAGGCCTGGTTTGCTTCAGTTCATGGGGTCACAGAATCGAACAAGACTGAGCTACTGAACTGATAGCAATTTATATCCTTCCTCGTATTGACTTGTACACTTTTGATTGGTTCTTATTTTTAACATATGGTATTTCTAACCAACCAACTTAAAATTTATACTTCTAACTAATTTGCTTAAAGGTTTAACTTGACGTCTTCATGGCTTCTTTTGATTCTTGGATTCTTGTTTATTAGACATTAAGTCACCATCCCACAGCCTTTACTCAAGACCACTGGCCATTTTACAATGGGCCAGATGTATAGGTTAAAGATCGATGATCATCAGCTGTTTTTCCCTCAGGTATATGGAACAGAAGTTAATTACTACCCTTTCTTGGATCTGAATGCTAATAATTTATCAGATGAAGGACACATTCCTCTAAGAGTCAATAATTTAGGACAAAGCTTGAGGTTAATGGAGTGGGATGTTTATTGAAACAGGCTGAAGTCTCAGATGTCCTAGACTACCTGCCTAATAATTTTTGCCTCAACAAGAGCAGGGTCTTTATCAATGTGACTCAAAAGTCAATTATTTTGTATTGAGTCCACAGGGCTGGAGAGAGCCTTAGGATGGGAGCAGGGACTCTGTTCTGTCCTGGAGAGAATCTAGATGCTCCCTAGGAGTCTAATGCTGCCAGGAGTCGAATGCTGGTCCTCAAGGCCCAGCACTCCAGCTAAGCATGGCAGATTCTGCAAGAACCAAGAGGCAGGCCAGCAGATTTCTGCTTCTTATGAACAGCCTAGGGCGGATGGGCACTTCCCCCAAGAAGGGCTTCCCCTGGGAGCAGCACAAGGCGCTCTCCCTGTTTTCTTACCCCCAAAGGAGACACTTGGCACTCCAGTTACTCTCCCCAGGGAAAGTGCTCACTCCTAATTCCACAGTCCCTTTTTTGGCATTACTCTACAGGTAGAGCGTGGAGTTAAAGGTGGCCAAGCTGTGTTTTGAATTTCCATTTTGCAACTTTTGCCTAAAAGCTCTGGCATCTTCTCTTAGAATTTGCAGGCAATTAACACCCTTCCTTATCAGCTTCCTCTGGGAGCTTGGCCAAAATTCTGAAACAACAGGGAAATCACACTTAGCATCCTCCGTGCTTGTGTTTGAGATTATTTTAAGGCAGTGGTACCTAAGACATTTCAGGAAAATAACAACACACAAATGTAAGTGGTTATTTTGTAAAACCTCTTAGGATTTGGTAAAAATCATATTTTGGGTAATAAACATCAGAAGTGCAGGATGCTGAGAGAGAGACATGGCATTTAGAGAAAAAGGCTTAGAATTTGCATCTACAAATTATTGGACTCAAGTGACTTTAAAGACCATTGCTGTTGTTCAGTCTCTCAGTCATGTCACTCTTTGTAACCCCGTGGACTTCAGTATGCCAGGATTGCCTGTCCTTCACTATCTCTTGGGATGGGGAGAAATCCATGCCACTTGGGGAGCTCAAGTTTTACTGCCCTTCTCATTACTACTGAGAAAAATCTTTGTCATATTAAATCATGATCTAAGAGCTCATTCTTTTTTCACACCAGATGCCAAAAAAAAAAAAAAAGTAAAATGCTGGAGGGGAAAATGCCCTGGTCCAGCATCTACCAATGAATTTTCTAACCCAAAGGGAAGATATTGCACCTGGTGGAACTCAGGCACTGGGAATGACCAGAGATGAACTGAGGAGGGAACCTATTTGACATCATTCTTCAGCTGGTAAGGAATCCACCTGCAATGAGGGAGACCTGGGTTTGATCCCTGGGTTGGGAAGATACCCTGGAGAAGGGAAAGGCTACCCACTCCAGAATTCTGGCCTGGAGAATTCCATGGACTGTATAGTCTATGGGTTCACAAAGAATCGGGCACAACTGAGTGACTTTCAATTTCACTTATCAATATCAAAGAAGGGACTGTCATGGAACAGACTCACAGACTTAGAAAACAAACTTATGGTTACTTATGGAAATAAACGTATGGAGAGAGACGGGGGAAAGGGACAGTTAGGGAGTTTGGAATCAACATGTACACACTGCTATATTATGAATGGATAACCAGCACATGTGTAACACACGGAACTCTGCTCAGTGTTACGTGGCAGTCTGAATGACTAGGGAGTTTGGGGTAGCATGGATACATGCATATGTATGTCTGAGTCCCTTTGCTGTCCGCCTGAAACTATCACAACATTGTTAATCAGCTATACCCCAATACAAGATCAAAAGTTAAAAAGGGGGCTGTCCTGTCAACTTCTGTCTTGCATTCAGTTAGACAGATATCCTTTCACCAAATAGTTTTTTAAAAATTCCAAGCCATTTTATACATAACAACAACGAAATCTTCTCAAGTTTTGCCTTTCAGCCATGACCCTTAAAACAAACCATGCAGTTGGATTAGGGGCTGGCAGCAGGGAGGATTCTTGTGGCATCTGGATGGCAATGCTCACTTTGCCCCTGTTAAAAAGCACATCCCCTCGCTTGGATGTGCTCGCTTTTCCGGGGATGTGTCAGAAGGTACTTGCATAGAGAACAGATTTATAAGGAAGCAGAAATAAAAGGTGAAATACGAGAGCCCCTCTGAGACCAGCCCTTTGCTCAGATTCTGCCCCATAGAATGGATGGGTACTGTTCCAGGGACCTGGGCAGACCCGATTTGGGGGTGGTGAGGGATCACAGCCATCAAAGTCATTCCAGAAAGAAGATCCCTTCTATGGATTAGGCTTCTGCTTCTCTCTGAAGAAAGGCTGCTGCTGGTGCAAAGAGTATTAGTAATAACCACAGCAATAGCAATTATAATGCTTTAAAACTGCTGCTGTGGTTCAGCTGTCCCACAGCTGGGGAGAGGGGTTCTGAGGGAGGATGTGACTTGACCAAGCGTGCAGCAGGCTGGGCAGAGTTCCAACGCTCCCACCACCCTGGGTGTAGGTCTGGGCAGGTGTGCTGGCCTGGCTGCCTCCCCGGGGACCCCACCCACCTCCCAACCCTCCCCAAGATTCAGGGACCACAGGAAAGGCACGCTCGGAGGTGAGCAGACTTCCGGGTTAGTCATGTTTCCACCATTCTGTCTTAATCCCTGTGAATGTCAACAAAAGCCAGGAATGCTCAACAGAGGCTCCTCCAAAACAAACCTCTCTCATGAGCTGTCCTTTTTGTCTCGTTGTATTTGTCTATCTGTCATTGAATAATTCTTACAGAGCCAGCTCAGATCACTCTAAATCCAGAGCCTGTGTCATCAAGGAGAAAAAAAAAAAAAGCAGCCAAGTCACTTCTGTGTAAACAGAGATGGGACGCCTGGCATTTCCACATCCTCTGAATGGCCCCAAACTTGGGAGCCTTCACTGGTTTCTTCACAAACCTCTGGTCCTGTGACGCTGAGCCTGTGATGCCCCATGCCTCCTCTTCTCTGGACAAGCACTTCCTCATCGAGGAATCGAAAGTCAGTTCAGGAAGCTTCCATCGTCACCTAAGAGACCATTGTGTAGACATCAATACAATACGTACACATATGATCAAAAGGAGATAAAGCCTGTGAAGAGCCTGAACCTCGAGATCCTGGTGAGGGTGGCCCTGAGCTTCAGATTGGTCTGTTCTAGTTCGGGCTCTGCTGCGAACAGGGAGCTCAAGAGCATTTCACCTGCCCAGGTCACCTGTTCAAGCCCCATTCCTTCCTCTAGAAGATGCGCAGTTCCTTCCAGCTTTAACAATTTGAGATTCAATCACATTTAGGGGGATTAAACCAGACTCCTGGCACTGCTTTTTCTAAGGCTGCTTTTGACTGAAGCATATGTAATGCTAAATATAATTTTCAACTGCACTGCTGTCTCCATTTACGGCTCCTTTGACTAAGCCAAGATGAGCCCGTTTGGTTCAAAGCTAGACAGCCGGGCATGCTGAGCACATTCACACAACACTGCCTGTAACTTTGGGCTTCCTGGAATTGCAAAAGGCAATCTTAAGCTGGGCTATAGTCAGAATACCGTTCAGGTATTCTGACTGCAGGCAGGAGGAGGAGGGGCTGACAGAGGATGGAACGGTTGCATGGCATCAGTGACTCGACTCAATGGACATGGGTTTGAGCCAACATTCTGAAGGAGATCAACCCTGGGTGTTCATTGGAAGGAATGATGCTAAAGCTGAAGCTCCAGTACTTTGGCCACCTCATGCAAAGAGTTGACTCGTTGGAAAAGACTCTGATGCTGGGAGGGATTGGGGGCAGGAGAAGGGGACGACTGAGGATGAGATGGCTGGATGGCATCACGGACTCAATGGACATGAGTCTGAGTGAACTCTGGGAGATGGTGATGGACAGGGAGGCCCGGCGTGCTGCGATTCATGGGGTCACAAAGAGTTGAACACGACTGAGTGACTGAACTGAACTGAACTGAGGGAGACGGTGAAGAATAGGGAAGCCTGGCGTGCTGCAGTCCATGGGGTCACAGAGTCAGACACGACTGAGTGACCGAACAGCAACAACAACAGTCAGAGTACCTAGATAAATTGCAAAGACCAGGGCTGCTGTTAACTGAGTGAGCCGAATGAATGTTCGGGCTGAAATGCCCTATCTATTTACCCAGGTCCTGTCAACTGAACTGCAGGCAATCTCCCCCTCCATCTCTTCCTAATCTCCTCTTAGGAACGGACTAGCTGTCTTTGGTCTCCTCTGAACACTCAGAGGGGGACGTGCACAGGCAGAGGCCAACATGGGACGTGGAAGTCTCCACTGGTTTCTTCATGACCCTCTGACTGTGTGATGCTGAGCAGCACGGATGCCCTGCGCCTTCTTCTCTGTGGACAAGCACCTACTCATTGAGGAACAGGATCTAGGTTCAGAGGCCTGCAGGGGTCACCAGGGCAGGACGTGCTGTGGGATGGTGGTGGCCCAGCTGCACAAGAAAGGGATCTTGGGGAGGGGGAACGGGCGTCATGGAGAGGTGTCTCTAGTTTTGGTTTAATTGCAGGCTGAAAATCTGTCCTCTTGTGGCTTGTACTCAGAGACTTTTAAGGAGCACCTAGGTCAGGAGTGATGAAGAAACGATGGAAATTTGTTTGAAGAGTTGAATGCAGTCTGCAGAGAAGGACCTGCCTTTGATACAGGCAATTCAGAGGATAATAGTAATAGTGGAGAGTGGAACTATTTATAGAGTTTTTTTAAAGTGGAAAGTTCCTGTTCTTACATCTGTTTGTAAAGAAGTCATAGTATCTTTAATCATTGTTCTGTAAATAGGTTACCTTTTTGCAGTGGGAAACAAAATTCAGAACAAAGCAAACCTGATCGTATACTCTCTAGGGTGAAAGCCAGCCAGCTCTGGAACCTCGTGGGCAAGGAGCCCCCTGGAGGCCACCACTGGCGTGGAGGAGGTAGTAGCTTTCTGGGGATGGTACCAATATACCCAGCTAAGGAGCACAGTGATGGTGTACGTGGTCTATGGCAGCCAAAGAATACTAGTAAGTAGAGCTGTCCATCAGTGCTGTGCACTCACTAAACCACAGGACCACTGTGGCTCTGAGGAGGAGCAGGAGGTGGGGTCACAGGTATCTGCCCAGCTGCTGGTCGGCAGCTCCTGGTTGCCTAGTCACTGGCGAGGCTGTGTCTGGACCATCAAGTCTAGAGGGCTTCTCCCCGGCACAGAGTCTTCTACTTAGGGGGAATATGGATTAGTGTGTGGTGATGAATTTACAGATATGGAAAAGCCACTAAGGCATACAAAGCAAAGACCACATCCTTTTTAAAAAAGCTGTTATTTAGGCAGCCCTAAGATGGTGGAGGAATAGGATGGGGAGACCACTTTCTCCCCCACAAATTCATCGAAAGATCATTTGAACGCTGAGCAAATTCCACAAAACAACTTCTGGACGCGAGTGGAGGACATCAGGCATGCAGAAAGGCAGTACATTCTCTTTGAAAGGAGGTAGGACAAAATATAAAAGATAAAATGAGAGACAAAAGAGGTAGGGACAGAGACCTGTCCCAGCGAGGGAGTCGTGAGTGAGGAGAAGTTTCCAAACACCAGGAAACCCCTGACCGGTGTGTCTGTGGGGAGTTTTGGAATCTCAGAGGGCAACATAACCAGAAGGGAAGGGTAAAAAAAGGCTGTTATTTAATGAGTTTTGTGGAAAGAAAACACGTTTTCCTCCTCTCCCGGCCCCGACAAGCCTGGGTTGAAGGGCAGTGCGTGGAAAGGTGAGGAGACTCGACAGGTGGAAGGCGCCTGTCCACGCTAGACAGGGAAGCCAAGCAGAAACGTTTCTGTGACTTTTAGCTGGTAAACAGGGAATGAGAACTCCTGTGAGGTAATTCTTAGTTTTCAGAGCAGTTCCTCAAATGATTCTCGACGCGTACCACCTCCTTTCACAGATGTGGAGAGTATGTCAACAACTCGTGCAAATCCCACAGTGACTTGTTGGCGGCCGTAGAGAGACTGCCGGCTCAACGGGTAGAGTCTTTTCTCTTCTGTTGGGGAGCACCTTTCTGGCTCCTCTGGTTGGGGAGCACCTTTCCGGCTTCTCTGGTTGGGGAACACCTTTCTGGCTTCTCTGATCTCTTAATGGAGGGCTGATTTTGAATCGATACTCCAGTGGCATTCAAATTTGAGCAGCTCCTTAAGCCTTTTAGGAAACCTACTTTATATAATAAAAAAATCAAGAATTACTATGATGTGTTGATAATAAAAGCTCATTGAACGCATTATATGTTGGAAATCAAGCTCAGTATATTTCATGCGTTGCTTAATGGAATTCTCACAGTGACTCTTTCAGGAAAGAAATATTGCTTGTCCCAAATCATTTCATCTAGTTTTTTTTTTAAATTTTTTATTGAAGTATAGTTGATTTACAACATTGTGTCAATTTCTTCTGTACAGCAAAGTGATTCAGTTATATACATATATACATTCTTTTTTTCATATTCTTTTCCATTATGGTTTATCAATGGATATTGAATATAGTTCCTTGTGCTGTACAGTAGGACCTGGTTGTTTATCCATCCTATACATAATAGTGCACATCTGCTAATCCCAAACTCCTAAATCATCCCTTCCCCTACCCCTTCCCTCTTGGTAACCACAAGCCTGTTCTCTATGTCTGGGAGTCTGTTTCTGCTTTATAGTTGAGTCTGTGTTATAGTTTAGATTCCACGTGTAAGTGATACCATGTGGGATTTGTCTTTGTCTGGCTCACTTTACTTAGCATGGTAATCTCTAGGCCCATCCATTTGAAGGTCCGTCAACACTCCTGCAAATGTGTTTGTCCCAGTTTGGGCACGAGAGAGCTAAAGCACAGTGGTTTGAGTTTCTTGTAAAATCTATAAAGCTAGTGATTCCTGCAGCATGCCTTTGCCCACGTTGTGCCTTGTCTGTAACGGCGCCGGGTTAGTGAACACACGTCACCTGCTCCCAGTTGAATCTGAGCTCACGCCCTCTTACCAAGGACGGCTTCACCACAGTCTAAGATTGTATCTTTTCCTTCGAAGAAGGCAACCCAAGAGGCCCCACGTGACCTGTCCTGAGGCCATGAACAGTCTGGCGTAGCCACTAAGAACACTGTTTTGTGTCAGATGCACCTGAGTACAAACACGCACAGGAAGTCTCTAGTTAGGATGCACGTCTAAGCTACTCATTTAAGCTTACTGAGCTTGTCTCCTTTTGTAAACATGTGGGCAGTCCTACCTACTTCATAGAGTTGGTGGGGACATGAACATTCACTCCAATAACCATGTAAAGTCCTGGTAACTAGTGAGTCTTCAGTATGACGTTTGTCTTGCTTCTGTTTCACTGAGAGTTTCTGAAAACCTCGTTGTTTGGTTGTGTCTGCTGCCCCTTCTCTCAGGGGCAGAGAGGGTAATTCATTCAAATTATGATTGAGGACTTGCTGTGCTAGGCACTCAGAACAGAGAAGTAAACATCATCCTTGATCTTCAGGAAATTACTTGACTGGTCAGAGGAGTCGACCCAAAATATTTACAGTCAGATGTGATAATGAAGGCTGGAGCAGTGTTCTTGGGAGCACAGAGGGAAAACTAACTCTAACTGGGGGCAGTAAGAAGAGCTCACAGATGTGCAATAAGCAAGACAAATAAATGGCAGATCCAAATTCTGACCCTCTCCAAGAGAAGATGGCAAGACATCGTCTCTGAGGTCCTCTCTGAGCACCATGCCAAGACAGGGCAAAACTGTGATCTGAGGCTGCTCCGGTCTGTGTGTTCCCAGGTTCCCACAGAGAAATGTGACGACTCACATCTGCTAATACGCTGGATCTCCTTAGAACATGTAAGTCCAGACTTAAGTTTTCTTTATTTTTTTTTATTACTTCTGAGAAGGCACCTTCCTTCCCAGCTCAGCGTTCCCATCCTAATAAACTCTTCTGGGGCAAAAGATGAGTATGATCTCTTTCATTGGGCATCATTTGCTTTTGTCCTGGTCACTCAAGATACGCAGCTCAACCCATCAATCAAGAACCTGGGAACCAATCTCTTCCACAGCAGTTTCCTTGGCAACCAGAGTCCAGTCAGTTCAGTTCAGTTCAGTCACTCAGTCATGTCTGACTCTTTGCGATCCCATGGACTGCAGCACACCAAGCCTACCTGTCCATCACCAACTCCCGGAGCTTGCTCAAACTCATGTCCATTGAGTCAGTGATGCCAACCATCACTCTCATCCAACCATCTCATCCTCTGTCGTCCCCTTTATCTCCTGCCTTCAATCTTTCCCAGCATCAGGGTCTTTTCCAATGAGTCAGCACTTCACATCAGGTGGCCAAAGTATTGGAGTTTCAACATCAACATCAGTCCTTCCAATGAACACCCAGGACTGATCCCCTTTAGGATGGACTTGTTGGATCTCCTTGCAGTCCAAGGGACTCTCAAGAATCTTCTCCAACACCACAGTTCAAAAGCATCAATTCTTCGGTGCTCAGCTTTCTTTATAGTCCAACTCTCACATCCATACATGACCACTGGAAAAACCATAGCCTTGACTAGATGGACCTTTGTCAGCGAAGTAATGTCTCTGCTTTTTAAAATGCTGTCTAGGTTGGTCACAACTTTTCATCCAAGGAGCAAGCGTCTTCTAATTTCATGGCTGCAGTCACCGTCTGCAGTGAGAACTGGCCAAGCCACAGTGGAACCAAGTGAAACCCTGTGGGGGTATGGCCATGCTCTCTGCGTTGGAAGAGTGAGAGACCACCCTGGAGATGTGCTTGGCTGCAAAACCGCCAGCCCAGCTGCCATCACTTTGTGTCTGTTGAGCCCCTTCCATCTGGACACCTTAGAGCAGGAATGCTTTCAGAGAGGAGCATCATCATTATACACATTGTTCCGCCAGGGCTTCTCCAGTGGGCTCCTTTGGTCTCATCTTTTCTTTATTTTCTTTCCTTCCTTCCTTTCTTCCTTCTTTCTTTCTTTCTCTCCTTTAATTTTAACAACTCCCTTGACACTGCCTCCCAGTTACTTTTAGTTGCCCGTGAAAATGCCACACTGAAGTGCTGGGGTGAAGAGCACACAATATTCTCTGCTTCCCCATCAGCACCCCATCGATCTTCCATGGTAATCAAAGCTGAACCCACTGGTGTCCAAGCCAGGCGTAATAGCTGCTGTTCATGCTCTGGCTGATGAATGATTGTCAGTGATGAGGGTGCCCCCAACACTGCCCACATCTGGGGTACCTCTAAGGAACTGCTGCTAATGATGAGAAAAAGTTTCATCACTGTAGTCTATGAAACTTACCAAATAGGGACCAGCAAGGCAGGGCTTCCCCAGCCCTAGTGTCTGTAGAAATCACCCAGGGAGCTTATTAAACAGCCGGTTGGTTCTGAGGTCCACGGTCTGTAGTGGAGCCCAATGGTCTGCTCTTCTGGCAAGTTCCTTGGGGTTGCCACAGCTGCTGGCTCCAGGCTGGACCCACAGGGTCTGTGTTCGCATGACCACACATGTGCCTATTCATGCTGTGCAAGTGGACGAGATAGCAAAGCTTGTCTCTCATGCTGCACCGTTGTCAGCAAAGCCTCTTCATATAGTGCCTCTTAGATGGCAAGGTACGTAGAATCAGTCCAATTTTTCTGCCCAGGGACTCAGAACTAATGAAATTCCAGATCCAATTTTTCATACGTTTGGCTGCAAGAGACTAATGTAAATGGAGTATTTCTGTCACTATTACAGCATATTGCTCATTATGACTGTATTTGTATACAATTTTATTTGTATATAAATGAGAAAATCATTACTATGGCTGCCATTACACATACACAATATTGAAGAGCTTTAAATCTAAGTGGGTTTAGGTTACAGGAAGTTAGTTCATGCACCATAGTGTGGCCACAGAGACACCTCTAAGGAGAGGAATTGCTTCACTTTTCAAAGTTGCACATTCAGAGTCAAGTGAACTTTTCTGCTTTGGCACAGAGTTTTCTGGTTGAGGTCCAGATCGACTAAAATCCCACAGTTCTGACAGATGTCAGGGAATTTACCTGCCTGCAACCTGTGGAAGGTTGAATGGTGCCCCTCCCCACCCCTCAGGATAAAGGTCCACCTAGAACCTCAGAAGACGACCTGATTTGGAAGGAAGGTTTTGTAACTTTAATATAGGTCAGGATCTCAAGATGAGATCGATCCTGGTTAGAATGGGCCCTCAATCTAACGGTGACTGGTCTTCTAGGAGACAGAAGGGAGAAGATCAGAGTGACCAGGGAGAAAGGCACGTGGGGATGGAGGTAGAGGACGGGGCGATGCTGTCATGAGCCAAGGATGCCTAGAGGCACCAGGAGCTGGAAGAGGCAGGATGGAGTCTCCCCTACAGCCTTTGCGGGGTCAGTTGTCTGGCCCACACTGTGATATCTGATTTCTGGCCTCCAGAACTGTACAAAAAGGCCACATTTTTGTTACTTTAGGCCATCGAGATGGCGGCAATGCTCTGTGGCAGTCCTAGGAATCCAGTGCACAGCCCCACGGTTAAAGTGGTCCAGCCTTGGGGACCTCCCCCTGGGCCGTCGCTGCCCTGTCCTGGTGTCCCAGGTGCTGGGCCTCAGCTTGGAGGTCCACGTGGTGACCACCGGTGAGGCCAGGGGCCCCAGCCCTGGGGACGGGGCAACTTACAGTTCCATACATGGAAACGACAGAGTTCCTCTGACTAGACATGTTTGCAGATGGAAAACAAACTTGCTGTGCCCTCGAGGGAAGGTGAGTCATGACTCAGATTACTTCTTTAAAAAAGAAAAACAAAAACCAAAAATTGGTTCTGTTGCCACATACTCTTTGACTTCAATGTTTGTTTGTTTTTTTTTAATATTGACATATAGTTGATTTACAATATTGTGTTGATTTAAAGCGTTCAGCATCTTGATTTTTTTTCTGTTGATGGAGATGAAGATGGAAAAGCTTCGGGCATGTTTATCATCATCGGTTATTTTTACTCTCAGATTTTTTTTTTATACCTCCAAAAAGGCCCTTTCCTGGCAAGTTTTGTCCTTAACCGTAAGATCTAGTTCATCTCAGTCCAAATATTAAGACCAGCAGGACGTCTCAGGTGTTCAGACAAGGCCCGCCTGCGCCAGCGGCTTCCCCGAGCTGCGCGCAGCGCCACTGCCATCTCGTGGCCAGGAAGCATCACAACACCCCCTGGCTTGGCTCCCGCTGGGACCCACAGAGGCAGGGATGGAGGCTCCAGAGGGAGACGGAAATTTCTGTTTACATTCTGGAGCTTTTGGCTTGAGGAGGGCAGGGTGCTGTTTGAAACTGAATGCTAAGAAGAACGTCTGTCTGCCTGTTATTAAGGCACCGGGAATTCACAACTACGGAGCAGCCTCCCCGGAGGTGAAAACACACCGCTGGAGGTACTAGTTTGAATTTCCAATCCTTTTCTTGATCCCCACCGGGCGCTGCTGCCACGGCAGCCAGCAGGCCGGCACCTAGGCTGCCAAGAGGGTGAGGGCTGGAGGCTCGCTAATACCGCCTCTCCTCCGGGCTTCAGATGACATTTGGCACCGAGACAGCACCTCACCCTAAATGGGTGGAGTTTTGGTTTGAGTATTTGTTTCTTTAACTCTCCAACAACTAGGCTTTGGATGGCCTGCACTTCTAGGAAAGGGGATTTCAGTGGCTCAGTAATACTCGGTGTGTAGCTGCCAGTAGATGGGAAGAATCCTTCTCTCTTGGTCTCTACCTAACTTAACGGCAGGCAAGTGGAACTTTCCTGGGCAACCTGTTTCCGCCTTCCCTGCTCCATCCTCCTGAACACGATTACTGTCAGGCAGATGAGAGCCCAGAGCTCTGGATGGAGCAAGGGTGAAAGTTCTGCAGCCTTCCACCTTTTCTTCCAATACCCGCAGACAAGCTCAGAGACTTCCTTCACTCTCTAGAGCATCATGTAAAAAGCTCTTGTTAGAGAAGGTGTCCCATGGACAGAGAGAACAGACTGCTGGCTGCCAAGGGGTGAGGATCGGGGAGCTAGGGTTGACAGATGGAAACTAGTATATACAGAATGGATAAGCAAAAAGGTCCTACTACCATAATGGAAAAGAATACTTTAAAAAGGATATATATATATATAACTGAATCACTCTGATGTAACAGTTCTGCCAAGAGATCGCACTGGTTATAGCAAACACCCTCTTCCAAAAACACAATAGATGACTCCACACATGAACATCATGAGATGGTCAATACCGAAATCAGATTGATTATATTCTTTGCAGCCAAAGATGGAGATACAGTCAGTGCAAACAAGACCGGGAGCTGACTGTGGCTCAGATCATGAACCATTATTGAAAAATTCAGACTTAAGGGGAAGAAAGTAGGGAAAACCACTATGTCATTCAAGTATGACCTAAATAAAATCCCTTACAACTATGCAATAGAAGTGACAAAAGATTCAAGGGATTATGTCTGATAGACAGTGTGCCTGAAGAACTACAGACAGAGGTTCGTAACATTGTACAGGAGGCAGTGATCAAGACCATCCCCAAGAAAAAGAAATGTAAAATGGTTGTCTGAGAAGGCCTTACAAATAGCTGAGAAAAGAAGAGAAGCAAAAGCAAAGGAGAAAAGGAAATATATACCCATCTGAACGCAGAGTTCCAAAGAATAGCAAGGAGAGATAAGAAAGTCTTCCTAAGTGAACGATGCTGTCTAGCAGCAATTAATACATTATAAATCAACAACACTTCAGTAAAATAAAAACTAAAAAAGAGAAGATGCCAAAGAAGGTGGGAGGAAGAATTCCTACAGCATTGCTTCAAGGATATCGACTTACCAATTTCAAGCAAATGAATCTAAATGCCTGAAAAATAGTGAACAGTTTTACCCCTAGGAAGGATGACCAAACACCAAGGTTCTGCTCCCGGAGCTTTCTTCTCACAGCGTTCTGTGCAGAGTGAGCACCGCCTAGCCCTGCATCAGCCAAGGGCTGGGCCGGCCTCGTGGGAGAGCGTGGCCTTGTGCAGTCCTGCGGGGCCACACACAGGGCTGTAAGGACCGACTTAATGCTCACTTGTTGCTGTCGTGAAATCCTTAATGATGTCTTTACACAAGGGCGCCTGCATTTTTATTTTGCCCAAGCCTTTCAAAATACTCAGCAGGGAATAAGAGTTTGTTACAAACTCCCAGACTTGCCTGGGAGTTTGTTAGAAATCTATACTTTAATGCCCCATCTCAGACTTCTAAATTTGAATTCGGGAGATGATTAAATTGGAGAAGAGAGAAAGAAAGAGAAGGGAAATTATCGTATAATCCAAGGGAAAAAACCTCTTTAGGTGCATTTCTTTAGAATCTCAGTCACCTGTCAGAATTTGAACAACTCAGTTCTAAGATCAGAGTAGACAGTGGAGCTGACCAGTGACCTTTGACTCTGGTGCGAGTCTGAAGGCTGATGGGCCACTGTCCTGTCCTGGCATGAGGCTGGAATCCCGTCATTAGGAGCAAGTTCCTCTTTGTCTCCTCCCTTGTCCTAGGAAGCCTCCCCTCAGTTTCTCTTTCTGCTCTCAAAACTCCTTTCTCTGTCTCTGGACATGCACAGTCCTTTATATCATCAGAGAGTTTACAGATTTATAGAACAGATTGGATGAGACTTTGACCTCAGGCTTCATTGATTTCAGAAGAACAAGAAATCCCCAGGCTCCAATAGGCCAACTCCTACAGATAGTGGTGGTGGGTCTATAGAATTTTAATCACTTTATAATCTAAAGTTACACTGTTGCAATAATTATGGAAATTATTTAAATAGGAATTTGGGGATCTTGGTGTCATTGGGCACTTCATCTCGGTTATCCTTGCAGTTTAATGAGCTGGACTCTTCCATTTCCAGTGTACTAGTGGATATGTTAAATCTGCAGCTGGTTAGATCATCCTCACATGCTGCTGGGCACAGGACCTAGGAGGCCCAAGCAAACTGCCTTTGCCCAGGAGGGCTTATTCTTAAGAACAGAACTTACCAGAACAGATGCAAATACTGAAAACCTGATCAGCTGTGGATCCTGTTGCTTGGATCCTATTGAGGGAAAGAGTCTTCTGCGTATGTGTGCTGTGGTGTCTGACTCTTTGCAACCCCCATGGACTGTAGCCCACCAGGCTCCTCTGTCCATGAGGTACTCCAGGCAAGAATACGGGAGAGGGTTACCATTTCCGCCTCTAGGGGATCTTCCCGACCCAAGGATCTCACCTGTGTCTCTTACGTCTCCCACGCTGGCAGGCGGGTTCTTTACCACTGAGCCCCCTGTTGTTGCTGATCGGTCACTGAGTTGTGTCTGAAAGAGAATCTTGGGAGCAGTGATTCCCGAGCTGGGTGTTTCTCAAACAAGTGAAGCATGTGTCATAGGATGGGAACTGTGTCCTCAGAACATCTTGTGCCATTTTTCCTGTTGAAACCAGGAGGAATGTGCTCAAACCTAGACTCTAGTGTGGGTGCAGAGTCTGCCAGGACCTCCAAGTAGCCACTCATCCTGGGACAGGACCGTCGAGCTGCTCATCAGAGCCCTAGCTCTCCTTCTGTTTCCCGGCACTCACATCCTCTCCCGCCGCTGGGTGAGGCCGTGTGAGAGTCCTAGCAAATAGAATGGAAGTGGAAGCCGTGAGCCCCTTCAGACCCACACCTGCCCCCCAGTGCTTTCCCCACTCAGATTGTGCAATGGGGCCAATTTCAAGGGAGGCTTCAATATCCCACCAACCTGGGTCCCCACACACTGTGACCTCCTGTTTACTCTCCCAGTATTGTTGCCCGGGAGAGAGTACATTTCTGTTGCATATTTGGGGTCCATTCTTTGGCATAGTTACCCTCCCCCCAACTAATACATTTGCCAAAATGTATCGAGCACCAAGTATGAGGTCAGGCAGGTAGACACAGCTAGTTAAGGGAGCTCTGTGGAAGAAGTGGGGGACAATTATAAACCCCTTTGGGTTTTCAAAGAGGTGGCTGGGGACACTGCCTGCCCTGCCCTGCCCACCTGCAGCCTCTTTCTTCTCTGCATTTTATCCTCAGGGGACTCCTTTCTATCTGTAGAATGTGCCAGGTTCCTCACCTGTCTCACCTGTCTCTGAGTAAGCATTTCCTCTGCTTACAATATTTCACTCTTCTCTCTCTGTGGGGTCTCAACTGAAGCTTTACTTCTTCAAGAAACTTTTCTAGTCCAGCAAAAAAAAAAAACAGGCAAAATACCCATTTCATTTTTTTATATAATTTTATATATTTTATATCATTTTCCTTTATACATTAATTATACTTAGCCATTTTATATGTGAGCTATTCTTTGATTGTGACCTTTGTTCCCCACTAGACTGTAAGTTCCTTTAGGGCAGGGCTCTGCTTCACTTTCTTTAATATCATGTTGTTGGTTACTTGAAAACTACCTAGTTTAAAATAAATTCCCAGTAAATCTATGTTGAATGGATAAGACTCTTAACTTTCTTCAGTTCCTTGTGGACTTTATTCATCAATTACTTCTCACTGCCTTTATCATCAATATCAAGAATGAATCAAAGAGAAAGATGGCAGAGGGGTAGGTGGATGTGGGGTACATCTCTCTCCATGGATGCATCAGGAATACATGTTCAGACATAGAAGTGCATGCAGAACACCAGTTGAGAGCAGACAGGAGTACCTGACCAGTGGAAAAGAATATATAGAACCACAGAAAGCTCGGTAGGATGAAGGAACTAGGGGGAGGGGAAACAGGAGTGTTATTAATAATGGACCTGACCTTGATTTGCTTCCCTGGTGGCTCGGAGGTTAAAGCGTCTGGCTGTAATGCGGGAGACCTGGGTTCAGTCCCTGAGTTGGGAAGATCTCCTGGAGAAGGAGATGGCAACCCATTCCAGTAATCTTGCCTGGAGAATCCCATGGAGAGAGGAGCCTGGTAGGCTACAGTCCATGGGGTCGCAAAGAGTTGGACATGACTGAGTGACTTCACTTTCACTTGACCTTGATGGGTGGGGAAACTGAAGCAGGGGTCCAACCCCACATCGAGGGAATTGTCTGAGTCAGAAGAGAGACATTTAAGGCTGAGACATTTAAAGTTGATCAGTAGCAGCCTAAATGGAATGAGAATCAGACAGTCCTTGCCACAGCTATATATACCCTGGACAGGGACACTGGTCCCTTGGAAGGTGCAGCGGCTGGGAGCTGGAGTTTAGGGATTGTGGAGAAATCCCAGGGCAAGGGCTGCTGTGGACTGTGGAGAGACGGAGCAAGGGCAGGGACGGAGGGAGGAGACTGTGGTGGGAAATGCCTGTGGAGGAAAGCCAGGCAGACATGGAAGCAAGGCGATACTGCTGAGTCATGTGTAGGGGGTGGAGCCATCACCATCGCCTCTCTCTCCCCACATGCCACCATCCTCAGATGAACAATAGAGAGGCAGGCCCATCCAATGCCTGACACACTGAACTACAGAGTAGGACCCCACCCAGGGTGCCTCTTTAAGTGCCTGATGCGCCAATCTACAGAGTAGGACCCCAGCCAGGGTGCCCCCTTTAAGTGCCTGACTTGCCAATCTAGAGTAGGACCCCAGCCAGGGTGCCCCCTTTAAGTGCCTGACATGCTGAACAACAGAGAAGGAGTCCAGGCAATAGAGCCTTCTAAGTGCCTGAATGGGCAGAGCTATGGAGAAAGACTGGCCAAAGAGGCCTTCTGATCGCCAGCTACAACAGGCTCCAAGAAAAGACTCAGACAGGGCCATAGCTCCTGCCGTGGAAGCAGTCCGTGTCCCTGCACCCGTGACACCACCAGGGTCTCCGCAAGCCAAGAAGCTGCACCAACTTCATGCTCAATCTTCATTGCGGCAGAGCTGCCACAGGCAAAAATAGTCTTGCGTCCATGTGCACAGGGTCACTTTAATAGTGTCTGACTCTTTGCAACCTGTAGGCTGTGGCCTGCCAGGCTTCTCTGTCAGGGACAGGGGTTCTCCAGGCAAGAATACTGGAGCATTTCGGCCAATACTGGTTACCATGCCCTTCTAGAGCATTATATTTCCTGCTGCCCTAGTCGCCAACCCCCCTGAGTACCTGGTGCTGCCAGAAGCCCTGCGACCCAAGCAGCTGCACCACCTCCCCACCTGGCCCTCACTGGGGCAGACCCGGGTCCTCCAGGACAGCCTCGGGAGCAAACCCCAGTGGATGACCCACATGCAGAGGTGGAAATAAATCCACAACTGAAACCCAGGGGCAGTGTGGCTAAGGATGAAGACCCAAAACCTTCCCATCAGCTGTACAAGTTACAGATTAAATCCATAAGATCAACTAAGCAGACTCTGTGTCTATGGAATATATAAAAGGCTATCACAAGAGAGAGCTCCCATAAGAGAAAACACACGAGTTCTGACACCTGTGGACACTGGAGGCAAGAACACTCAGGAGTAGGGCCAGATTAGAATCTGAGCTGCCCTCAGCAGGGCCAGAGATCAGCACACTGTTGGAGGGCATCCTAGGGAGGTGAGCTGGACTGTGACTCCCAGTAAGGGAAAGGACTCTGACAGCAGTGACTCAAGAAAAGCATTTGTTATTCTTATGTTTTGATTTGTTCTGTAGTTTCTTTTCTTTCTCTTTTTTTCCTTCCCCCTGCCCTCCTACTGCCACCCCCATTGTAGTATTGGCACTAAGAAATCCAATTAAGCTTTTGAGCCTTTTTTTCCCCCTCAGTCACATTTTTTATTGTTGCTGTAAACCGCTGCCTCTACACTGGGCTTTTGCATTTCTATGGGGTTTTCCTTTTTTTATTTTTCTTTTCTCTGTTTTTAATTTTAATTTTCTAAAGCTATTATTTTTTCTACATTTATTCCTTTGTTTGCTTTTCCTATTGTTCTTTCCCCCTTGCAGTTAATCCTTAATGTATATAAATCTTCTTTATCTACTTCTATACAATTTTGTATATCTATTCTTTCTTCCTTTTCTTTCTCTCCTTTCCTCTCAACATATTCGTTAGTTTTATTTTTATTGCTTTATTCCCCAATTGGCACCCTGCTTTAGTTTTGTTTTCTAATTTGTGCTTTAGTTAGTTTTGTCCTGGTAGGCATACTTTTTGGATTCCTTTGTTTGCTGGGTCGATTGATTGTACTTTATTTTTGTTGGACTCTTGATTTTGCTTACAGAAGAACTGTACAAAAAAGATCTTCATGACGCAGATAATCATGATGATGTGATCACTAATCTAGAGCCAGACATCTTGGAATGTGAAGTAAAGAGGGTCTTAGAAAGTATCACTACAAACAAAGTTAGTGGAGGTGATGGAATTCCAGTTAAGCTGTTTCAAATCCTGAAAGATGATGCTGTGAAAGTGCTGTACTCAATATGCCAGCAAATTTGGAAAACTCAGCAGTGGCCACAAGACTGGAAAAGGTCAGTTTTCATTCCAATTCCAAAGAAAGGAAATGCCAAAGAATGCTCAAACTACCGCAAAATTACACTCATCTCACATGCTAGTAAAGTAATGCTCAAAATTCTCCAAGCCAGGCTTCAGCAATACGTGAACCATGAAACCCCTGATGTTCAAGCTGGTTTTAGAAAAGGCAGAGGAACCACAGATCAAATTGCCAACATGCGCTGGATCATGGAAAAAGCAAGAGAGTTCCAGAAAAACATCTACTTCTGCTTTATTGACTATGCCAAAGCCTTTGACTGTGTGAATCACAATCAACTGTGGAAAATTCTGAAAGAGATGGGAATACCAGACCACCTAACCTGCCTCCTGAGAAATCTGTATGCTGGTCAAGAAGCAACAGTAAGAACTGGACATGGAACAACAGACTGGTTCCAAATAGGGAAAGGAGTATGTCAAGGCTGTATATTGTCACCCTGCTTATTTAACTTAGATGCAGAGTATATCATGAGAAATGCTGGACTGGAATAAACATAAGCTGGAATCAAGATTGCCAGGAGAAATATCAATAACCTCAGATATGCAGATGACACCACCCTTATGGCAGAAAGTGAAGAGGAACTCAAAAGCCTCTTGATGAAAATGAAAGAGGAGAGCAAAAAAGTTGGCTTAAAGCTCAACATTCAGAAAACGAAGATCATGGCATCTGGTCCCATCACTTCATGGGAAATAGATGGGGAAACAGTGGAAACAGTGTCAGACTTTATTTTTTTGGGCTCCAAAATCACTGCAGATGGTGACTGCAGCCATGAAATTAAAAGACGCTTACTCCTTGGAAGAAAAGTTATGACCAACCTAGATAGCATATTCAAAAGCAGAGACATTACTTTGCCAACTAAGGTCC
>SJYQ01007423.1:209368-277746 GCA_006410935.1 Redunca redunca
ATGTGAAGAGTTGACTCATTGGAAAAGACTCTGATGCTGGGAGGGACTGGGGGCAGGAGGAGAAGGGGACGACCGAGGATGAGATGGCTGGATGGCATCACGGACTCGATGGACGTGAGTCTGAGTGAACTCCGGGAGATGGTGATGGACAGGGAGGCCTGGTGTGCTGCGATTCATGGGGTCGCAATGAGTCGGACACGACTGAGCGACTGAACTGACTGAACTACGGGTGTGTATGTATGTGTGCGTATTCAGTCACAGTTTTCATTGTTGTTATAAACTTCTGCCTCTACGTTGGGGTTTGGCAGTTCTGTGGAGTTCTCCTTTTTTATTCCTTTTCTCTTTCTTCTTCCATTTTTGTTCTTTTCTCTTTTTATAATTTTAATTTTTAAACATGATAATTTTTCTACATTTATTCCTTTGTTTCCCTTTCCTACTGTTCTTTTCCCCTTGCAGTTATTCTTTAATGGATATAAATCTTCTTTATCTACCTCTATTTAAAATTGCATATCTATTCTTTCTTTCTTTCCCTTCATCTCAATACATTTGTTAGTTTTGTCTTCATTGCTTTATTCCCCACTTGGCACATTGCTTTAGTTTTGCTTTCTAGTTTGTGCTTTAGTTAGTTTCATTCTTAACTGATAAATATAATCTTTGATTTCCTTTGTTGGCTGAGTCAGTCTACTGTAGTTTATTTTTGTTGGACTGTTTTGACTTTGCTCATGGGTGTATATGTATGTGTATGTTCTATTATTTTAATTATTATTTGCTTAATTTTTCAACTGCTCTTTCTCTGGGGTTCATCTTTGGTTTCTCACTTTTGGATATTTGCTTTAATCTCACTTAATGCCATAACAAACCACTTGTGGACTCTTTGTTCCCAACCATAGATCAAGCCCTGAGCTTTGGGAGTGGGAGCACTGACTCCAATACCCTAACCTACCAGAGAACTAAACCTAGGGAGCATCAAATAGTGAGAACTCAGACAAAGGAAACCACTTGAGTACAAGACCTGGCATCAAACAACCATCAGTAGCACCCTGTGCAGGATGCCTCATCTAAAGAACAAACAAAAGAAAAATACAAACCTAATCATCAGCAGACAGCCTTGCCCATCAGAGGAAAAACAAACAAACAAACAAAAACTCAGCACAAATCCCACCTTACACAAAGATTACACAAACCACGGGCCAACCTTAGGAGGGCAGAAGCCAAAAGGAGGAAAGAATTCAATCTTCTTCAAGGAAAGAAGTTAACTTTCCTTGAACCCTGGGAAAAGGAGACCTCAAACAAAATAAGTTAAAAAAAAATGAAATACTACACAAATGAAGGAACAAACTAGAAACACAGAAATCCAAATAAATGAAGAGGAAATAGGCAAATTATCTGAAAAAGAATTCAGAATAATGATAGCAAAGATGATCAAAACCCTTGAAAACAAACTGGAGAAAATGCAAGAATCAATAAACAAAGACCTGGAATAATTAAAGAATAAACATATAGAGCAAACAACACAATTACTGAAATTAAAAATACTCTAGAAGGAATCAATAGCAGAATATGTGAAGCAGAAGGACAAATCAGTGAGCTGGAATATAAAATGGTGGAAACAACTTCTTAAGAACAGAATAAAGTACAAAGACTGAAACTGAGGATAGACTCAGACTTCTGGGACAATATCAAATGCACCACATTCGAATTATAGGGGTCCCAGAAGAAGAAGAGAAAAAGAAAGGGTATGAAAAAAATTTTGAAGAGATTATAGTTGAAAATTTCCCCAACATGGAAAAAGAAATAGTCAACCAGGTCCAAGAGGCACAAAGAGTCCCATACAGGATAAAGCCAAGAAAAAAACACCAAGACACATACTAATCAAACTAACAAAGACACAAAGAAAGAATATTAAAAGCAGCAAGCAAAAAGCAACAAGTAACATACAAGGGAAACCCCATATGCTTAACAGCTGATCTTTCAGCAGAAACTCTGCAGGCCAGAAGGGAATGGGAGGATACATTTAAAGTTCTAAAAGGGAAAAATTTACAACCAAGATTACTGTACCTGGCAAGGATCTCATTCAAAATTGATGGAGAAATAACAAGCTTCACAGACAAGCAAAAGTTAAGAGAATTGAGTACCACCAACCAGCCTTACAACAAATGTTCAGTCAGTTCAGTTCAGTCATTCAGTCGTGTCCGACTCTTTGTGACCCCATGACTCACAGCATGTCAGGCTTCCCTGTCCATCACCACCTCAAATGTTAAAGGAGCTTAATAGTCAAGAAATACAAGAGAAGAAAAAAGATCTATAAAATCAACCCCAAACAACTTTAAAAATGGTAATAGCAACATATATACCAATAGCTACATTAAAGGTAAATGGACTAAATGCTCCAACCAAAAGACACAGACTGGCTGAATGGATACAAAAACAAGACCCATATATATGCTGTCTACAAAAAAACTCACTTCAGACCTCAAGACACATATACACTGAAAGGGAGAGGATGGAAAAATATATTCCATGCAAATGGGAAGCAAAAGAAAACTGGAGTAGCAATCCTTATATCAGACAAAATAGACCTTAAGATAAAGAAGATTACAGGAGATAAGGAAGGACACTATATAATGATCAAGGGATCAATCCAAGAGGAAGACATAACGTATGTAAATATCTGTGCACCCAACATAGGAGCACCTCAATACATAAGACAAACACCAACAAACATAAACAACCAAAGCAAAAACAACACCCAGTTGTGGATGTGACTGGTGATGGAAGCAACAATGCTGTAAAGAGTAATATTGCATAGGAACCTGGAAGGTTAGTTCCTTGAATCAAGGTAAATTGGAAGAAATCAAACAGGAAATGGCAAGAGTGAATGTTGACATTTTAAGAATCAGTGAACTAAAATGGACTGAAATGGGTGAATTTAAATCAGATGACCATTATATCTACTACTGTGGGCAAGACTCCCTTAGAAGAAATGGAATAGCTATCATAGTCAACTAAAGAGTTTGAAATGCAGTTCTTGGATGCAATCTCAAAAATGACAGAATTATCTCTGTTTGTTTCCAAGGCAAACCATTCAATATCGCAGTAATCCAAGTCTATGCTCCAACTGGTAATGCTGAAGAAGCTGAAGTTGAATGGTTCTATGAAGACCTACAAGACTGTCTAGAACTAACACCCTAAAAAGATGTCCTTTTCATTATAGGGAACTGGAATGCAAAAGTAGGAAGTCAAGAAACACCTGGGGTAACAGGCAAATTTGGCCTTGGAGTACAGAATGAAGCAGGGCAAAAGCTAATTGAGTTTTTCCAAGAGAATGCACTGGTCACAGGCAACACCCTCTTGCAATAACACAAGAGAAGACTCTACACATGGACATCACCAGATGGCCAACACTGAAATCAGATTGATTATATTCTTTGCAGCCAAAGATGGAGAAGCTCTATACAGTCAACAAAAACAAGACCAGGAGCTGACTGTGGCTCAGATCATGAAGTCCTTACTGCCAAATTCAGACTTAAATTAAAGAAAGTTGGGAAAACCACTAGAACACTCAGGAATGACCTAAATCAAATCCCTAATGATTATACAGTGGAATTGAGAAATAAATTTAAAGGACTAGATCTGATAGAGTGCCTGATGAACTATGGATGGAGGTTCATGACATTGTACAGGAGTCAGGGAGCAAGATCATCTACAAGAAAAAGAAATGCAAAAAAGCCAAGTGGCTTCTGAGGAGGCCTTACAAATAGCTTAGAAAAGAAGAGAAGCAAAAGCAAAGGAGAAGAGAAAAGATATACCCATTTGAATGCAGATTTCCAAAGAATAGAAAGGAGAGACTAGAAAGCCTTCTTTAGTGATCAGTACAAAGAAATAGAGGAAAACAAAAGAATGGGAAAGACCAGCGATCTCCTCAAGAAAACTAGAGATACCAAGGGAATATTTCATGCAAAGATGGGCTCAATAAAGGATAGAAATGAGAAGCAGAAGATATTAAGAATAAGTGGCAAGAATACACAGAAGAATTGTACAAAAAAGATCTTCAAGACCTAGATAATCACGGTGATGTGATCACTCACCTAGGGCCAGACAGCCTGGAACTCAAAGTCAAGTGGGCCTTAGGAAGCATCACTAGGAACAAAGATAGTTGAGGTGATGGAAATCCAGTTGAGTTATTTCAAATCTTACAAGATGATTCTGTGAAAGTGCTACACTCAATATGCCAGCAAATTTGGAAAACTCAGCAGTAGCCACAAAACTGGAAAAGGTCAGTTTTCATTCTAGTCCCTAAGAAAGGCAATGCCAAAGAATGCTCAAACTGCTGCACAATTGCACTCATCTCATAAACTAGTAAAGTAATGCTCAAAATTCTCCAAGACAGGCTTCAAGAATACATGAATCTTGAACTTCCAGATGTTCAAGTTAGATTTAGAAAAGACAGAGGAACCAGAGATCAAATTTCCAACATCCACTGGATCATCCAAAAAGCAAGAGAGTTCCAGAAAAATATGTGTTTTTGTTTTATTGACCCTGCCAAAGCCTTTGCCTGTGTGGATCTCAATAAATTGTGGAAAATTCTGAAAGGGATGGGAATACCAGACCACCTGACTTGCCTCTTGAGAAACTTGTATGCAGTACAGGAAGCAACAGTTAGAACTGGACATGGAACAACAGACTGATTCAAAATAGGAAAAGGATTACGTCAAGGCTGTATACTGTCACCGTGCTTATTTAACTTATATGCACAGTACATCATGAGAAACGCTTAGCTGGATGAAGCACAAGCTGGAATCAAGATTGCTGAGAGAAATATTAGTAAACTCAGATATGCAGATGACATGACCCTTATGGCAGAAAGTGTAGAGGAACTAAAAAGCCTCTTGATGAAAGTAAAAGAGGAGAGTATAAAAGTTGGCTTAAAGCTCAACATTCAGAAAACTAAGATCATGGCATCCAGTCCCACCACTTCATGGCAAATCGATGGGGAAACGGTGGAAACAGTGGCAGGCTTTATTTTTTGTGGCTCCAAAATCACTGCAGATGGTGATTGCAGCCATGAAATTAAAAGACGCTTACTCCTTGGAAGAAAAGTTATGACCAACCTAGACAGCTTATTAAAAAGCAGAGACATTATTTTGCCAACAAAGGTCCATCTTGTTAAGGCTATGGTTTTTCCAGTAGTCATGTATGGATGTGAGAGTTGGGCTATGAAGAAAGTTGAGCACCGAAGAATTGATGCTGTTGAACTGTGGTATTGGAGAAGACTCCTGAGAGTCCCTTGGACTGCAAGGAGACCCAACCAGTCCATCATAAAGGAAATCAGTGATGAATATGAATATCAGTGATGAATATCAACTTTTGTTGATGCTGAAACTCCAATACTTTGGCCACCTGATATGAAGAACTGACTCTTTGAAAAGACCATGATGCTGGGAAAGATTGAAGGTGGGAGGAGAAGGGGACGACAGAGGATGAGATGGTTGGATGGCATCACTGACTCTATGGACATGAGTTTGAGTAAACTCCAGGAGTTGGAGATGGCCAAGGAGACCTGGCATGCTGCAGTCCATGGGTTCTAAAGAGTCAGACCCAACTTAGAGACTGAACTGAACAGACATAAAAGGAGAAATGGACAGTAACACAATAATAGTAGGAGACTTTAGCACCCCACTCACACCAATGGACAGATCGTCAAAACAGAAAATTAAAAGGAAACACAACTTAAGTGATACATTAGATGTGATGGATCTCACTGATATCTTCAGAACATTCCATTCAAATGCAGAAGAATACACTTTCTTCTCCAGCACACATGGAATATTCTCCAGGATAGACCACATCTTGTGTCACAAATCAAACCTCAGTAAATTTAAGAAAATTGGAATCATATAAACATCTTCTCCAAACACTATTAGAGTAGATGTCAATTACAAGAAAAAAATGGTAAGAAATACAAACATATGGAGATTAAACAACATGTTTTAAAATAACCAACAGGATACTGAAGACATCAAAAGGGAAATCAAAAAAATTCCAGAAACAAATAACAATGGAAACACAACTCAAAACTTATTTAATGCAGCAATAGCCATTCTAAGAGGGAAGTTTATAACAATACAATCCTACCTCAAGAAATGAGAAAAACATCAAAGAGACAACCTAACTTAACACCTAAAATAACTGGAAAAATAAGAATAAAAAAACCCCCAAATTTTTAAAGGAAATAAGTTATAAAGATCTGAGCAGAAATAAATGAGAAAGATATTAAAGAAACAATAGTAAAGATTAATAAAATCAAAAGTTCATTTTTTGAGAAGATAAAATTTACAAGCCTTTAGCCAGATTCATCAGAAAAAAAGAGAGAAGAATCAAATCAACAAAATTAGAAATGAAAAAGGAGAGGTTACAACAGACAATGCAGAAATACAAAAGATTATGAGACTATTATGAACAACTATATGGCAATGAAATGGATAACCTGGAAAAGATGGACAGATTCTTAGAAAAGTTCAATCTTCCAAGACTGAGTCAGGAAGAAATAGAAATTATAAACAACCTAAATACAAGTACTGAAATTGAAGCTGTGATTAAAAATCTCCCAAAAAACAAAAGCCCAGGTCTAGAGGGTTTTACAGGAGAATTCTACCAAACATTTAGAGAAGAACTAATGCAGATCTTTCTAAAACTCTTTCAAAACACTGCAGAGGAAAGAACACTTCCAAACTCATTCTATAAGGTCATCATCACCCTGATACCAAAACCTAACAAAGACAACACAAAAAAAGAAAACTGCAGGCAAATATCACTGATGAACATATGTGCAAAAATCCTCAACAAAATTTTGCCAATCAGAGTTCAGCAACATATCAAAAAGCTCACACACCATGATCAAGTTGGGCTTATTCCAGGGATGCAAGGATTCTTAATGTATGCAAATAAAAATGTGATACACCATACTAACAAACGAATGATAAAAATCATGTGATCATCTCAATAGATACAGGGAAAGCCTTTTAGAAAATTCAGCACACATTTATGATCAAAACTCTTCAAAAAATGGGCATAGAGGTAACCTACCTCAACATAGTAAAGGCCATATATGATAAGCCTACAGCAAACATTATTCTCAGTGGTGAAAACCTCAAAGCATTTCCCCTAAGATCAGGAACAAGACCAGGGCGTCTACTTTCATCATTATTATTCAACATAGTTCTGGAAGTCCTAGTTACAGCAATCAGAGAAGAAAAATAAATAAATGGAATCCAGAGGGGAAAAGAAGAAGTAAGCCTCTCACTGTTTTCAGATGACATGATACTGTACATAGAAAACCCTAAAGATAGTATCAAAAAATTGCTAGAGCTAATCAGTTAATTTAGCAAATTTGCATAATCAATACACAGAAATCACTTGCATTTCTATATACCAAAAATGAAAAATCAGAAAGAGAAATTAAGGAATCAGTCTGATTCACCAAAAAGAATTAATATCTAGGAATACATTTACCTAAGGAGACAAAAGAACTATACACAGAAAATTATAAGACACTAATGAAGAAAATCAAAGATGACATAAGCAGATGGAAAGATATTCCATGTTCCTGGGTAGGAAGAATCAATATTGTGAAAATGACTACATTACCAGACACAAGCTACAGATTCCATGTGATCCCTATCAAATTACCAATGGCATTTTTCACAGAATTAGAATAAAATATTTCACAATTCATCCCATGGACAGAAAAGCCTGGTAGGCTACAGTCCATGAGGTTGCAAAGAGTGAGATGCGACTGAGCAACTTCTCTTTCACCTTCATGGAAACACAAAAGACCCCAAATAGCCAAAGCGGTCTTGAGAAAGAAGAATGGAGCTGGAGGAATCAACCTTCCTGACTTTAGGTTATACTACAAAGCTAAAGTCATCAAGACAGTATGGTTCTGGCACATACTGTTCTGGCACATAAAAACAGAAATATAGACCAATGGAACAAGACAGAAAGCCCAGAAAGAAATCCATGCACCTATGGGTACCTTAGTTTTGACAAAGGAGGCAAGAATATGCAGTGGGGCAAAGACAGCCTCCTCAATGAATGGTGGTGGGAGCATTGAACAGCTACACGTAAAAGAATGAAATTAGAACACATCCTAATGCCATACAAAAAGATAAACTCAAAATGGATTACAGACCTAAGTGTAAGACCAGAAACTATACAACTCTTAAAGGAAAACATAGGCAGAACACTCGATGACATAAATTAAAGCAAGATCCTCTATGACCCATCTCCTAGAGTAATGGAAATTAAAACAAAAGTAAACAAATGAAACCTAATTAAACTCAAAAGGTTTTGCACAGCAAAGGAAACTATAAGCGAGGTGAAAAGACAACCCTCATTATGGGAGAAAATAATGACAAATGAAACAATTGACAAAAGATTAATTTCCAAAATGTACAAGCAGCTCATACAATTTAATACCAGGGAAACAAACAACCCAATCAAAAAGTGGGGAAAATATCTAAACAGACATTTCTCCAAGGAAGACATACAGATGGCTAATAAATACATGAAATGACGCTCAACATTGCTCATTATTAAAGAAATGCAAATCAAAACTACAGTGAGATATCACCTTACACTGGTCCGAATGGCCATCATCCAAAAGTCTACAAACAATAAATGCTAGAAAAGGTGTGGAGAAAAGGGAACACTCTTGCACTGTTGATGGGAATGTAAATTGATACAGCCACTATGAAAGATGGTATGGAGATTTCTTAAAAAACTAGGAATAAAATCATCATATGATCCAGCAACCCCAGTCCTAGGCATATACAATGAGGAAACCAAAGTTGAAAGAGACACATGTATCCCATTGTTCATTGCAGCACTACTTACAGTAGCTAGAACATGGAAGCAACCTAGATGTGCATCGACAGATGAATGGATAAAGAAGTGTGGTACATATACACAATGGAATGTTATTCAGCCATAAGAAGGAATGCCTTTGAGTCAGCTCTAACGAGGTGGATGAACCTAGAACCTATTATACAGAGTGAAGTGAGTCAGAAAGAGAAAGATAAATATCGTATTCTAACACATATATACAAAATATAGAAAATTGGTCCTGAAGAGTTTATTTACAGGACAATAATGGTGAAACAGACATAGAGAATAGACTTATGGACATGGGGAGAGGGGAGGAAAGGGTGAGATGTATGAAGAGTTACATGGAAACTTACATTAGCATATGTAAAATAGATAGCTAAGGAGAATTTGCTGTATCATTCAGGAAACTCAAACAGGGGCTCTGTATCAACCTAGAGGGGTGGAATGAGGAGGGAGATGGGAGGGAGGTTCAAAAGGGAGGGGATATATGTATAGTTATGGCTGATTCATGTTGAGGTTTGACAGAAAACAGCAAAATTCTGTAAAGCAATTATCCTTCAATTAAAAAAAAATTTTTTTTAAGCATCTATTTCACATCTACAAAAAAAGAATGAATCAAATACCAGAAATTCAGAAAAGGTGATGCCTAATAGAAATAGGGTGACTTTGGGAACATGTGATTACAGTTTTCCTTTAGACATGTTCTTCTTGAGATGCTGAGACATTAAAAAGTTATCCTGCAAAGAGTCTGAAACTCAGACATGTTAACTGTAGAAATGGCCATGGTAAGACGAAAATAGAGGCTTTAGTTGAAACTTGGGAGTAGATTAGAGAGTGGAAGGGGGATAGACAGAAAAAAAGGTCATAATATTGTGACGTAAACAACCTTAAGGATTGTTACAGATTCTTTATGTTATTCAACTTTGTGCCTTCATAGGCAACACACCCCCTTTACGTAGTAGATGCTGATGAGAAGGACCGAGGAAAGGATGGTGTAATAGGTTTCCCTGTAATTGTTGTTGTTCAGTGACTAAGTGGTGTCTGACTCTGCAACCCCATGGACTGAAGAGGTTTCTCTATTCTTCACTATCTCCTGGAGTTTGCTCAAACTCATGTCCATTGAGTCAGTGATGCCATTCAACCATCTCTTCCTCTGTCACCCATTCTCTTGCAGTCAGTCTTCTTCAGCATCAGGGTTTTTTCCAATGACTCAACTCTTTGCATTAGGTGGTCAAAGTTTTGGAGCTTCAGCCTCAGCACCAGTCCTTCCAATGAGTATTCAGGACTGATTTCCTTTAGGTTTGACTGGTTTGATCTCTTTGCTGTCCAAGGGACTCTCAAGAGTCTTCTCCAACACCACAATTTGAAAGCATCAATTCTTAGGCACTCAGCCTTTTTTATGGTCCAAGTCTCACATCTGTACATAGTGAAGTTACTGAGTTGTGTCCATCTCTTTGCAACCCCATGGACTGAAGACTGCCAGGCTCCACTGTCTATGGGATTTTCCAGGCAAGAATCCTGGAGTGGGTTGCCATTTCCTTCTCCAGGAGATCTTCCTGACTCAGGGATCATTGATCTCCCACATTGCAGGCAGACTCTTTACCATCAGAAGCACCACATGACTAATGGAAAAACCATAGCTTTGACTAGACAGACTTTTGTTGGCAAAATGGTATCTATGCTTTTTAATACATTGTCTAGGTTTGTCATAGCTTTTATTCCAAGGAGCAAGCATCTTTTAATTTTGTGGCTGTAGTCACCATCCACAGTGATTTTGGAGCCCAAGAAAATGAAATCTGTCATTGTTTCCACTTTTTCACCATCTATTTGCCATGAAGTGATGGGACCAGATGCCATGACCTTAGTTCTTTGAATGTTGAGCTTTAAGCCAACTTTTTCACTCTCCTCTTTCACTTTCATCAAGAGGCTTTTTAGTTCTTCTTCACTTTCTGCCATAAGGGTGGTGTCGTTTGCATATCTGAGGTTATTGATATTTCTCCCAGCACTCTTGATTCCAGCTTGTGCTTAATCCAGGCCCATATTTCATGTATGTATTCTGCATAGAAGTTAAATAAGCAGGGTGACAATATACAGCCTTGATGTGCTCCTTTCCCAATTTTGAACCACTACATTGTTCCATGTTGATTTCTAACTGTTGCTTCCTGCCCTGCATACAAGTTTCTTAGTAGGTAGGTAAGATGGTCTGGTATTCATCTCTTTCAGAATTTTCCAGTTTGTTGTGATCTACACAGTCAAAGGTTTTAGCTTGGTCAATGAAGCAGAAATAGATGTTTTCCTATGATCCAGTGGATGTTGGCAATTTGACCTGTGGTTCCTCTGCCTTTTCTAAATCCAGCTTGTACATCTGGAAGGTCTCGTTTCACGTGTTACTCAAGCCTGTAATGAGGCTGTATAACAAATAACTTCCAAGTCTTTGTGGCTCCCCAAAACATTTTTTATTGTGCACAGATCTGGAGCAGCTCTGCTTCAGTCTGGTAGGTGGATGCAGGTCTGCCCTACACAACTTTCATTCAAGGACCAGGTTGAATGAACAGTGCCAACCTGCAGGGAGCCCTTCCCATGGAGAATTGCATTTGCTGTGTCATGGCACTAATTCTTCCTGTTAGGTAACCAACTAACTCATCAACCAGCACAGGAGCAAGTCATATTTATGGAAGCAACCTAAATGTCCATCGATAGATGAATAGATAAAGAAGATGTGTACACACACACACACGTGTACACACACACAGATATAGACATATATGTACTACTCAGCCATGAAAAAGGAATGAGATAATGCCATTTGTAGCATCATGAATAGACCTAGAAATTATCATACTGAGTGAAGTAAATCAGATAAAGAAAGAAAAATACCATATGATACCACTTATATGTGGAATCTAAAATATGGCACAGATGAACGTATCTACAAAGCAGAAACAGACTCACAGACATAGAGAAAAAACTTGTGGTTACAAGTGAGGGGGTGGTACATTGACTGGGAAATTGGGATTAGCAGATATAAGCTATTAAATATAGAACAGATAAACAGCAAAGTCCCACTACATAGCACAGGGAAATATATTCAATATCCTGAGATAAAACATAATGGATATGAAAAAGAATATATCTATATCTAAATATTTATGGCTTCCCTGTGGCTAAGACAGTAAAGAATCTTCCTCCAATGCAGGAGAGCTGGGTTTGATCCCTGGCTCAGGAAGATCCCTAGGGGAAGGAAATGGCAACCCAGTCTAGTATTCTTGCCTCGAGAATCCCATGGACAGAGGAGCCTCATGGGCTACAGTCCATGGGGTCACAAAAAGTCAGATACAACTGAGCAATAAATACCAGTACTACTATATCTGTATCTTTATATCTATATATGTAAAACTGAATCACTTTTCTATACAGCAGAAATTAACACAACATCGTAAATCAACTATACTTCAATAAAATGCATTTAAAAAAATAAGCTAGTCACCTGGTCAATCCCAAGTCAGTGGCAAAGGGATGTAGATTCTCATCCTGCTCTGCTATATTGTGAGGGGCTGCAGAAAAACATGGCAACAGGTCTGAGTGTGTGATCCTTTCAGAAGGAGTGAGGAATGGGACACATAATCCAGTCT
The DNA here is from genome assembly GCA_006410935.1 of Redunca redunca. NCBI lineage: Eukaryota > Metazoa > Chordata > Mammalia > Artiodactyla > Bovidae > Redunca > Redunca redunca. The sequence goes on from SJYQ01007423.1 coordinate 221,887, forward strand.
TCAAGGTGGAGGATGAGAACAATAAGTAGAGGAGAGAAAAACTTCAAGAAGGAAGTTCTCAATAGGAGATGCAGAGGAGGGGTCAATAACTATGCTGAGAAAATGCTGTCAGATGTGTCTGCATTTCAGCAAAGTGGTAGGGGTACAAACCACCCACCACAGGGAGAGAATGGCCATATTTACCCAGTAAAAATACAGGATGCCAAGTTGACTTTGAATAGCTGATAAAACTAATTTTAAGATGATTTTTAATTATTCACTGTTTATATGAATTTCAAATGAATGTAGGTATGTTGTGTTTTGATCTGGAAGCCTTCCATTGGGGTGATGAATGAGCAGTAGGTGAGGTATTGGAGGCAGGACTGAAAAGACCATTTTGGGGAGGGATAAACTGATGGATCTATGTAGTAGTGAAAGGTTCTCCTGATGATGAAGAACTAATCCACAATTTAAGAGATCATCTCACACACACATGTGGTATGTGTGTGGGGGTGGTGGTGGTGGGTGCTAATATTTAACATTTTGGAAGATGATGGGAGAAAGGAACAAATTTGAGTTGCAATTGTATACTGTGACCTCAGAGAATCTCTTTGTGGTGATTCAAACAGAACAAAATAGCCAAAACCATGACTTCTAAGACTTTGTCCCAAGATAGGAGCTTACAGTAAACCTGCGTGGGACCAACTACTAAAAACGCCTTCACGTGGCACCCGTGATTTGCTCATATCTGCTTTGCACTCAGATATGAAGACTTGGCATCTCTTGTGCCCCACTAAGTATTGGAGGGGAATCGGGATGGTGGTACGAGTCAAATGTGGGGGCTGCAGAGTGGAGGGATGACCTCTGGGAGCTTCTGGGGAGAGGGCACTCTACATCTCAATGACGATCACTGAATATGCTTTGGAAGCAAATAAGAGAGTGCGTGGGATGACTCTGGGAAGACCCAACAGCTGCATGGGTGGATTCAACCCTAAGATGCAAAATTGTGTGACTGATGAAGAACTGTGAAAACTACAGTTATTACATCGTGTCTGGGGACAGATGGGGAGGGGTACCTAAGACAATGCTGCCTTGAAAGGATCAGTCTGGGGATCAAAGACTACTTTGTTCATTCCTTTACCTTTGCCTTGAGTGGAGAGATGGAATTGGGTTGGAGTTCTTCCCCACTTTGTGAACTTGTCGTATGTGAAGGTTGAGCTTAGCTGTGAGCACTGAGGGAAGATGCAAAGTGCTGAGCAGGCAGGTTCTGAAGATAGCAAGACCTTGGTGGGTATTCCAGCTCCATCACTAAACCTGCACTGCAACTTGGACCTGCAGCTTAGCCGCTCCACGCTGCAGATCCTTTATGGGATGTAGGAGTCATAAGAGTACTTAACTCACAGGCTATTGGGAAAATTAACTGCAACCCATAGCCCTTTGCATGCAAATCAAACATGTATCATTGCAATTATTTTTTTAGGTAATGATTACTCTCAGTAGACATGGGGTTCCTTGAAGATAGTATCTGTTTTGCTTTTATATCCCAAGTACTTAATATCTAGTACCCATTTAACACTGTTGGTTAAGTAAAATCAGATCACATATTTCAGGCTGAGATTTCCAGAAATTAACTTGTCAGAGTCAGCAAGAAATCCTGAAGATTTAGCAAAATGGTTACCCTTCTAGTTAATTCCGCTCCATCATGCAGGCCCTGAAATCAGAACACCATGCAATCCTATATGACTAGAAGATTGATTTCTGCTTCTGTGCCTGTCCAGACAAAGAATCCTTGAACCACATTCAGCTTCATCCTCTTTCAGTGGCAGAAGTGCCCCCTCCCACTCCCAGTGATGTGCTGTAGGGCCATTAGACAGCTGTGCTCTGACAGTTTGTTGTGAAATGAACTGATCAGTTGTTTTTGTCTCCTGTTGACCCAGCCTCACAGATAATTTCATGTCTTGTAGACCAAACAACCGGGTGACTCAGTAGGGTAAAATTCAGTCAGCTGTTTAAACCACTCTAAACAACTGATTGTCTCCAATTTGATTTTGATTTAGTTGTGTTTACTTTGATTTACAAAGTTAAAGCCAGTGTGTTCTGTAAGATTTTAAGGGTTCCTAGAAGGTGGAGACTAGATTGCAGCAACTATCTTACAGCAATGCAACACGAAATTAATGCTCAGCAAGTGTCGTGAGGGTGACGATGAAATATATGGAACTAAACGTGACTCTGTGGGGTCCTGGGCACGAAAGCCTTTCTGCATCCCTGGTGAATGGTAGGAAATAGGCTTCATTCAGCCTCCATGACTTTTCCAGAGCTCCAAAGGTCGGGTTCAAACAATTGCTAACCAGGGAAGGGAGGGGATGTGGAGACAAGAGAGGAGCAGTCAAGAAACAATAGTGAAGCTTTGGGGCAGGGTCCTGATTTGGCCTCAAGTGATACCCATAACAGTATCTTTGAGCTGTCTTGCAGATACTGAAACTCCTACCAGGCAGGAGAAGTTAACTTTATGCTTCCCACAAGCACAAAGATATCAGACCAGTTGGAACCGGAAGGTTGATAATCCTGACTCCCTCTTCCCTCACCACCAACAAATCAGAACATTGTCCATAAGCTGATCATGCTCTGCTCCTTGAACACTTGAATACTCCTCACTACCCTCTGTAGAACAGGGCACACAGTTTTGAGGTCATTAGCCCACTGTGTCCCTCTTTGCCCAGTAAAGCAATAAAGATATGTTTTCTTCTTCACCCAAAACTCTTATCTTCAAATTTTAATTCAGTGTTGGTGTACAGAGGCCAGGTTTGGCATCATATATGAACACACTTTTGGGGGAGAAAAGAAAATGTCCTAAAGTTGAAGTAATAAAGCCAACAAATTTTATTTAACATACTACTTTTGGAGACTCAGCTATTATCTTTGAAGATATATTTATTCTCTAAGATTCTGTTGGAGATGATATAACATATTGTTTGGTTTAAGTTGACCAACGCTATGGCAAGTTTCTATGAATCAGTCAGGGGTCCAGAAGGAACCAATGGAAAGAGGAACCAGATGCTTTGGTAACAGGTGCAGGAATTGATATTTTGACATATCACACACTTGAAATGATTTGGCAGTTGGACAACAGCACACTTAAAGAGCAGCAGAAAAAACAATCTTCCGTTTGATTCTTACTGAGATTTATTGTTTTCAGTAATGCCACTTTTCAGAAGTAAACTCATGTGCTCACTTAAGACAGGCTGACAGAGTAAAAACAATTGTATGTGATGCAAAGTACCCTTTGGGCTGGAGATGAAGACACACATTTGTGCAGTGACAAGTCAAGTGCCCCCAGCAGATGACAAATCCCACTTCCCTTCCCGTGACCCAGCTCCCATCTTGCCCAGTGGAACCCACAATGAATATCTGGCACAACACAGAACACAGATGGCTGTAGACTGACATGAAAAGTAAATTTTATTAAACATGTTTACATACATGAGTTGGAAGTTCATTTAAAAGCACAGGGAAGTGTTAAGACAAGTGGTCAAATAGAAAGATACTACCCAATTAGAATCAGTTGATTTTTGGCCACTGAGACAGAACGGTATCTAGCAGAAGTGCACCAATGCTTCAGTCCTTCCTGCTAAGCATGGTGACCCGTGGTCAACCTGTGCCCTGGGAACAATGGGCAGGTCATTCTGGCATGTGTAAATAATAAATAATTCACTTGGTGCAGGCAGTATGTCTATGGATTAAAACCTATGTGTACACAGTGTCTACATGTGTTACAGCCCCACAGGAGGAATCTACACCAAAATATTTATTAGAAGGAATTTGGTCCATACTACATCACATTTTCCAGAGGGTAAAAAATAAAGTCCATCTATAGACATTTCACCTCAGACTCACAGATGGAGTCTGGCTAAAACTTGCAAAATGTCTATAACAAAAATGGATGGCTTAGATTTCTTGGTTATTTCAGTAGAGTAATTAACAAGCAAACTGTACAAGTACATGCAACATACAAGCTGGCCTATGTGGAACTAACATACATTAGTAAATTACCTTTTGTTTCTTTTCTTTTTTCCTTTCTTTTTTTTCTTTATCCTTTTTTTTTTTTAATAAAACGTGCATGCAGCTTTGAACAGTTCCAAGTCATGCTGCTCTATTTGTGGAGTCACAAAAGTGGAGGGACTCGTAAAAGGAGGGAGAAGGTCTTGATGCACCTGCAGAGTCTGCAGTTGTTAGCACAGATACAGAAGGTCACAAGGGAATTCAAGGCCAAGAAAAACTCAGATGAAGAAAATGCAAATTGAATTGGACTTTGTTTTATTTCCCCCACCCCAAAGTAAGATACTTTGCATTAAAAAAACAAGCATTGTGCTTGCATCAATTTCAAAGAAATGTAAACTAAAATTTGATAAAAATCATCAGTGTGGAATATTTCAAATGAAATTTCCAGTGGAATATTAATAGCCCATACCATGTTCTTGCCAGGACGGGTACTAAATCTACACTTCTAGTCACCATTTTGGGAAGTCAAACATGATTTGTACACATGAGCATATACTTGCTTTTATTTTGGATGTCAGGAAGGAAAAGGCATTACAAGGAGTGTTTCCAACGTACAACGATGCATTTAGGTTAGTTCCCAGCATTCGCTGTAGACTCAGTTCTGTAAAAATCCTCCATGCAAAACAATGGAAAACATAAATTAATGTTTTAGAACACAAACAGACATGAGCTCCGTTCAAAACAGTGATTCTGTGATTATTTGTTTTTGGAAGATAACTTTCATTTTCTGGGTTTCTACACATAAGAACTTGAAGAATCATAAAGCAAAAGTCAGAGAAGCCCTGCGCTGGCCTCACTTTGTCTCATAGTGCACACTCTGCAGAGATGCTACAGAGACTGCTTCAGCCCTTTTTTTTTTGGTGCTTTTGGAAAAAGAAAGGAAGGGTCTCTGTATACATCACGAGCCCTGTCATGACACAGTTGAAACAACAAATGTAGTGAAAACGAATTAAATCAAAACAAATCTGAAATCAACTGAAATCAACAAACAACACACAAACAAAACTTAAACACCAGGGGAATAACACTCCTTGTGGTTTGTGCAAAAAACACATAAAATACAGCTTTTCACAAAAGTGACGGTTTCCAGTTTGTTCAGTCTGATGTGTGCATGTGCGCGCGTGTGTGTGAATTTGCAGTTTCCTTTCTTTCATCGGTTAGAAGCATCAGTGATTCTCTAGCACGTTGACTCTTCCTGTATTTGAGAGACTGCCTTGTTCTGTCATGTGAAGCCAGGTTTTAAACAACGATTGGGACATATTATTGAAAAACGACTACAGGCAAAACACAGGTTGATTGTCTGTCTCCAACAATGCTCATGAAATATCTGGTTCAGATTATTATCCTGAAGGTAGAGTCTTACTGGTGTGAGTTCATTAGGACCGGATGCAGGGGGGCCCAGTGGAACTTTCCAGAGATGACTGGGAAGCCCGGCGGGTCAGAGGGGTGAGCGTGGGGTCAACCAGTGATGATGGTGGGAACAGCTTGTACCAGCCAATGACCATGCTGGAAAGATCGAGTTCCTCCAACAAGATCTGGGCCACCCCCATGAAGCATTTGTGGTCCATTCTGCCATAGTCCCCCCAGACAATCACCTGCAGAAACAGAGAAGTGCAGTAAACTTGAGCTCCTCTCCTTCACACGTGAAGAGTTGAGAGCAAGCTGGTCTGTAAAACTGAGCCAGACAGGGAAGGAGGTGAACTGAACATAACTAATTCCAAGGAGACTTAATAGTTAAAAATATTCAGGTACTTTGAGATACTTCATCATGATTTTTTGATTTGATGGAATACATATAGTATTTCCCTAGTCCATGAGGGGTATTGTCTATATTAACCATGTTAAAAACAAACAGGCAAGCTTATTTACTTATCAATTCAAAACCTTCTTTAGCAACTATTTACCTAGTGAGCAATGTGCAGGACCACAGAGATACACAAATTAAATTTTGTGCAAGCTAGGAGGGCAAGATAACCTAACTTCCGGTACCATGGCATGTGTGCATGGTGGAATGTGCAAAAAGAATAAGAATATTCATTACATTTCGTTTATATTATAGACTTGTTACTGAAGGGACAGGCTGAAAAATAATTATAAGCTGGTGCCTTTTGAGGACTTGCCTGACAGTTTTAACTTGATCAGAAGATTAATAAGTCAGCAAGCTGATAGAACAATCTGACACCAAAATCAATTTTTTGGGTGTCAGGTAAGATTCCCATCACACTTACTCCAGGCTCTGCGGAGGTTCCTAAATGAACTCACTCACCTGTTTTACAGAGGCAGGGGTGGCAGATCTCAGTTTTTCAATTTACTGAGTAACCNTAAAAATAAAGAAGGATTATACCTGACAAATAAGGTATAAAGAAGGACTTTTTAAAACTAAGTCAGAAAAGAAGCATAAACAATACAAAAGTGGTTTTGTAAGAAGTATATTTAAATTGAGAACTTCTGTTCATCGAAAGATGTAAAGAATTTGGCGAAAGAAAAGTCACAGTAGGACTAATGTGTGTGTAATTCATGTAAATGACAAGATATCAGTATCCAGAACAGCTTAAAACAAACAAACAAACAAACAAAAAACTTCTACAAGCTAAGAAGAGTATCAGGTAAAAGGTTAATTTTTCACATAAGAGAAAATCCAAATGGTCAATTACATATGGACAATTTGTTTAATGTTATTAGTAGCTAGAGAAATGCAAGTTAAAAGCCAAAAAAAGCTGGGGGCAGGGCAGTGCTGGTCAAAATAGTTAGCAAAGATAACATGTGGAAGCAGCTAAGAGTGAAACTGACACTCAAGCAGTCATGAAGACGTGCTTCCTTTCTTCTCCTTTGCATCATGTCTTGCTTGCTAAACTATCATTAACATTGGTTGCCCTAGTTATCCATCTGTCTATCCATCTACCTGCCTACCCACCCATCCGTACACTTCTCCATCCAGCTATCTATGTATTTATGTATCTGTCTTATCTACCTACCTATCACTCCATCCTTCTGTCTATCTAGTCTAACCTATCTAACATCTAGAAGACGAAAGGCGTGCAAAGTAGGGCAAAAGTATAAGGAGAGGATGAGAGAAGGGAGAAAAGGAGAGTGAAAATAAATAACTTGTTCTCCATTGGAACTAAGAGATATTTTACAACTGTGTATTACTTACATTGTAAATCAACAATTTGGAATTTATTCTCTTTCTGTTTGCCCACCTCTTCAATGTTGGTGTGGACAATAGGCCTGTTACAATGTAAAAAGACAAACCAGCTGTGACTGACCTGAAGGACTTTACCCTGCGGACTTTCATCAAAAACCAGGGACTGTTGGTACAAAGGGTCAAGGGTCTTTCGTGCAATTCTTGTCTTCTTCTTGGCTATGCAGGCCCCATTCTCCAAAAGATACACTTTGACATAAGGAGCTGAACAAAGGTAACAGATAAAAAGTTAACCCTTCAAATTAAACTGATTTTACTAGCAAATGCTTCCTTAGAGAAGAAAAGATGCTTACTAAAAGCTTTCCATTGATTATTTAAATCATTTAAAGTTTTCAGTGCTCCATGAATGCTACCCCTTAAAACCCATATGTTACTACTAACATAATTTTCCTCATTTCAAGTGTGCAAGTTATCATAAGATTCTGACTTACTTGGCTTATGGCTGGCAATACAACATAGGCTTATATTTTAAAGCTCATTTTCTATCTAAAAGCTTATCCTTGTTATGATTACAACCGAATTTTTATGCTGCCTTTGTACATGGGCAGACACAAATAATTGACATGAGCTAAGAAGCCATCATAACGAAATTTGGCTTAACACAACAAGACTCTTCCTAATACTTTCAACAGAACCACTGTGCAAGGAAAACCCAGATCCACTGCTACACAATCAAAGGACAGATAATGCAACACGGAGCACATGAAATTCAAATACAACACGTTTTGAGCTTCTGTCCATGGAAGACTCTCATGTGAACCGTTAATTCTGCATCTTACCAGGTGTGGATTTGGAGCCAGGTTTCTGCGTGAGGCTTCGTGCTCTAATCACTTCGACTTCTAACTGCCCCTTTTTATCCTCCATTCCTATCTGTATGTCACCTGCCAGCAGAAGCAAAATGTGTCAACTTCTTTGCAGTCACATTCAGTTAAAAAAACAAAAAGGTCATAACAGACTCCAAATTATGATCCTCATGATCTTCATAAAAAAACCTAATACTTAGAGCCCCCAACCCCACTTTTTTTCCCTAACTCCAAATCAGGTTTTAAATGTTTCTCTTCATTTTTCTGGTACTCATTCAACTTATGAGAGTCTCATACTGGTTTATAAATTGCTTAACTGTAACAACACTGAAGTAGTTAAGAAATTCTGTACCTGAAGGTTTTTATCCTTTATGTAGAGTATATGAAATATTTAATAAGAAGTACAATTATCTGCATTTCCATTATTTAGCAAAAGCCTCCATTAATATATTGATAAATTCCCTAGCAATTTCATAATTTGTTAGTTCCTTCCTTCATTCCTATCTTTCTTTCTCTCGCTGGCTATGAGCCTATCTCATCTATCATCTATTAATCCATCTCTCTCTGTCCATCACTCTATCTATACATCTATCTACCATCCACCTCTATTTATTTATCTAACAACTTTCATGACCATACACCCTCAATTTACTGACTGTATGAGCCATGGAACGGGAATGTTATTACCTATTTAACCTGATCCCTGTGGATGGAAATATAGCTTATTTATATTGTTGTTATTAAACAACACTAGACAGAACAGCTTTATGAAGAATTTTTACACCAATGGTCAATTATTTCTTAAACATTAGTTCCCAGATTTGTAATCATTAGGTCTAATTGAAGGGACATTCAATAATTTCATGCATACTGCCAACTATCCTTCAGAAAGGTACACTGTGATCAGAAAAAAATCTGTCTTTCCATTTCCACAGCCCACTAATAATATTAAGAGCAATATGTCTACTTTTTTGCCAGTCTGATGTTCCATAAGTTATAATTAGCATTTCTTTGGTTATTAGGGAGGTTGAACATATTTGTAAATATTTTCAGTTTTTATTTCTTCTTTTGTATTGCCTGTTCATGCCCTATATCCATTTTTAGAAGATGCCAAACTTTTTCTGAATGATATGATACTTTATCATCCAAAATATTAAATATATTTATTTCTCAGTTGGTTTTAGTTGGTTGAATCATCTCCATTTTCTCAGCTGTGAGAAAGAATTCAGTTGTGAATTCTTCTTATTTGCCTCATCCACTGATCAATGTTGTGGTTCTGGATTGTTCATTAATTTTATAATAATTCTTGTTTTAAACCTTAGCTCCTGGGGACTCTCAGGCTTTTTCCTTTTAATCACATACACACACACTTTAAAGAGTCAAACTGTTCTCTAAGCCTTGTTATTATTATTTANATATATTTATGTTATAAATTTATTGTTATTATAAAATATTCCTAGTCTCTCTCTCAACTTCTTCCCTTTCAAAAGTCACTGCTTTCAAAATTTGCCATATTTTAACTTATTTTTTTTATTTTTTATTTTTTGGCATTTGCATCCCTATCTCTAAATATCATATTCATAAGATACCTTCCTTTTTTCAGTCATAGATATTATTATTGACCTCTAATTTTGCTTTCTCTGTCTTCCTGTCCCCTTATACACTTGACATTTTCTGTCATGCTGTTCTCCCAATATTAATATTTATATTACGATTATGCAATATTGTAGTGAAGTACAATGGAATATTGTGATTACTTCTCATTTCTTGGACACTTCCTTTTCTCTACGCCCACTAAGTGTGTTTTAAAAAGTACTTGCTTACATTTTTATGTATTTTTATGCTAATTCAACCCCTCACTCTGTCCTGCTTGTCTAGTTCTACTACAAAATCAAACACACTAGGTTTTCTATAGATTTAGCTTAAGAATTTGACAGGCTGCAATTTGGACAGGTTGCTTTTAAAGCGGTACCTGTTTTCTTAGATTTTCCTTCACTACCATTCTGGGCATCCCATCCATTTCTCTCGTACAAAAGCATTAATTTACTGAATTTCATGTTCCTCCTTTTTAGTTCACAAGTTTTAAGTCTCCTTAGTTCATTTTGCTGAAGCATGTCCTGCAATAGGTTTCTGAATGATGCTGGGTATAAGGAAAATGTTTTGAGGCCCTTTGTGTTTGCACATATGTTAGTTCTAGCCTCAAATTTACTGGATGACTCGGCTGGCTATTGTACTCCATGTTGGAAATACATTGTTAATCAGAATTTTGAAGACAATGCTCATCTTCTGGATTCCACTATTTTTACTGAAGAGTCCAGTGAGAATCAGATTTTTAATAGTTTGGATACAATTGTTTTTCCTCTTAGGAACGCTGTGGGATTTTCTATCAATATCTGGTCCTGTAAAATGACATAATATTGTTTTTGTGTTTGAAATATTTCCATGATTCTGCTGACTACTCTGTGGGGCCTTTCAAGCTAGACTCTCATGCCTTTCAGGAAGATATTTATTGCACATATTACATACAATTTTCTCCATTTATCACCTTTTATAATCTTAATTTATGGTATTTTTGCTAGTAGAAGTTTTTTGACTTATTTGGCTTTGGTTTGGAAGTTCTTTCTCACTCCAAGAGTATAGAAACATTAAGTGTTTTCAGTATTTGTTAGTGTCTTTCTTCACCTTCTGTTTCTCTTTTACAATTGACTCCAAAATACTACTTTTTTCAGTTCTGAAGTAGGGAGACAGTTTCACTAATTTTTTTGCATAATGATACACTCACACCACCATTCTTGATCAACTCATCTATTGATTTTTCCATGCTATAACATGCTACCCTTCTCCTACATTTGGATATACTGTAGACACTACATTGACAGAATTTTGATAATTCAAAGACAGGTGACTAACTGTATTCATTTTACATCACGTGTCAACTTGTTGCTGTTGTTTAGTCGTGTTCGACTCTGGGATCCCATGAACTAACTGCAGCAAACCAGACTTGCCTGTCCTTCACTATCTCCCTGAGTTTGTTCAAACTCATATCCACTGAGTCAGTAATGTCATCCAACCATCTCATCCTCTGTCACCCCTTCTCTTGCCCTCAATCTTTCCCAGAATTAGGATCTTTTCCAGTGATTTTTTTCAGGATCTTTTAATATCAGATGGCCAAAGTATTGGACCTTCAGCTTCAGCTTCACCTTCAGTCCTTCCAGTGACTATTCAGGGTTGATTTCCTTTAGGATGGACTGGTTTGATCTCCTAGATATCCAAGGGACTCTCATGAGTCTTCTCTAGCACCACAGTTTGAAGGCATTAATTTTCGGTGCTCAGTTTTCTGGAACTTTTTTACGTTCCAGCTCTCACATTCATACATGACTACTGGAAAAACCATGTCTTTGACTATACAGACCTTTGTCAGCAGTTAGGAAAATGCATTAGAAATATGTATCAAGTTAGAAAAATGCATTAGAACTTAGAATAGTCATTTGAAACCAGCAACACTTGAGATAAAGTGTTCTTCTCACTTGTATTATCAATGCTATTATGCTACTTTACATAATCTTGTCAACCATGAAACACTCATTTTCTTTCAGGAAAAATTATTCTTACCCATTGCAGGGGTAGCAAGGGTTTGGCGGCCAACAAGCTGGGCTGGTCCCAATCCATCAAGAAAATCACTGAATTGACTATCTGCGCCTAGTCTCACTCCAGGAAATATTAAACTATTGGCAAAAGGACAAAAATCAAAACATTAGATCTCCTAGAACTCTTTTCATTACTTTCCATTAGAATATAGTTCTGAACATGAATCAAACAGTACTTGGGTAATTGGTTTACTTACTGATTCTCTGCGTGTCCTCTGAACCAAGCATATGAGGCTCAGTGCTGAACGAGAGAAGGTCTACCCTATCCCTTACAGAATATTCAGCAGAGTTCCCTGTGCTATACAGTAGGTACTTGTTGGTTATCCACTTTAAACACAGCAGAGTGTACATGTCAATCCCGATCTCTCAGTATACCCCTCCGTCCCATTCACCTGAAACTAACACAATATTGTTAATCAACTCTACTCCAATACAAAATAAAAAAGAAGACCTGATGCTGAGGAAGGCTTAATGAAAGTTTTTAATGCAGTAAGTTTTTGGCACATTTTACAATACAAATCCCTACATAAATGTATGATTAACGTAAGATATATAAGATATGGTATTTTATGTCATGACCTACTTAAATAGGACTTAAATAGGACTTCCCTGGTGGCTCAGACGGTTAAGCGTCTGTCTACAATGTGGGAGACCCGGGTTCGATCCCTGGGTCGGGAAGATCCCCTGGAGAAGGAAATGGCAATCCACTCCAGTACTATTGCCTGGAAAATCCCATGGACAGAGGAGCCTGGTAGGCTACAGCCCATGGGGTCGCAAAGAGTCGGACATGACTGAGCGACTTTACCTTACCTTACTTAAATAATTGCTCACAAGCATTAAGTAACATTAAAGTGGTACATTTTAAGAAACATTTAATCATTTCTTAAATAAACAATATTTGCAATATTCAGTTCAGTTCAGTCACTGACTCTTTGCAACCCAATGGACGGCAGCATGCCAGGCCTCCCTGTCCATCACCAACTCTCAGAGTTTGCTCAAACTCATGTCCATCGAGTTGGTGATGCCATCCAACCATCTCATCCTCTGTCATTCCCTTCTCCTCCAGCCTTCAATCTATGCAGTATCAAGGTCTTTTTCAGGAGTCAGTTCTTTGCATCAGCTGGTCTAGGTATTGGAATTTCAGCTTCAGCATCAGTCCTTCTAATGAATATTCAAGACTGATTTCCATTTAGGATTGACTGCTTTGATCTTCAAGAAGTCCAAGGGACTCTCAAGAGTGTTCTCCAACACCACAGTTCAAAGACATTATTTCTTTGGCACTCAGCTTTCTTTATAGTCTAACTCTCACATCCATACATGACTACTGGAAAAACCATAATTTTGACTAGACAGACTTTTCTTGGCAAAGTAATGTCTCTGCTTTTTAATATGCTGTCTAGGTTGGTCATAACTTCTCTTCCAAGGGACAAGCGTCTTTTAATTTCATGGCTGCAGTCACCATCTGCAGTGATTTTGGAGTCCCCAAAATAAAATCTCTCAGTTTCCATTGTTTCCCCATCTATTTGCTATGAAGTGATGGGACCAGATGCAATGATCTTAGTTTTCACCATGTTGAGCTTTAAGCCAACATTTCACTCTCCTCTTTTACTTTCATCAAGAGGCTCTTTAGTTCCTCTTTGCTTTCTGCCATAAGGGTGGTGTCATCTGCGTATCTGAGCTTATTGATATTTCTCCTGGCAATCTGATTCCAGCTTGTGCTTCATCCAGCCCAGCATTTCACAGGATGTACTCTGCATAGAAGTTAAATAAGCAAGGTCACAATATATAGCCTTGACGTACTCCTTTCCCGATTTTGAACCAGTCTGTTGTTCCATGTCCAGTTCTAACTGTTGCTTACAGGTTTCTCAAGAGGCAGGTAAGGTGGTCTGGTATTCCCATCTCATTCAGAATTTTCCACAGTTTGTTGTGATCCACACAGCCAAAGACTTTGGCATAGTCAATAAAGCGGAAATACATATTTTTCTGGAACTCTCTTGCTTTTTCAATAATCCAGTGGATGTTGGCAATTTGATCTCTGGGTCCTCTGCGTTTTCTAAACCCAACTCGAACACCTGGAAGTTCACGGTTCATTTACTGTTGAAGCCTGGCTTGGAGAATTTTGAGCATTACTTTGCTAGCATGTGAGGTGGGTGCAATTGTGTGGTAATTTGAGCATTCTTTGGCATTGCCTTTCTTTGGAATTGGAATGAAAGCTGACCTCTTCCAGTCCTGTGGCCACTGCTGACTTTTCCAAATTTGCTGGCATATTGAGTGCTGCACTTTCACAGCATCATCTTTTAGGATCTGAAACAGCTCAACTGGAATTCTATCACCTCCACTAGCTTTGTTCACAGTGATGCTTCCCCATGCCCACTTGACTTTGCTTTCCAGGATGTGGCTCTAGCTGAGTGATCTTAGCATCGTGGTTATCTGGCTCATGAAGATCTTTTTTGTACAGTTCTTCTGTGTATTCATGCCACCTTTTCTTAATATCTTCTGCTTCTTAGGTCCATAGCATTTCTGTCCTTTATTGTGCCCATCTTTGCATGAAATGTTTTCTTGGTATCTCTAATTTGTAATATTTAATAAGTATTATTTGAAAACAGATTCTTATTACAAATCAAAATGCTTAATTTTTTCAGTTTTGAATGAATTAACATCTTGAACAAATTAATATGTCATATTATATGAGATTTGTATTTAAATTAAATGCAAGTACGTTGGTTGGAGTTTGTCTGTTTGTCACCATATCTGCCTGAAGTCCAAGGCTATATCTTTGCCCAGAGCAGGGACTGTGCTCTTGTTACCTGATGTGTCCAGGATAACAAGAACCAGGCTGTTCACATAGTTCAACTTCAATATGTAATTTTTGGGAATAAACAGTTTTGTATAAGAGTTGATCTTTTCCAATGTGGTTGTGAAGGACAGGGAAGCCTGGCATGCTGCAGTCCGTGGGGACGCAAAGAGTTAAACTCAACTGAGTGACCGAACAATAACCATGTGCTTTCATACATATTATTTTTTCATAATCAAAGGGATTAGACAAAGCATCAATTATTATTCTATCAAGAGACCATAAAATAAATCTGTGAGACGTTAAGTGGCTTATCCATGGTGGAAGTATTACTAGATTTGTCAATTAAAAAAATATTTATTGGAGTATGGTTGATTTACAATGTTCTGTTAGTTTCTGCTGTAGAGCAAAGTGAATCCGTTATATGTATCTGGATATATACATATGTCCACCCTTTTTAATATCCTTTTCGCCTATAGGCCATTACAGAGAGTTGAGTAGAGTTCTTTGTGGTATACTGTAGGTTCCTATTAGTTACTGATTATCTATCTACCTATCTATATATATATAGTAGGGTGTATTTGTTAATCCCAATCTACACTTGTTGATTTTTATATCAGAAAATAGTGTCTTCAGTTTTTTATTTGCTCATTGCTTCATAATACTTCAACAAATATTGGTATTTTTCAGCAAACTTAACTCCAAAACTTCATGCCTTCAGATCTTTGTTCCTGGCTGTATCTTGTTGGGAGAATGCATACCCATCATTGGATCAAATAAAGGGACTCATTATTTTCAGGAATGGGAAATGATATCATGAACATTAACTTGGCAGAATTTATTTTATTTTATGAACCTAATTAAAAATGCCAGTAAAATAAAATAATTAATAATGAATGGGTAAAAGATATTTACATGGTAATATATAATTATAGAAAACTTGTACACAGTCAATCCCCAAGTAACCCATTGCAGGATAATACTTAATTATTTGTAAGATCTATCACCTCAGTAACATGTCAACTATCAAACTATCAATCAGTAAAACCATTATTTCAGTTTCACCAGAAAAATTCTCAAGCATAAGAAAAATGCAGATTTTTCTGTAAAAAAAAAATCACACCAAGTAAACAAAAAAAAATCTAGTTATATTTTTCCCAATTAATTAATTTCAAGATTAATGAAAACTCTTTCATCAAAAAAATAACTAAGTAGGTAGATCCCGGGCATTATCCCTAAGGTGAAAATGAAATCTTGATGTTTTAAAAATAAGAAAAATAAGTTGCTATGATAAGAATGTTAGACTTCCAACAACTTGCATCTCAAAAGTTTGGAGAAAAGCAGGACTATGGACAATTAGTTTATACATCTACGTTCTAATTCAGATTTTGGCATCTGGGCTAATGATGAATTTCCCATCTGAAGGAAGCCATTAAATGTGGCATTTCTACCATAAGCCTCTGGTCATGGACTTTTCTGAGCCTTTCTGGATAACAAAAAAATCAGTTTATTCATGTTATGCCACCATTTCCTCATCCCTTTGAGAGGTCTGAGTGACCAGGCCAGAAGTGTGTCTGTATCCTAAGAGGTCAGGCTGTTTTAAAGTGGATGGTTGAACTCCCGGTTGTACAAAGCAACTGCAGGATAACGAGAGCCTTGTTACCCTCCCTGTGACTCGGGAGCCTCGGCTCCAGGCCCTGTGCGTGTGCTGGCCCACTTACTTTCCCTCGGAGCTGTAGCTGTTGATGCTGCCGTCCGTGGACTCCCGGCTTGGCTGCCTCACCATCTTCCTCATCTCAGCTGCCATTCCTGTCTCGGTGCTTCTCTGGATGGTGCTTTTCAACTTCTTGTGGCCTGACTCTGGCAGGAGAGAGTAAAAGCAACTCTAAGTTTTTTTTTGTTTTTTTTTCCAGACAGTTCCCCTGGATATCGACTCTGCAAGTACAATCGTTAATTATGCATATAATTCAAGTTTTACTCAGAAAAATAATGTCTAAGAGAATACTCTGATGAATTAATCTCTTTGCTACAGGATTCTCTGGCTAAGAAGGCAGCAGTAGAAGGCAGACCACTGCCCAGTTTCAGAGACCAACTGACTCCCAAAGAGCCAAAATGCATCCCTGCATTATGGCTGCTCAAGTTGTCAGCTTCAGTGAAAAACTGGATTTTGCACTGTACTGCTCTGTGGAAGCTAACAGGTTTCTTCTAATCTGGAAGGTTCCAACTGCATGGAGACAGATCTGAATGACTGGGAATGTCCTCTACAGAAGAGGTACTTGGAACCCAGCATGGAAAATACTACTGTTTTGGTACAGCCAGCTATGCACAATCCTCATAAAAGGGGGAAAAAAAAGCAGCATTTTATTCAATGTTTTCTGTAACACTTTAACATGCAGGATCTCATCTGAGATGGCACAGAGGTTACCCATAAAGGGCTCATTTCCGATGTTTCCAGTTGTTAGAGGTGCTTTCCCAGAATACATTTTTAGAGGTTGCAACACCAGTGAAAGGGTAGGAATCTGTTTGATCTTATTGTCTATAACTTGCCCTCTACAAAGCACTGTGTGCTCCTACCAACCGTCACATGGATGCATCTCTTTTCCCACCTACGGCTCTAGATTCTCCACTTGTGTTCCCTCTGCTTTCTGTCTCACCCACTGGACTCAAGGCAGGGACTTCCCCTACGGCCATGATGGCTGCCATTAGCTTAGTCTGGGTGTTTATGTGTGTCCTGTGGCTCCTTCTTAGACGTTGCTCCTGTATGAAGTCACCACGTAAAGCAACATTTCATCCCTGCATGCCTATCAGCACCACACCACGTGAGGGCAAGGGGCAAGCCCCCACGGCATGCTACCCAAGTGAGCCAGCTAGAATCCTGACAAATGTTTACTCCAGGCATCCCGAGGCAATGAACGAGGGTAGAACACCAAATTCTACCGAAAATAATGAGGTTCATAGCTAGAATAATGAAAGCACACTTTCACATGTAAATGGAGGGGAGGATGCTGGGAACTAGAGAGAAATGGTTAAGAGGATCAGCCACAAGGATCTTTTCATTAAGGTGCTCATTTATCCACTCCTTCCATCCATTCACCCTTCCTTTTATTCATCCATCCATTTACCCATTCCTTCCTCCATCTATCCATCCTTTTTCCATCCATCCATCCATCCTTCCTTCCCTCCATCCTTCCATGCATGCATCCATCCATCCCTAGCCCCATCCACGCATCTATGCTTCCCTCCTTCATTCTATCCATCCATCCTTCCCTCCTTCCAACCATCTTTCCTTCATCCTTCCCTCTATCCTTCCCTCCATCCCTTCTCCCTTCCCTCCCTCTTCCATCCCTTCCTCCATCCATCCCTCCATCGAACAGATATTTACTAAACACCAACCAGGTGTCCCACACTGTTCTAGGTTCTGGGTAAACACTGCCAAATGACAAATTTCCTGTCATCATGGAGCTTACATACATGTATGTATTACACAAGAAAGGCAATTAACAAGTCAACAAATATGTAACAGTCTGGTAATAACTGCTATGGATAAAAACAGGCAAGAGAAGGGGATGGGGACTGACGGAGCTGAACAGTGGCTTTATAAAAAAGGGGTCAGGGTCTCATCAAACATCGGTCTGGAGGACATGAGGGGACCAGACGGTGGCCCTCAAAGCTGGGTTGGTCCTGGCGGCTGCGCTGGGGAGGCTGTGAGTGATGGCGGTCTGGTCATCAGCCCCCAGTCCACAGGTTTCCTCTGTGATGTTTCCAGTGCTGATGCTGACTCCAGCCAGGAGGCTCTGTGTGCCTGGCTGTCCAGATGATGGAGGTACTACCAGAGCCTGGCTTCTCCTGCCTCTCTAACACCTACTACAGGTGCTTGTAGTGATACATGTGTTTGATGAATGAAAAGAAAACATTTAAGAGTTCTTTATCAATTTGTATGTTTCAAGTTTTTCTCAAAGAGGGGTATGTCTACAGGATGTCCCCAAATTCTTACAGCAGTATTAAATCTTCACAGCTTCAGAAATAAATCTAAGTGCTACACACTTTGCAAAAACATTGGTTGGTTATTGAACTTTCTTTTATACTTATTTAATTTTGTGAATTTGGGTAATATATTTTTTATTTTAGAGTTTTTGTTTCAAGCCTATTAAAGATGGCAATCATGGACCGATATCTTGTCTTATATTCATGTTAAGAAATATTCAACACAGAGTTTTGATGCACTCACTATACAACTACATATAGGCTCAAGTAACAGCTGGATAAGCAATTCTAGCTCTGAATCTTTCTGATTCATATTCAAAGGGCTCTCATATTATCTGGAATGTAAAGGTTGGAAGGATCAGAGTTTTACAGATGTGGAAACTGTACACAAGAGAAGAACAGTTCATGCAACAAGTAACTGTCCAGCATTTGAACTGGTCCTCACCTTTTCTGCATGCCGGTGATACAGCAGTGAATGCAACCAACAGTGACCTCTGCCCGTTGGAGCTTACATTCTAGTGGGAACGATGGCTTCTTCAGTATCCCCCTCATTAGCCTGGAAGCTAGATGAGAAACCTGATTTTCTGAACCTCAGTCTTGTGATCATTCCATTATACCACAGTTTAGGAAAACACAGAGTCTGATCTGATTGACTTTACAAACAAAAGTTTAGCTACAGATATCTTCATGTATGCATTTTCATATGGGCTTACAAATTCATTTGAAAACACTGAAAAAATCACACATATTCTATACAAATGTATATAATTATCTGTATTCATCCCTCTGTGCTATGATTGGAGTCAGAAATGGCAACCCATTCCAGTATTCTTGCCTGGAAAATCCCATGAACAGAGGACCCCAGTGGGTTGCAGTCCATGGGGTCACAAAATCAGACATGACTGAGCTACTGAGCATGCATGCTATAATTACAGAATAAATATGTTATATATATGATATTTTAATACCAATATAATGTATGATACCACTAAATATTACAAAATACTGTTATGCCTATTAAAGATACCATCAATATTTAATAATTACTTGTATCCACTGAAGAATCATTAACTCGAAAAAGATGTGAAGTCTACTGGCAAATGATGTCATGAGACCTTTGACCTGAAACCCTGTCCCAAGTATGATACGAAGAACAAAAGGATTAGAAAACCAGTATATTTTAATATTCTACATTCACAGACACGTAAAAGTCAGTAAAATCCACAATATTGGGGGGGGGCAATACTTTACTCATGCTTTAGGAGAATAGACATGCTCTCGTAGAATATTCCAAAATGTGTCCTACTTATATATGAACTTCCACTTTTCATATTTTGAAATGGTGCATTTAGAAACAACCTATGGATGTATTAGTTCATTTGCAAATGTTTGTTAAGCGTCAAAGGCCTATAATCTGATAGTCTGATAGCATTCTAGGTGTTAAAGTCACACAAGTAATAGGAGAGGACATCCAGTAAATAGCTAAAGCAAGTCAGGTAACATGATTCTGGACAAATATCATATATCGCTTATACGCAGAATGTGAAAAACGATACAAATGAACTTACTTACAAACAGACTCACAGACATAGAAGACAGATTTACGGTTGCCAAAGGGGAAAGGGCAGGGGGAGAGAAATCAGGAGTTTGAGATTAATACACACAGTACTATATATTAATAAAACTAATAATTAATAAGGATCTGTGGAACACTGTTCAATGTTAAGCGGCATGGAGAGGAGGGGAGTTTGGGGGAGAATGGATACGTATGTATCTATCACCGAGTCCCTTGGCTGTTCACCTGAAATGATCACAACATTGTCAATCAGCTATATACCAACACAAAATAAAAAGCTAAAAAATAACCTGCTGTATAGTGTTGGGAACTGGATTCAATATCTTGCATATTGTGTTCAAAATATTGTATACTGACTGTATCATATATCTTGTATATTGTATTCAATATCTTGTAAGAACCTAGTCTTTACCAAAGGGAAAGGAATCTGAAGAATAGATAGATAGATAGATAACTCAATCACTTTGCTATACACCTGAGATTAATGACATTGTAAATCAACTGTATTCCAACTTAAAAATAAAGGTAATATAAATGGAAAAATAATGATTTTAGATTTTGAATCAGTTCAGTTGCTCAGTCGTGTCTGACTCTTTGCGACCCCATTGACTGCACCATGCCAGGCCTCCCTGTCCATCACCACTTCCTGGAGCTTGCTCAAACTCATGTCCATCAAGTCAGTGATGCCATCCAACCATCTCATCTTCTGTTGTCCCCTTCTCCTCCTGACTTCAATCTTTCCCAGCATCAGGGTCTTTTCCAATGAGTCAGTTCTTCACATGAGGTGGCCAAAGTCTTGGAGTTTCAGCTTCAGCATCAGTTCTTCCAAAGAATACTCAGGACTGATTTCCTTTAGGATGGATTGGTTGGATCTCCTTGCAGTCCAAGGGACTCTCAAGAGTCATCTCCAACACTACAGTTCAAAACCATCAGTTCTTTGGTGCTCAGGTTTTTTTTTTTTATGATGGTGATCCAATAAAATTTTTTATTTAGAAAAAGAGGCAGCAAGATGGATTTAGCCTGTGTGCTACAGATTGCCCCACAGACCTGACAAAGTCATATTCTGTGAAGTAGGTCAAAAGTAGTATTAGGCTCTCACATCCATACATGACCACTGGAAAAATCATAGCCTTGACTAGATGGACCTCTGTTGGCAAAGTAATGTCAGTTCTTTTTAATATACTGTCTAGATTTATCAAAGCTTTTCTTCCAAGGAACAAGCATCTTTTAACTTCATGGTTGCAGTCACCATCTGCAGTGATTTTGGAGCCCAAGAAAATAAAGTCTGTCACTGTTTCCATTGTTTCCACATCTACTTGCCATGAAGTGATGGGACCGGATGCCAAGATCTTAAGTTTTTTGAATGTTGATTTTTAAGCCAGATTTTTCACTCCCCTCTTTCACTTTCATTAAGAGACTCATTAGTTCCTGTTTGCTTCTGCCATAAGGGTGCATATCTGAGGATATTATATTTCTTGTGGCAGTCTTAATTCCAGCTTGTGCTTCATCCAGCCTGGTATTTCCCATGATGTATACTGCATATAGTTAAATAAGCAGGGTGACAATATACAGCCCTGACATACTCCTTTCCCGATTTGGAATCAGTCTGTTGTTCCATATCCGGCTCTAACTGCTGCTTCTTGATCAGCATACAGATTTCTCAGGAGGCAGTTAAGGTGGTCTGGTATTCCCATCTCTTTAAGAAACTTCCACAGTTTGTTGTGATCCACACAGTCAAAGGCTTTGGTGTAGTCAATAAAGCAGATGTTTTTCTTGAACTCCCCTGCTTTTTCTGTGATCCAACAGATGTTGCCAATTTGATCTCTGGTTCCTCTGCATTTTCTAAATCCAGCCTGAACCTCTGGGAGTTCATGGTTCATGTACTGTTGAAGCCTGGCTTGGAGAATTTTGAGCATTACTTTGCTAGTGTATGAGATGACTGCAATTGTGTGGTAGTTTGAATATTCTTTGGCATTGCTTTTCTTTGGGATTGGAATGAAAACGGACTTTTTCCAGTCCCATGTCCACTGCTAAGTTTTCCGACTTTGTTGGCATATTGAGTGCAGCACTTTCACAGCATGATCTCTTAGGATTTGAAATAGCACAACTGGAATTCCATCTGAATATCATCTGGATACTGGATAGCATCACAGAAAATGAAGAAGAGCCTGACTGTATTGAGCGTTCCTTTTGACCAGTTGGGCAGGGCAGGTGACTTGTAGACAAGGAGGCTGCCGTGCAAGGGTCTAGGGGAAGGCCGGTCCAGGCAGAGGAGCAAGTGGCAGATCCCAAGGAGGGCCAGGCCTGCCCTGGTGGGTCTGAGACTACGCACAAGGAGAGGAGGAGACGGAGAGGCTCAGGCTCTGCTGGGCGCCTGCCTGCACTCTGTGCTCGAGTGTTGGGGAACCCAGGGCAGGGCCTCGTTCTGATCTCCCCTCTCACAGGGTCACCGAGCCACTGCGTGGGGCTGAGCTCCTGGAGCAGAAGTGGAGGCGGCGGGGAAGCTCTCCCTGAGGAGGGAAGTGCAGGCCATGTTTGGAGAGCAGCAGGGCAGATCAGTGGGGAGAGGCTTTGAGTTTCTCTTGCAGTATAGCTGACACGTGTCCTGTTCATCCACGTGCAAGTGGCTCAGAAAGACAGGAGGAATCAGGAACTTTCAGATTTTCAGTTAGGATCACCAGTTGGAGGGGCTTCCCTGGTAGCTCAGTAATGAAGAATCTGCCTGCTCATACAGCAGATGCGGGTTTGATCCCTGGGTCGGGAAGATCCCCTGGATAAGGAAATGACAGCCCACTCCAGTCTTCTTACCTGGGAAATCCCATGGATGGAGGAGCCTGGTGGACCACAGTCCATGGGTCGCAAAGAGTCAGACAGGACTGAGTGACTAGACAACAGCAACAGCAACTAGCTGGATGGCTGTCACTTGCGGGGAGGGGAACTCATGGGTGGTGGACATTCTGGGTTCTCCAGTGGATGACAGAGGAGCTCATGCAATAGCTGTGTGGAGAGTAAAGTAGGAAGGATATGTAGGATCAGGACCAGAGGGTCAGGTCACGTCCAGAGAGGCGGGAGGTGGGCAAACAGACAGGACAGGCTGGCAGACAGATGGGATGGAGATCTAGGGTACCCAGTCGACCTCCAGGGAACAGAGAGTGATACACAGGGGAGCTGGGGTGGAGCCCAAGATGCTTTCACGTTTGAAGGTCTAGAAGAATATCAAGGCACTTAGGGGGTCTCCATGGGAAGACCTTTTCAGGAGAAAAAGGGGTAAGGGCCATGGTGCTGAAATCAGAAGAATAAGGTATTTCAGGAAGTAAGATCATTAACTGTTGATCACTACTTAGAATTTTAGTAAGCAGCAGACCTGTAGAGTGGATGACAGGCCCGCCTCCATGGCAGCACTGATATCGAGGGGAGCTGGGGACCATTCAGAAGAGAGAGCCAGAGAGGAGGCAGAGAGGCTCCAGGACCATTTCCAAAAGGTTTGCAATGACTGAAAGAGTATTTGGAGAGTCACACATGATGAGGGCAGGTTGTCTATTTCTAAAGATGTTAGAGATCTATGCAGATGGAATCCATAAATACACAGGGTGAGGCACAACAGTTTCAGGTGTAATATCATGGGTTGGAGAGGTGGATAAAGATAAATAATGTCCAAAAGATGACCTTCCAATCAATGCAGTACCTAACCATCAAGTGAAGAGTCAATTCCATCCAGCAACTGGAAATATCAGGAAAAGAATATAACTTAATGGATTAAACAATTTGAATTCAAAAGATAAGTATAATAATGTCTTTCTTATCAACTCATAGGAAGAACAGAGGCAGTGCTTCGGTTTGGTTATCTTGAAAGTAACAACCGAGCTCAGTGATAAGATTCATTTTATTTATACGTACAGTGACAAAATTCAGTTGTTTTTAGACAGAAAAGTTGTGCGGTTAATGTGACCCGTTTTGTTTATTTATTCCTTTATTAACTTAGTCAAGGAAATTTTCCCTGAATGTTTCGGGCCAGTGCTGTGTATATACACTTGGAAAGGAAAGAGTCCCTGATTCCAGGCAGCTGATGGCCTTGGAGGAGGGACAGGCAAGCACTGATCCTGAGGGGTCAGTGCAACACAGAGTATTTATTTTGTATGTATTGAGCTTCAGGTTTCTATCTAATGTAATGCTACTACCACAGAGAGAAGAGCAGGAGAGAGAACGGTTTAGACAGTGAGGGGTCTGCTGCTTGCCCGGCCACTAAATGAGCAGTAACCTGGCAGAATCGGGAAGTGAGAAATGCAAAACTTCTCTTCGCTCACTTTTGTCAGTTCCTCAAGAGAGTTCTGAGTCTGTGTGTCTGTGTGTCCTAGGCACCCAGTCACGTCCAGCTTTGTGTGACCCCATGGACTGTGGCCCACCAGGCCTCTCTCTTCATGGGATTCTCTAGGCAAGAATACTGGAGTGGGTTGCCATTCCCTTCCCCAGGGGATCTTCCTGACTCTGACTCGGGGATCAAACCCTTCTGTATTGCAGGAGGATTTTTTTTTTACTGTCTGAGCCACTAGGAGGTCCTCTAGGGTTTATGATGACCTCTAATAAAATACATTGCCTAAATGCAAACCAATCACTTTATCTAGTGTGTAAACAGAGCAGCAAAACAGTCTAACTGATGGGACTGGACTCCCTGAGAAACTACAGGCTCATACCCAAGGGATTTTCAAAGGCAATTTTAACTCTGTGCAGATGGTGAAGAGGCATTTGTATTTCATCATATGTAAAGGTCTCAAGTGAGGAGGAGCATGGTCTCTTGAAGTGGGTACATTTCTGAGTTGACTCAAGTTAACCTCAAGTTGACACTGTGAGTGGTGAGTGCAGACAGGGAGTTCTCTACATGACCTCTGACCTGATGCTCTCCGGATGCATGGTTATGTACCACCTGGGTGGCTGCGGCTGCTGTTTACTACCGATGCTGTTCTTATTGGCATCAAATTCTCGGTCCCCCAGGGCCACAGAGAACTGTGTGTACTTTGTATTGTGCACAACACAACACGGATCTCTAGTGATCATTTTTTACAAGAAAAGACCCAGCGGTTCTCCTGTTGCTGTCAGACGCTTCCAATGTTGTGGCAACCACGCAATCGGAAAACATTTATTAGGCAGTCTGTTCCAACGGTGCCACAGTGAGTTTCTGGGTATTTTTAAACAAACAAAAATGTTCCTTTTGTGCTGGGCCAAGGTTCTTGAATATACCTCACCCCACTCCAGATAAGTACAACTTGTAAAAGTTTCATAAGTCTGAAGAATATTTTTAGAACACGGCATGAAAATTCTTGCACTTTTATGGTTTCCCTCATTCATTCTCCATTTTAATCCTACAAGCCATAAAGTTTACAGTTTTCCCATTTTCCAAAGAGGTTTATAATGAAAGATACACAATGGTCAAGAAGCTAAAAATAGAATTGTTAGGAATACTTTTTGTGAGATGGATGGAATAAGTGCCCTTAACAATATTTTCAGAATTCTTTCAGTCTTTCCCAGTGATGTAGTGATGCTTTTTTGTTTGTTTGTTTAAAACATGCAGGATCTTAGCTCCCTGAGCAGGGAGTGAACTCATGTCGCCTGCACTGGGAACTCAGAGTCCTAACCGCTGAACCACAAGGGAAAGACCCTGGCTCTGCTTTCGTATTTCACTACAGTAACCTGAAGGAGGTTATGGTGCTTCCTTTGCTGCTGTGTGCTCTGCAAACATGGCTTTAGAAGGTCTATGCTGACTCCTGACCTCTGCTTTTCAGCCTAACCATGACTAAACGTGGCTCCCTGGTGAGAAGCTGGCATCCTGCTGACTGCCTGGAATGCCTGCAGTCAGACCATCTCGGCTCCCTCACACACTGAGTTTTCCAGGAAAATGTTTGCTACTGTGACCTCAGAGCTTCCCAGGGAGTGCAGTGTTAAAGAATCTGCCTGCCAATGCAGGAGACGTGGGTTCAATCCCTGGGTCGGGAAGATCCCCTGGAGGAGGAAATGGATACCCACCCACTCCATTACTCTTGCCTGAGAAATCCCATGGACAGGGGAGCCTGGCAGGCTACAGTTCACGGAGTCCCCAAAGAGTCGGACACGACTTAAGCGACTAAACAACAAGAAGAACAACAACGGTCACCTCGACTGTTTCGTCTTGACCAGATGGTAAAAATGTGAGCAAGTTCAAGATAGTCTTTTAAATAATCTGTAGATTAAACTTAATAATGCGGTCCCCAAATATTCAGGTAAAGAGGCTTAAGGTTACTGAAACACACCACCTGCCCCACATCCTGTTTTGGCCAAAGCCATCAGGGAGGAGGCAGCCGCATGCTGGACATCTGCTCGAGTCCAGGTCTCTATGTTCCCAAAGTACGGCCTGGACTGAACAGGGTACTCCCCATCACCCATCCACAGCTCACAGGTTGAAGTCCTAACCCCCAAACCTTAGGATAAGACTACTGGGAGATAGGGCCTATACATGGTGATTAACTGAAAAGAAGCCCCCTATGGAGACCCTAACCCATCTGACTGGTGTCCTCACGAGAAGAGCAGATGAGGATGCAGAGTGACCACGGCACGGAGAGGCAGTAAGACAGCATCCACCTCCAAGCCAAGGACAGACGCTTCAGAGGAACCACACCTGCCCATACCGTGATCGTGGACGCCCAGCCCCTAGAACTGTGAGAGGATAAACTGCTATTCCAGCCACCCCGTCAGTGATATTTTGTTATGCAGACTAAGCAAACCAATATATCTAGGGAGTGAATACTATATACAGTCATCTTCTTGTTTAATAAATGTGACGCATACAAGTTAAAGCACCCGGGGATCAATGATCACCTACATGTTCTGAGGATGAGATTAAGCCCCCAATCCTGGGGTGGACTTATTTCAGCTTGACTTGATTAAAAAGTGCTCTAAAGTATGTCATGGAGATAGCTAAAGTGTTTATTAACAACTCAATGTTCAGAAAATAAGGCCTCAGATATATTTGCAACCAGACAAGGGATTAACTTCCAAAGCATACAAACAGCTCAAATAGCTAAAAATAAAACCAGAAAACAGAAGATCTAACTAGAAACTTCTCCAAAGAAGACATATAGTTGGCCAAAAAGCACATGTAAATATGCTCAACATCACTAATTATTTGCGAAGTACAAATGAAAATACAATGAGGTGCCACCTCACATCAGTCAGGATGACCATCATTTAAAAGTCCACAAGCAATAAATGCCAGAGAGGGTGTGCAGAGAAGGGAACCTTTCTACACTGTTGATGGGAATGCAAGTGGGTGCAGCCACTGTGGAAAATAGAATGAAGGTGCTTTAAAAACTAAAAACAGAGCCACCATATGATCCAGCAATTCCACTCTTGGGCATACATCCAGAGAAAAACCATACTTTGAAAAGATACATGCATCCTAAGTTCACTGTAGCACTATTTACGATAGCCAAGACATGGAAACAACGTAAATGTCCATCAACAGATGAATGGATAAAGAAGCTGTGATATATATACGTGCTTGAATGCATTCTAAGTTGCTTCATTTGTATCCGACTCTTTGTGACCCTGTGGACTAGCCTTCAGGGCTCCTGTGTCCATGGGATTCTCCAGGCAAGAATACTGGAGTGGGTTGCCATTACCTCCTCCAGGAGATCTTCCCCACTCAGAGATCGAACCTGAGTTTCCTGTGCTACCGGCCGATTCCTTACCCACTGAGCAGTGGGGAGCCCATGATATATATATATATACAAGGGATATATATACTGAGCCATAAAAAAGAATGAAATAATGCCATTTTTTGCAGCAACATGGACGAATCTAGGGATTATCATACTAAATGAAGCATGTCAGACAGAGACAAATATTTTATGATATCACTTATATATGGAATCTAAAAAAATGATACAAATGAAGTTATATACGAAACAGCAACAGACTCAGACACAGACAACAAAGTTACGGTTATCAAGGGGGAAAGTTGGGGAGGGATAAATTAGGAGGATGAGATTAACATATAAACACTACTGTATCCTTGGGTTGGGAAGATCCCCTGCAGAAGGAAATGGCAACCCATTGCAGTATTCTTGCCTGGAAAATCCCATGGACAGAGAAGCCTAGAGGGCTACAGTCTATCGGGATGCAAACAGTCAGACGTGACTTAGCGACTAAACAGTAACAAAAAATAGCATATATAAAATAGATAAACAACAAGGACCTATTGCACGGAACAGGGAATTCTATTCCAATATTCTGTAATAACCTAAATTGGAAAAGAATCTGAAAAAGAATAGATATATGTATAACAATCAGTTTGCAGTACACCTGAAACTAACACAATATTATAAATCAAGTATACTCCAATATAAAATAAAATTATTTTTATAATTAACAAGTATACTAAATATACTTCTAGCCAAAATAAATAAATAAACAAAAAGCCCACTCAGTGTTCAGAAAATAAGGCCTCAGATTTATTTTCCCAGGAGTAAAACATACATTTATGTCACATATATATATTTTTTAACTCTTCTTTGTTCTAAGTTCTAAGTTAATTGAAACTATTTCACTTACTGAGTATAAACTTAGACTATCTCCTTAACTATGACATTCTGACTGTAAAAATAAAACAATACTTCAGGCTGAAACCTAAAAAAAAGCAAATGTTTTATTGCACATTTAAGGTTTTCTCTTTTTTTAAAAAAAATGTTTAGTCCAAGTTATTACCATTTATATGGGACTACCAGACAATCTTACCTGTCTCCTGAGAAACCTGTATGTGGGTCAGGAAGCAACAGTTGGAACCCTGTATGGAATAACTGATTGGTTCAAGACTGAGAAAGGAGTAAGACAGGGCTGTCTGCCATACCCTGTTTGTTTAACCTATACACTGAGCACATTATGAGAAATGTGGGGCTGGATGAGTTACAAGCTGGAATCAAGAGAGGTGGGAGAAACATCAGCCCCAGGTATGCAGATGGTACCACTCTAATGGCAGAAAGTGAAGATGAACTAAAGAGCCTTTTGCTAAGGGTGAAAGAGGAGAGTGAAAGAGCTGGCTTAAAAACTCAATATTAAAAAAGCTAAGATCATGGCATCTGGCCCTATTAAACTGAAAGTGAAAGTGAAGTCGCTCAGTCGTGTCCGACTCTTTGCGACCCCACCGACTGCAGCCTCCCAGGATCCTCCGCCCATGGGATTTTCCAGGCAAGAGGACTGGAGTGGGGTGCCATTGCCTTCTCCAGGGGATCTTCCTGACCCAGGGATCGAACCCAGGTCTGGCCCCATTACTTCATGGCAAATAGAAGGGAAAAAAATGGAAGTAGTAACTGATTTCCTCTTTTGGGGATCTAAAATCACGGCGGATGGTGACTGCAGCCATGGAATCATAAGATGTTTGCTTCTTGGCAGGAAATCTACACAGTGTTGAAAAGCAGAGACAATACTCTGCCAAAAAAGGTCCATATAGTCAAGGCTGTGGTA
This sequence comes from Redunca redunca, assembly GCA_006410935.1. Classification (NCBI taxonomy): domain Eukaryota; kingdom Metazoa; phylum Chordata; class Mammalia; order Artiodactyla; family Bovidae; genus Redunca; species Redunca redunca. The sequence goes on from SJYQ01007423.1 coordinate 251,420, forward strand.
TTCCCAGTGGTCACGTAAGGCTGTAAGAGCTATACCATAAAGAAAGCAAAGCACCGAAGAATTGAATCCTTTGAACTGTGGTGCTGGAGAAGACTCCTGAGAGTCCCTTGGACTGAAAGGAGATTAAGCCAGTCAATTTTGAGGGAAATCAACCCTGAATACTCATTGGAAGGTCTGATGCTGAAGCTGAAACTCCAGTATTTTGGTCATCCGATGCGAAAAGCTGACTCATTAGAAAAGTCCTTTATGCTGAAAAAGATTGAGGGGCAGAAGGAGAAGTGGGTGTCAAAGGATGAGATGGCTGGATGGCATCACTGATGCAATGGGAGACGGTGAGGGACAGAGAGACCTGCTGTGCTGCAATCCATGGGGTCACAGAGTCGGGACACAACCGGGCAACTGAACAACAACAATGACTATTTAGGGAATCTTTCATTTTTTTTCCGATTTGAAAAGGTAGACTAATACACTCAGTGTTGGCTGGACAGGAAATGGCTTGAGGACCTTCTGTGGGATCAGAGCCTGTGGATTCAGGCCCCAGCTCCACCTGCGTTAGTTCTGAGTCTGCAGGTGGCTCACTTTGTCTCTCTGTGCCTCACTTTCCTTGTCTATGAAATGGGAGCTTGTCTCAAGCAGGAATGAAAAGATCGTGGTTCTGAACTTACCTCCTGCTACACTGTGAGATCTCAAAAGTGTTTTGCATAGATTGGGTCTCCAAGTAGAATAAGCTAACTCCCTATGCTCAACTCGAAGCACATCTTTCTGTCTCTTTCACATATTTAGCTCAAAATGCTCTTTGGGAGCAAGTGTAAGTGGCAACAGATCACAGAGACTTTTCACGCCCTGAGTATCCATCCTTACCCTTTTCTCTAGTGACAGAACTTCCCACATCCTCCCAGCTAAGGGCTGAGCATCTCCACTGTGAATGGCATAGGGATGTGATAGCGGGTGCTGCAGCAGCCACTTTGGGCCCCAGGATGCAAGCATGTGTTGAAGCTGGCAGAGCCTGGGTCCCTGATGTGTTGCAGTTGTTATGCCAGCCCCAGATGAGATGGTCTATTATGTGAGGGTCTTGATTAAGCCACTCTATTTGTGAGTGTCTTGTTACAGTAGCCTAATCTGTACCATGGTACATAGGATTAGAAATAAAATCTAGTGTGGATTTAAAAAATATAATAGTATTTTTGTGAAAAGTACACTCAATTCTCTGACTTTAGATCTGAGAATTGAGTGACTGAACTGATCGGCAATACTTTCCTATTTAGAAAATAGAAGGCTCCTCTTCTAACAGCAGAGTTAGAAATTTTTCTTCTCTGTGTTGTCTCAGAGAAAATGGGATTAGAAGGGGAGACTCTAGCAATAACTGATTCAATACATAGAGGGGTCCTTTCTAAGTTATAAATCCTCGGTTTCTAACTGTTAGGTGACATCAGGTATGTGGATCTTTTCCTGTTTAATATTCTGTAATGTGCACATATGAAGTTCCTCATTACTGTGTAGCAATGACTTGCTGCGCTGGTCATTATGGGAAAAAAACAGTTTGAGAGCACAAATTACATGGATACATTTCTTTCCAGATTCTAGAAAACAAAGTAGGTTCTCTGCTTCTTGCTACATTCCTTCAAACCAACTGGATGGGCTTTCATCAAAATCAGGATATTCTGATTTGAAATATGAGCTAGTGACGAGGAGCTAAAAAGCCTCTTGATGAAAGTGAAAGAGGAGAGCGAAAAAGTTGGCTTGAAGCTCAACATTCAGAAAACAAAGATCATGGCAACCGGTCCCATCACTTCATGGGAAATAGATGGGGAAATGGTAGAAACAGTGTCAGACTTTATTTTTGGGGGCTCCAAAATCACTGCAGATGGTGACTGTAGCCATGAAATTAAAAGACGCTTACTCCTTGGAAGAAAAGTTATGACCAACCTAGATAGTATATTCAAAAGCAGAGATATTACTTTGCTGACTAAGGTCCGTCTAGTCAAGGCTATGGTTTTTCCTGTGGTCATGTATGGATGTGGACTGTGAAGAAGGCTGAGCGCCGAAGAATTGATGCGTTTGAACTGTGTTGTTGGAGAAGACTCTTGAGAGTCCCTTGGACTGCAAGGAGATCCAACCAGTCCATTCTGAAGGAGATCAGCCCTGGGATTTCTTTGGAAGGAATGATGCTAAAGCTGAAACTCCAGTACTTTGGCCACCTCATGCGAAGAGTTGACTCATTGGAAAAGACTCTGATGCTGGGAAGGATTGGGGGCAGGAGAAGAAGGGGACGACAGAGGATGAGATGGCTGGATGGCATCACTGACTCAATGGACGTGGGTCTGAGTGAACTCCGGGAGATGGTGATGGACAGGGAGGCCTGGCGTGCTGCGATTCATGGGGTCGCAGAGTCAGACACAACTGAGCAACTGAACTGAACTGAACTGAGCACAAGTGGAGTTCTTTTTAGGGATTTCAGAGACCAGCAGGGTGACTTTAAAGAGATGGGCAGGAGTTCTTGACAGAGTCTGAATCAGGGGTACACTGATCTGGGAGAGACTTGTACTGTGTAACCAGTCAGCCATGACCAAGAGGGACCTATATTGAAACTCAAGGTCACAGCATCAGGCACCCCAAATAGTGAGTGATGGGGACAATCACACAGTCTCCTCTTTGGGGAGTCAGTCTAGCTTGAACCGGGCCCTGGGCAGGAATTAACTGTATTCAGGCTTATGACCTTCCCAATCCACACTGGAGAGTCGAGCAGCATGTGTGACTGTGCATCTCTGTACCAACGGAGAGCGCTATCATCACAGAATGACCCACAAGGTAATTACCGAAAGGGTGGGATAAACACTGTCCAGAGAAACAGGACGGAATGAAATGGGCCTGACCAACTTTTAAAGGCCAAGTTCATGTCAAGAGGACTCTGAGATTCCCTCCTGTCCCTTTGCTTAGGCACATTAATCACGCTGGCGTTACTCATCATTCCCAAACAGATGGGATGTATATAAAGAGTCTGTAGGTAAAACAAAATTTGACAAAGATCACACTACAAAATGAGTTACTCCATACAGTTAAAGAGAATATATGATGCTCCAGGTATCTCTGGATCATCTCTGGATGGAAGATCATCTCTGGAGGACCATTAAACCCTCCGCTCCTGCATTCCGGGGCCCGGCTCAGTCCCGCCTGTGGTCACACTCCTGCACAGAGGATGGAGTCTCTCCCTCCCCAGGGACCAGGAGGGCATCCAGAGGGTTTGCCCACCTAGAGCCTGTGGGCTGGCTTCTACACGAAGCCTCCAAGATCCTTGGAGCCTAGAATTCCCCATCCAGAGGCCCCAGTCCCACATCCAGGGCCAGCCCATATGTCTTTCTCTCTCCTAACGATGAACAGCACCACCAACGTGCACACCCCAAAGCCCAGGTGGGAGCAGGCAGGACCCCTTGAGGTACTTTGCAGAGCCAGCAGCTGGGAACGGAAGGTGGGGGTGGTGGGTCCTAGAAGAAGGTGGGGGTGTGTCACAGTCAAGCACAGAGCTCCCAGCCGTCAGAATTCTAAGTTGAAACTTGACCTCTTCGGTGACGGCAAACATGTTTTGTCAAGGTATGAAACTAAAACCTTTTATTTAGCATTTAGCATTTTTTGGCTTGGGTTGTAACTGTTAAGTGCCATCAGCTACGTGGGCTTCTGTTTTTTGGAACAGGCCCAAGTCTAGCATTTCTCATGGATGAAACTATGTCATGCTTTGTAATATAAGGAAAATCCTATTTTGATCCACTTGAAGGATTATCATTAGAAAAAATATCTACTGGGTATTTTTTGTTTGTTTGTTTTTGAGCTTTGATCAGACTTTGGAAAACTTATGATCAATTCTGATGATAAACACCCAGGGAAGGACAGTGTGGCCACAGCATCTTGCTCTCTTTCAAGGTTTTACTAAACTTTCCATCAATTCAGGGAACTTGGAGATCAAGAAAGAAGGTGACAGGCAGTCACTACAGTCAGTGGTCATGGGTGTGTGTCTCTCTGAAGGCTCGCTGCTCTGTCCCTCTGGCTGGTGGCCTCCATAATGTTGAGATCCTGGGGCCACAAAACCTACAGATCCAGAGAGAACAGTCCACGTGGAAACTCAGAGCACGAGAGCAGGGCAGCAGGGCCTACACTTTGCAGAACAAAACAGGACGTGCCAGCACCTACTGTAATGCCTGATTTATAATCCTCAACTAATTGGATGTTACGATACAGATTTTTAATAGTATGCCAAAGCATTATTTGCTAAGATCTGATTAAGCAAAGAATTCAAAGAAAACTGGGGTACTGGGATCAATATTTTCGAAGCTATAAAACTGTCATCTTTAAGTCCAAACTTTTTACGAGAAAGTTAACTCAGAGGTGTCAGCAGCCATCTCTTTTCTTTTGCATTTATAAAATTAAAAGGTAAGAAATACAGGTGGTCAAAGAGACATCTTTACCACTGGTAGCTTTTAAAAATAATCCAGTTTCCATTTTATTAATAAGGACATTGAGAACTTCATTAGTCCATGGGATATTTTCAATGCAGTGGCAAAGAAGACAAATTAACTGGCAAACTTCCAGGGGATAAGTAGCCAGGAAATACTATAGGGATCTCATACAAGTGGCAACTTAGTTACAAAACTATCCATCCTCACTACCCTATCCTACCCAAGCCTTACCTAACTACCCCATAGACCTGCACCCAAACATCAGAAATTTTATGTGTCACTACACGGGAGGCCTGGTGTGCTGCGATTCATGGGGTCGCAGAGTCGGACATGACTGAGCGACTGAACTGAACTGAACACGGGAAGCAAAATCCACCACGAGAGAATATAAGCTGCTTGAGGTAGCTGTAATCTTCTGCAATACTATTATCTGGAAATGTTTCAGTCTGTTATATCACAAAGTGAAAAAAGTGTTAGTTCTTCAGTTGTATCAGACTCTTTGTGATCTCATGGATAGTAGCTTGCCAGGCTCCTCTGTCCAAGGGATTCTCCAGGCAAGAACACTGGAGTGGGCTGCCATTCCCTTCTCCAGGGGATCTTCCCAACCCAGGGACCAAACCCAGGTCTTCCTCATTACAGGCAGATTCTTTACCATCAGAGCTACCAGGGTAGGACCCTCTTATGTCATAACTGGAGGATTATTTAGATTTCTGTTTACTTACCGTATCATTAGCTTAAATTCGAACACCTATTTTAGAGGACGGGAATACAAAATTTTTAAAAAGTAGTTCTATCTATTAACTGAATGATCATAAAGGTAATTTATGTTTTAAGAGGTAAAATATACCAATATTACAAATAGGCATAGAAGGAGTTAAGTTAGTTGATTCGAGAGAAAAATCTTCAGATTCCAAGTGGAAAGAGAAGGGTGAATTACTCAGCAGGAACAGGCAGAGGGAGGCCGAGGAAGAGAAAGCAACTTTCCTGGGGCAAAAAAAAAAAAAGACCACAAGAGTGAGGGTGGCTGTCTTCACAGTGGATTCTGAGCAGCTGGTCCTTGTAAAGCAAACCATTCCGGCTGGCAGGGAGATCAAACTGAGCCTTGGAGAATGAGCCAAACAGGCAGCAAATGGGCAAGTTAAGTAAACAGTGGTAATTGGAGGCCTGGCCACACAGGTCTTGGGAGTAATTTGGGGTTTGGCTGTGCCCAGTGATGAGAGTCTGTGAGTGATAGGAATGCTACGTGCACACAAAGAGGCCCACATGGGTCACTGGGAACCTGCTGGCTGCTCTCCACCGACTGTGGTTAGAATGTATTACATACTGTAGGACATCACTTATACGTGGACTCTAAAATACAACACAAGTGGACTTCTCTACAAAACAGAAACAGACTCAGACATAGTGAACAGACTTGTGGTTGCTCTGGGGGAATTGGTAGAGGAGGGGTGGATTGGTAGTTTGGGATTAGCAGATACAATTACACATAGGATGAATAAACAACAAAGTCTTACTATATAGCACAGGGAACTACATCCAAATATCCTGAGATAAACCATAACTGAAAAGAATGTGAAAAATAATATATATATATACACACACACACACACACACACACACATATATATACACAACTGAGTCACTTGGCTATACAGTAGAAATTAACACAACACTATAAATACAAAACATAAATGTTAAATAAAACAAAGTTTCACATCCAAAGAGCAAAAGAAACCCTGAGGAAATTAAAAAGCAAACAAAAAAACTGGTAAATAAGAATATTAAAAATGTGAGGTCTTTCATTTTCACCCTTCTACCTTCCTCTGACTTCCCTGGTGGCTCAGATGGTAAAGCGTCTGCCTGCAATATGGGAGACCCAGGTTCGATCCCTGTGTTGGGAAGGTCTTCTGGAGAAGGAAATGGCAACCCACTCCAGTATTCCTGCCTGGAGAATCCCAAGGACGGAGGAGCCTGGTAGGCTACAGTCCATGGGGTCGCAGAGTCGGACATAACTGAGCAACTTCACTTCACTTCACCTTCCATCTTTACAAAATCAGATGAACAGAATTTGCAATATATAAGAAAAGCCTAAAATGTGTACTGGTGAAGGGAAACTCTGACGACCAAGACTCACCAATTCACAGCACAGCATCATATGTATCTTAGGGCATCTAAGGAATTAACTGAATTGGGTCAAGCACAGTATTTAAAGATTCTGTTGCCAAAAAATAAATGTTCCTGAGCAGATACTTAAGCATTAACAGAATGAAAATGTGAACCAAATGAGGGATAGGAGTTATGCACATGTTATTGATACTAATTTGACATTCTNAAAAATGTGAGGTCTTTCATTTTCACCCTTCTACCTTCCTTCTGACTTCCCTGGTGGCTCAGATGGTAAAGCGTCTGCCTGCAATACGGGAGACCCAGGTTCGATCCCTGGGTTGGGAAGGTCTTCTGGAGAAGGAAATGGCAACCCACTCCAGTATTCCTGCCTGGAGAATCCCAAGGACGGAGGAGCCTGGTAGGCTACAGTCCATGGGGTCGCAGAGTGGGACATAACTGAGCAACTTCACTTCACTTCACCTTCCATCTTTAGAAAATCAGATGAACAGAATTTGCAATATATAAGAAAATCCTAAAATGTGTACTGGTGAAGGGAAACTCTGACGACCAAGACTCACCAATTCACAGCACAGCATCATATGTATCTTAGGGCATCTAAGGAATTAACTGAATTGGGTCAAGCACAGTATTTAAAGATTCTGTTGCCAAAAAATAAATGTTCCTGAGCAGATACTTAAGCATTAACAGAATGAAAATGTGAACCAAATGAGGGATAGGAGTTATGCACATGTTATTGATACTAATTTGACATTCTTAGCGAAGTCAGTCACTACCTCTCATTTTCCAGTTATTGTTTACTGTTCTCAAGGCACTGTCCTAACCTGACTGCACAATAAAAGAGTGGCAGTCCTGAGAGTTTGAGTGAGAGAAGCATTAGGTGTTAATGACACAAAAATGTTCTGACTTTGGTTCAGCCACAGGCTATAGATTGAATCGGTCTCCCATCCCCCAGTTAATATACTGAAACCTGCATTGTGGTGGTACTTGGAGCCAGGGCTTTGGGCAGGTGATTAGGTCATGAGGGTGAAGCCCTCATGAATGCGGTTAGTGCCCTTATAACAGAGACCCCAAAATGCATGCCTGCTCCTTCTACTGTGTGGGGTTACAGAAAAAGATGGCCATCTGTGAACCAGGAAGCAAACCATGCTGGTGCCCTACCCTGGGCTTCCAGCCTCCAGGAGCAAGCTTCTGTCATTTACAATCCACCCAGGTTATGGCCTTTTTGTCACAGCAGCCCCAGTTGACTGAGACATTACACCCTGCCAGGTGGAGACAGATAAACAGGACCAAGATGGCAGAGCCGGTAACTCTTTTCCTGGAGGGAAAACAACTGGACACAGTTGAAAACAAACTTGACATTTTCCTCACTAGGCCAGAAGTAAATTTATAATATTAAATACTTTTCTTACTATATCTTGAGGCTTCTGTGATATGAAAGCAGTAAGATAATTTCATACTGGCAATAATTATTTTCTATTCAAACGAGAATTAAAAGAATACAAAAATTAAACACGGAGCTGAAATCCCAAAATGAATACAATTAGGTGGATTCAATTATGCATTTTAGAACAGAATAGATCTGAAATTTAGCACCAGAACTTTAAAAATGAGTGATCTCATCCAAATTCTTTATTTAAAGGGTCAGGACATAAATCCTTAGCTAGTGGCCACATGGCTTCTAAAGCCACAGTGAAGATCATAGCCTCAAACTTTCTACTCCAAACTCTGTCTGGCCTCTACTGTAGATGAAATTTTGATTCCCATTTTGTAAATAGAAGAAGAAGACGAAGAATCTGATCATGCAAGCAGTGAGGCCCTGAGTGGATTGTTTGTTTCAGGAAGAACAGACATCGTCACACTCCATTTATTCACACTTGAACAGACCAAATCCAAACTCCAGAGATTCGAGCATCTCTGCTACAATAGATGTTACCTAACGGTGCCACCTGGAGGCAGCCATGTATGGTGTCCTTTAACGAACAAGGACCCGCATCACTGTGCATTAGACATGGTCTAGAGACACGGCTCTTAGTTCTGCAGTTCTCCTTAGGCCAGGAAGATTTTGTCTGCAAATTTAAATCTGAAATTCTACAGTAAAAGGCTCTTGATAATGCATCTTGAAATTACGCCTAAAATAGAACAAAAGGAGAGAAATATTGTATGTCCCTGGTACCTAAATTTTTGAAAAGTTGATTTCAGCTGAATTTCTCTGCAAACAAGTTCACATTTTTTGAAAGATGCTAAGCAGTCAAGTTCTAAATCAATCTGAGGAAAGAAAAACATTTTTATAGATTTTACAGATCAAGAAAACATCTACTTTTTGCTTCCCTGGTGGCTCAGATGGTAAAGAAACTGCCTGCAATGCGGACTATCCGGCTTCTATCCCTGGGTCGGGAAGATTCCCTGGAGAAGGGAATGGCAACCCACTCCAGTACTCTTGCCTGGAGAATTCCATGGACAGAGGAGCCTGGCAGGCTACAGTCCATGGGGTCACAAAGAGTCAGACATGACTGAGCAACTAACACACACTTTTTGCTAAGTTAAAGACAATAAAAACAAACAAAATAAAACATAGAACTCTGGGAGGCAGGGGTGAAAATAATCATATTAGGAATACATTAAACAATTCTGATGAGAAAAGTTAAACACCATGGAAGTACAGATCAGTACTTTCAATTTTAGAATTAACTTTTATATTTTCCTCTCAAAGGCACTGCAAGACAATGCTGGTACAGAAAGTCACTTTTCTTGTTTTCTTGCAACCCAATGCATCATAATCATGTTCACATAGAATTCCACTATTTGTAAAATACTTTCAATTAGTTGAGGAAGGAACCACATTTTGTCTTATTAATAATAGCATTTGTAACCAAACACTAGGAGAGCATATGACTGGGAAAAACAGGTTAAATGTCAATTAAACAAAATATGTAAGAACGGACTCGTAATAGACCCTCAGATCACACACACATTCACACACAGATCAACACATACAGACACATACACAGGACTAGCAGCTTTCATTGTTATAAGCCCTTTACATGCTTTATATTAAATTAACAAATACAGTTTAAAAATCAACGAGCTTTTCACATCAGGAAAAATATCCTCGTTAAAGAAGGAACATTTTCCTTCGCATCTGTTTGTCTTTACTTTTCAAGAAGACAGATCTCTCCCAGGTTTCCTCGCTTCCAACTCCATCCTCCACCTCGCCCATATTAGGACCATGGTAAACACCTCCCCCACCTCCTGCAATGATCCTGCCATTCACTTCCCCTCCTCTTCTTCTCTACCTTATTCTCCTAAACTTTACTCTTCAACCCCCAGAAACTTTTCCTTCCAGGGTGGTGGATTCAAAATTGCAGGGAGCTGACCATCAAAATTGCCGGGAGCTGACCACCAGCTGGTGGGGGAGAAAATCACACAAGCAGCTCTATCTCAGCAGAATGGTGGTGTGGCTGTTTCGTCACTCAGTCGTGCCAGACTCTTTGTGACTTCATGGACTGTAGCCCTCAAGGGCCCCCTGTCCATGGGATTTCCCAGGAAAAATATACGGGAGTGGGTTGCCACTTCCTTCTCCAGGGGAAATCTTCCTGACCCAGGGATTGAACCCGCATCTCCTGCATTGGCAGGCAGATTTTCCTTTTTTTTTTAAACCACTGAGCCACCAGGGAGGTCCCATTCAGCAGAATAACAAGTGCAAATATGCCCAAGAGATAGGACAAAGCACAGAGTTAACATCCCTGCCACAGTGAGTTAACGAACTTCTCTCAGAGGAGGAGACATCTGAGCTGTATATTGAAGGTTAAAGAAAATGCTGAACAGATGAGCCAGAGACAAGGCATTCAAGCCTGGGCTGAAGCTCCCCCACAATCTCTCCACTAAGTAAGCAGAATGGCTGTACCTCTAACTCTCAATTGTCTGGAATATGTATCTGATTCTTCAGGTCTGTCATATCTGCAGTCTGGAATGTTTTACCTTACTCAATTGTATGTTTAAAGCTCACCATTAAAAACAAAACAAAACAAAGCCCACTGGCTTCCTCTCCGTGCAGATTCTGTTTGGATCCCTGGCAGCAAGATCCCTCAATCTAGTATAGGAGGAACCCAGGGGCCCACAGTGTCCCCCTGCCCCACTGGAAATCTTGTGAACTGAGTGAGAAAGTATAGCAGAGATGGACAGCCAAAGTCATATGATGCTATCGCATTCCTCTCGGCACTTAATGTACACTCAATCTAAATTTAATCTTTTCTTTGCATCTTTTAGTCAACTCTTTCTTCTGCCCCTTAAAAATGGTTTCTCCTAAGAATTCGTCTTTGATGTATAAGTTTATAGCCTTGTATGAAGTTTATAGCCTCCCAAACTCCTGAGTGACATGCACACACCACCTCTAGTGGGTAATTCCTATCACGGTAGCTGCAATATCAGTGCTCGGCTGTGCCGTGCTGTGCTGGCCGCTTCAACTGTGTTCGACTCTGTGCGACCCTATGGACTGTAGCCCACCAGGCTCCTCCTGCCATGCGATTCTCCAGGCAAGAACACGGCATTGGTTTGTCATGCCCTCTTCCAGGGGATCTTTCTGACCCAGGGATTGAACTAAGGTCTCCTGCACTGCAGGTGGGTTCCTTATCATCTGAGCCACCAGGGAAGCCCTCCAGTCTCAGCACCTTTCCTGAATTTCAGTTCTGAATTTCTGATGTATTTATTCCATTGTCACCTAAGAAATCGAGCCAGCCCCTTGGAGTTCATAACAAGTTGGAGGATTCTGATGGTTTTATTCTGTGTCTCCTCGGCTGGGCTACAGTACTGGTCATTCAATCAAACACACGTCTAGGTATACCTTGGAGGTGTGATTAGAGGACACATTCAGTTGACTTTAATAAGGGGGATTATTTCAGATGATCTAGATGATTTAAAGGCTTCAAGGGTTGAACTAAGGCCCCTCTGATTGGGGATACCCCCGTGCAGGCTGCAGTTCCAGCCATTCCTGGGGGCCCGGGCTGTCCAAGCTCAGGGCTGCCCTGTGGATTTCGGACCTGCCTCACAACCACAGAGGCCCGGTAATAAATCTCTTAATGTCTGTCTCCTACAGATTCTGCTCCTCTGGCTGAACCTGACTGGTAGAGTGTCACAGATCCCAAGAGGTCTCTCCTAACGTCCCATTTCTGTTAAAGGGGCTGCCACTATTCCCTGATCGAACATGGTTATCTTTGCGACTCTCCCATCCTCATCTTCTCCACCCGTTCCTTCCTTCTTGCTTCCATCACTCTCCTTATGCTGAGATGCTTGTCATTTCAGCTGGGGTCTATACAACCATAGCAGATTAACTTTCCTAAAGATGTCGGTCGTTGGTTTCTGGCTCCAACTCTGCCTCATCTGCCTCTCTCTGTTCCCCGATAGCAACCTTCTGTGCCAACCAGGCTGCCTCCAGCCTGTTCCTATGTATGAGATGATGTTTTCTGCCTCCAAGCTGTACTTTATCCTACTTACTTGAGATGACCCCTGCCATTCCTTTAAGACCACCTCAAGCATATGCACTTGCAACCAGGTTGGACCAGGCTAAGCCACACTGACACAGCTCTTTCCACTCCTGTCCTGGCGGCTTCCCTAAAAGTTACTTGCTAATTGACTATAAACTGCTCTATGAAAACACTTAGATGAATGTGATAGACTTTAATAAAATCCTTTACTTACATGTAATTCTTCCTCTGGATATGCTTTCAGGCCTCTCCCCTTAGCACCCTCCTGGTCAGAGTGCTTTGTGAGACACCAGTTTCTCCCAAAAATATTTACTGAGTGAACCACTGACTGAATCTTGTAGCTAAATCCGAGGGCATTAACTGTGCATACACCTTCACAGATTAGCCCAAAGCGGTTCCTATCCTAATCATTGGCCAATCCAGAACACACTGCCTCTGCACTGTTTTACACCAAGTTTAAAGTGTGAAGAAAAAAATGCACTTTTTGAAAAGAATCTAAAAAAACAAAGTAGATATATATGTAGCTGATTCACTTCACTGTACAGAAACAAACAAAATGTTGTTAATCAGCTATATGCAAATAATTTTTTTAATATACTTTTTACTTCAGTAGAAAAATAATTTCTTACTGCCCATTAATAATAAGCCCATATAAGAAGCAAGAGGCCATTTCACTCAGTTGGTTAAACATGAAGATGTTGTGAAACCAACAGATGTTAAGATTCCTTTTGAGACAAATGACTTAAACTAAATTGGGGATTAGAGAAGGGAAAGATAAAAATCATGACATATTAAAACCATCCTAAGCATGTTTGTGCCTTCTTTCCATGGATGAGCCCTGCTTCTGAAGTTGTGTGAAGTGTTAACTGGACCTAAATCAGAAATTAGTTCTATACAAGTGTTAATCAGAATATAAAATAAACAAAACACAAATCTTATGCTGAAGACTTTGCTAATGTATAAAAGCCTCTACATGCCCCTCAGATTTTGATTTAGAGGCTATTTTTAAAAAAAAATATTTAGAAAGAAGCAAGAAACAAAGTGTTGATTTCACCACACATATTACATGGTTAGTCTTTGAAGAGCAGCACTGTTTGTGAATATATACAACTATGACTACCCTTTTCTAGAAGGTTCTCAGAATGGCTTTGACACAAGGTCTAGCAATGACAAACAACACTTCTAATTTCAGCCAGATCTTCTGTGGCAATAGCACACGAGTGAACAAGAAAATGAGTCAGGGATAAAAATGACCAGATTCCACTTCTCCACGTGAACTATCTGAAAGCACAAAATAAGCCTATTTCAAAATATTATTTAGACTCTTAAAATGTCTGTTTTCTTTTAATCTAAGGATAGTTAAAACATACTTATCATTTGAGAATTTTGATTAGTTGCTTTGAAATACAGCTGAGAAAGATCTTCAAAAATAGGTAGTCTTAGGAAACCAAAAAAAAAAAAAACCAAAAAAAAAAAAAAACCCACTATAAACTATATTAAATAAAGCAGTTGAAATGAGTCATCATTAAGTCATTTACACAAAAAAGTTACATTTCTCTGGCCCTTGCCTGACTATAACACATGAAGGCAAAATTTTTGGAACCTAACATGATTTACAATTTTTAAAAGTAATGAAAATATACTTTTAAATTTCCAATATACATGTCCATATAAAAGTATTCGTATTTATTTGTATAGAAAAGGGTTATGTGATATGCAAAACAGTTGATACAGTTTTAAATACAAGTCAAATTGCTTTAAAGAAAAATATAATTTTGTGATAACATTATGAGGTATGAAGCACTGCTCAATTTCAAATCCAGTTTTAAAATCTTGTAAGCCTGTGAATATGTAAAGTTATCATATTTAGACATTATGATTTCATAAATACACCTACAGCAGCAACATCCTTCTGCAAGTACTTCATCTACTACATTACTTTTACATTTTTTTCTTTTTCATTCAATTATTAGTACTCTAATAATAAAAAGTATAATATACCTTTGTGAAAACTGTTTACATATTTTTTGAACGCTTCAGACAAACAGGAATTTGGCTTTTGGTTTTAGTTTCATAAGCTGTTATACATCAGCTAACAAATTCCTGTAAGGACTCGGTAAATCCATATACAGAACACAGACTTACCTTGTTTATCTTGAGAAAATGAAGAATCAGCATTAGGTTGTCCTCAGAGGAAAACTGAAGCCAAAGAAGCTTTGACCTGGCTTAAATAACTTGTGCTGCCTCGGGGAGAAGTATCAGAGCTCTGAGAAACCTTTCCTTTCTCTCTCTCTCCCCCAACAACCCCCTCTCCCCCGCCCCTCTTCCTCACACTTACAACAGGATGTTTAAATTGCTTCTGCCAGGAGTGTTTCTTCCAGAGCCTATTATATTATACGACCATGAAGTGAAAAATCACTCGGAAAATTTGCTATGCATCATCTCATAATTTGAAAACTGCTAAATAGCACAATTTGAAAGCTGCTACATAGTCACAAATTTTTAAACAAACTATATAATGAAGACGTATTTAAATCAAATGAACTGAAAGTCTGTTTCTTAATCTATGAAATACCATGTAGCTTCTCTAGTATTTAATAAAAATTCAAGAAGTAAAGCTCAGGGCTTAACACATGATTTCCAGGGTAACTCTGTTTAAAGGGATTTTAGAGGGGCAAGAGGAAGGTCCCACGTGGCTGTCTTGCACTAGTGCCTGTAATACACGTGTAATACACCCAGGCATCAGCAGCATCCCCTTCCAGATGCACTCAGGGCTCTTCCCGCAGTTCACCCTGCCAGGAGACAGCTCTAAGGGCAAGGGAGATGGTAAGGCACAGAAAAGGCAAACGGCCCAACTCTTGCTGAACATTACTCACACAACAAGCTCACTGCTTCCCGCACATTTCTGTTCCCCCTCCTCAAATTTGCTGGCATTGCTGGGCTTGCTGTGTTTTACAAGAAGGAGGACACAGGCCCCAGACTTCAGTCGCAGTTAGTATTTACATGCAAAACTACCACCAGCAGCTAAATCAAACCCTTTAACGCCACTTCCAACTAAGTCCGCTTCCTTTCCATTGAAGTGGCACTGTAAGCCCTTTCCATGAAGATGGGAAAAACAGCCGTGACAGAACCATCTTACTAGGATCATGTTTGCTTTTTGTTTTCTTGGGTAAGAAACAAGCATTATTTGAAAGATAGGAACTTCTTCCTTTTCTTTTCTTTTTTCTTTTTAAGCAGATCATTTTCAAAGCTGGGGGTAAACTGTCACAAAGAACTGAGCAAAAATATCTTCAAAATGCTATTATTACAGTTATCCCAGTGATATAATATTTTAACACTATTCTATTTTGGATTATGCAATTGACTATGTTTTGACCATGACTCTGTTTCTTCCTATCGTCCCTTCTCACCTTAAAAATGAACGTGAATAGGTGAGATGTAGCAGGGGGATCCTACTCACTAGTAACACAGGACAATCCTGGTTTGCGACCACTGCTGTAACAAGTTATTAATAATGTTTCCTTGTCACTCACCAAGACATTCCAGTCTGGATGATAAATTATGTAGTCCACATACATATACCAATATAAAAAGGAGAGCAGTAACAAGTTAAACAACTAAACTTGCCTCAAAACAATTCCATGTGACATTGTAAAATTTCATTTAGACAGTTATTCAAATCACAAGGCATGAAAACACCAAAGAACAGAAGCCCGTGGAACTCAAGAGGCTAGCCTGGAGGCTCTGTGGGGCACAGGGCATGTGTTTCGGTGCTCCTGGAATTTGGGGTGCTTACCTGGGTCTTTTGCATGGGGAAACGTATGTTTGGGCTGACGGAGCCATCTCTGTTGGCACAACTGAAGCACTTAAACTTGAGGCCAGAATAACTGAAAAGGGACAAGTTTACAACAGAACTTTCTAACACAAAACAGCACACACATCGCCAGTCTTTCATGACCAGCAGGGAACCCCTCAAACTGCTACTGGATGTTCTTCTGAGTGACCCTGGACATACTGCCATGAGAACTGGGTCCCCCCAGTCAAGAGCAGCTGCCCTCAAAGCATGAAGCCCTTCCATTTTGGACAACGTAACGCTGTCTGTTAAGAGCATCTCTTTAATAAGATGTGTTCCACGGGCAGCCACAATGAGGAGCGTAGAGAAAAACCAACCAAAGGGATTTGGAGATAGGTGGGCACAGACCTTATCGACCACAGTGTGCATCACAGCAGCACTGGAGGGGGCTGACAGGGTCCTCCTCTGTAACAGAATGTTCTGGACAACGATGGACGGCCGAGAGAGCAGTCTGGCCTTAGCCCCAGTGGGGACTGGATGGCACGGAGAGAGGAGGCAGGAGAGGGGCCTCCCTGAGCAGGTCCTGCACGTCTGGGCAAACCAGGACCAGCAGACGTGATCTCACTGGGCCTGTGGCTTGCACAGCAGCCCACCTCTGCCCGTGTGGAGGCTGCGGGAACCCACGGGCCGGGTGCCCTTCCTACAACTCGACGGGGAGACGCTGGGCAGAGGCCAAAGGAGCAGATGCTGTGGGGGCCCTGCCCAGTCTCCTGGGCAGTTCCTGTTCCCAGATGCAAGACTGCTTCTCCCTGCAGGACCTGTGACTCTATGGGACCCTGGCTGCTGTCAGCTGGGCCCACACAGTAAAGAGGCTTCAAGTTCCAGGAAGCTGAGGACCCTGGAAGCAGTGCCCAGTCGGTGAGCGGTGGGACTTGCTGGATCAAGGCCCGGTTCCTCACCCTCAGGGCGACACCTCTACACTGTCTCCCATAGAACCCCAATGGGCTGGAGCCCCTTGCCGAGGGCACTCATCCACTAAGTAACGCACTTCATGCTAATTGCCTTTCCCTGTCTCATTGCCCTGGAATCACCTCTAAAGTAAACTGTCTGCACTCAGACTTGTGACTCAGGGTCCGCTTTCAGGTGAGTCCAACCCATACAGTTGCCAAAGAGCAGCTTACTTTATTTTCTAGGGCTGGAGAGATACATGGTTTTAGCAGCTGTTTGGGAAATGTGGAAAAAATTTTTTTCTTAGTCAATTCATTAGTATTTTACAAAGATTAGAATAACATAAGATTATAATGACAAGCTTTCCATAGACAGCATGTGAGAAACACACATATAGCAGTTTCCTTCAGCTCTTCATCCTTGAATGTGGACATTCATGCGCGGCTGTCTATCTCAACTACTTCCAAAGGTATAAGCAAACCTCCATCAGGGGCTTCCCGGGCGGCTCAGTGGTAAAGAATATGCCTGCAATGCCAGAAGCATGGGTACAACCCCTGGGTTGGAAAGATGCCCTGGAGGAGGGCATGGCAACCCATTCCAGTATTCTTGCCTGGAGAATCCCATGAGTAGAGGAGCCTGGCTGTTACGGTCCCTCAGGTTGCAAAGAGTCAGGCACGACTGATGCAACTCAGCACATGTGCACGCAAACCTCCATCAACAGGGAAACATATACCAACGTCTGTTTCCGTGTCATAATGTAGCAAAAAGAAGTAGAAACTACATCAGAAGGCAAACTAGAGTGAGAAAACATTAAAAGATATGCAAAAACCACACAGAGAACACAACGGATGCCTCTGACAATCTCAGGGCAGAAAAAGGGGGGCCCCAGAGGTATATTAATGGGAGTAGGATTGGGGCTTGACCTGTGAGCCAAGGAGGTGAGACTCATGGAGGGGAAAAGTCAACACCTGCACAAAAGACAAGGTGTCTCCTTGGAAGCCAGTGGAGAAGCACCAGGGGTCCCCACCACCAGCGAGTCTCACGAGACTGGGGGGCTATATGAGGAGCCTCCCCAACACCAACAATAAGTCCTAAATCAGGTAATCTTTACCATCAGCTACAGAAGGCCTGGTGCCACCTGAGAAGGAACTTTCTAACTCCCCTAATCTCCCCCTAACCAGTTTGTTGATGCCCCAAACGCCTCCTTTTAAGGAAACTACGATCATTACACAATTAGAAATAAAACACAAACACCTGGCCAAAGAAACTGTAAATACATCTCTCAGCATAAAAGCAAGTGATCATATGCCTTCTAATTTTTTTTGTGTATGTTAAATAGTACTTAATGAAGAACTTTTTAAAAAAGGGAGTCATTGCCAATGAAAAGACATATATATCTGAATCCTTTTGAAAAGGAGAAGATAGTTAACAAGTCTTTATCTAAAATCCAAATACTTCTCTTTATCCTAACATTTACTTGCATTTACTCTTGCCTGTCCCCCCTTGCTGGTCGCTTGCTCCAAAGCAACAGGAAAAGCTTTCGATCTGCTGATCAGATCATTCTGCATCTCTGTTTAGAACCCTTCCTTGGCATCCTGCTGCAGACCTTAGGCATGGTCCTGAGGCCCCTTCCGACCTGCCCCCAACCTGCTCTCAGGGAGGCTCTCACACCATCCTCTCCCTTCCTCCCCAGACTACAGGGTCCTGCCTTTTCACCTCTCAAAATCTGTATCAGCTTTCCCAGCACTGGTCTTTACCCATACTATTTCTTTTGCTGAAATCTCCTCTCCCCACACCCGTCTGCCTTGACTGTCTCGTCTCATCCTGCAGATCCCGGAGGAAACCTCACAGCCACCAGCCCAGGGTGGGCCCCTTTCAGAGCTTTCTCAGGCCCTGCAAACCTTCAGAACACCCAATGTGCTGAGAACACCTCCTGCGTCCGCCTGACACACCGGAAGGTCCTGAGGAGACCTCTTGCGTCTGCCTGATACACCGGAAGGTCCTGAGAAGACCTCCTGCGTCCGCCTGATACACCGGAAGGTCCTGAGGAGACCTCCTGCGTCCGCCTGACACGCCGGAAGGTCCTGAGGAGACCTCCTGCGTCCGCCTGACACGCCGGAAGGTCCTGAGGAGACCTCCTGCGTCCGCCTGACACGCCGGAAGGTCCTGAGGAGACCTCCTGCGTCCGCCTGACACGCCGGAAGGTCCTGAGGAGACCTCCTGCGTCCGCCTGACACGCCGGAAGGTCCTGAGGAGACCTCCTGCGTCCGCCTGACACGCCGGAAGGTCCTGAGGAGACCTCCTGCGTCCGCCTGACACGCCGGAAGGTCCTGAGGAGACCTCCTGCGTCCGCCTGACACGCCGGAAGGTCCTGAGGAGACCTCCTGCGTCCGCCTGACACGCCGGAAGGTCCTGAGGAGACCTCCTGCGTCCGCCTGATACACTGGAAGGTCCTTACAAGAGGAAGAGAGGTGCAGGTCTGAGTAAGGGTGACATGATGACTTTGAAGGTGGAAGAGGGCTGAAGCTGAAGGAGTGACAGAAGCCCCAAGAGACTGGGAGGCTGCCGGGAGCGGAGCCAGCGTGAGGAATCCCACCTGTGGCAAAGGTCATGAGGAAGAAAGCCTGACATACGCAAAGGCATGATCTGGCTTCAGGGGTTCCCCCTGGATTTTCCTGAGCATCTACCCCCCAAAACCAGAGTCTGCCTGCCTTCTTGTACTGTGCTTTCCACTCTTCCCACATTAAGAGGGGCTGTCCCCCACCACCTTTCTCTGGAAAAAGTTAACTTAGAGCTCCAATTAGTCTCCTGCATATGAAAAGAATGTTTCAGCTCAAATCCCTCTGATGGCTCTCTAACTTGCCTGACAGGTTTAACTACACTTGTGAATTGTTTATGGCCCCACAACCGGGAGAGGCATGAAGCTTAAAGCATCTTAAAGATATAGAGCCCCTTTTTTAAAGAGTTAAGAATTATATTGGTGATAGGTTTCACTGTTGAGTCAATGACTGCTGCCAGGCCTCCATATTCTTTATCTTTTAGTCACCTGGAGGATATTAATCAATGTAATTGGGATATAGAAAAAGGAATATAGTATTTTTGATGTTAGCAACACTAGACTTTTAATTTTCTCTTTATTATAAATCACTGTACTTCTCTTTCTTTGTTATAAATTGTTGTGTCCTTGCTATGTAAGAATGTAACTTTATTTAGTGCTTTCTGAGAGTGGCACCAGACTTTGGGAAGAACAACACTATTAAGACAAATAAGTTCTCTGGTTGACAGACCCTTATCAGGAAAGGGCCGTAAAATGTTAATTGGCCTTCTGGCCAGAAGATGATGTAAATCACCTAAGACTTGCGTATACAGCTAGGTATGCAGAGTAAAAGCCTGGTCTCGATAAGAGTCAGGGCTGCTGACGCTGCATAACTTTGTATTATCCATTGATCTCTATGTACAACCAAAAGTATTAAAAGCCTTTCCGGACAATAAAGGATGGACCAGTTTCTCAGACCAGCTTTTCGAACTGGTTTCTTGGAAATCTGGCTCCCCCCGTGTCCACTCTCTCTCTCTCTTTCTCCCTCTCCCTCCCTCTCCTTTTCAGGCTGAATTCCCATCTGGAGCGTGGAGGCTAACCACCTCTACTTACTTTCCCTGGCTTCTAAGACCCACGCAAGAGGGAGCCCAAGGCAGGGCACCCTCCGTTATTCAAGCGGGCACTGGTGGCCTAATGTAGATGATGCAAACCTCTTGTCTCGAGGTTTTATTAGCTCTCTGCGTAAACCAAGTTATTCAGCTTCTTTTCTCCACTAAATTTTCCTACTATACTATTTTTTCCTAATCTTATATTTCTAATTAAATAATTCTTTTCTAAGATGCCGATTCTGTCTCCCCTTTGAATTACCCTGGATCCACTGGGGCTGGACCCCAGCAGGAGGCAAAGAAGTGGATTCTCCCCTGTAGCCCCAAGAAGAAACACAGCCCAACCCACATCTTGACCCGCTTTGGACTTCTGACCTCTAGAACTGCAAGATAACACACTTTGTTTTGTTTTAAGCAACTACATTTATAGTCACCTGTTACAGCAGCAGAAACAAATTCACACACTACTCCCACAAGATTACTCAGAAAGTTACTACTCTGCAAAAGAGACTTCCTTAAAGTTTTCTTTCATTTAAAAGATGATCTCATGATCCTTATAGAAGGTTTCCAAATGATTTTGAAAAAAATTACCATTTGTAAGGAGGATTTCTCAGGCCAAGAAATGTAATTTACTACAGATGCTATAAGTTCACACCTACAGACAACAGTCATTGGTAATTAGAACCCATTTAGTCAAATGTTTGTTAAATCCCCCAAGAAGAACAACACACACACATAAAAACTGCTTTTTCTCCTATCTTTAGATGTACACATGCACACACATTTGCCCCGTAAGACTCTACACAGACCTACACTGAAATGCTAATACTACCACTAGATAATATTTGCCAAGTTGTTAATCTCAAGTTTCCCTTTGTGTAAAGTGCAAATAGCTTAGTTTTCTGGAATAAACAGAAATGACGTAAAGCACCAAGGGCAGGGTCTGACACCTAAAAGACAAACAGCTGTTATATTAATAATAACCTGGTATTTATGCATTTTTACTTGAAATAATATTGCACTTCAGACCCTTTGCATTTTCTCACAAATAAGGGTTCTGACTAATAACATTTCCATATGTACCTGCTAATAACATTTCCATATATACCTGAAATGGAGATGGAAATGGAAGCCCACTCCAGTATTTTTTCCTGAAAAATTCCATGGACAGAGGAGCCTGGTGGGCTACAGTTCATGGGGGTGCAAAGAGTCAGACATGGCTAAGCACACACACGTATTCCTGAAAAATGGTTGCTAATAGGAAAGCCATTTTATAAGGAACCTAGACACACAGTGTTCTGATTAGAAGCCAGGTGATAAAATACAACACAAATTAACCTTAATACAACACTTAACCTTACACAAAAGGGCTGTATCATTGGAATTTGAAGAGTCAACCCAACACTGACAGGTAGATAGTCTGCTTTTAGCCTCGTCACTCCCACTAAAGCAAGCACACATACCTGGTAAACTTCATGAACTTCTGCCACAAGTCCATGAAACAACTGCATATTAAAAGTAAACTTGCATAAGTAAGAAACTGCATATGACATGTAAGTTTGAATGAGAGAATATAAGATTCTTCCATAAAATTGGGTAAAACACATTTTTTACGCTGGGTCATTGTCAAGATTTTTAACAGTGATTTTTCACACATGTACTTGTGGAGAAAAGGTGACTTTATAAACACAATAACATATATTTGAGACCCAACCTTTGTAATTAATGTCTTCTGAGCATTATTTATTTCACATGACCCTTGAAGGAAAATTCTTATCATTTAAACAGGTAAACTTTGTTATTTTACACATGAATTAGAAGAAATGCAAGTCCAAGTCTAATAATTAATTAAATTCCCTGTCCTAGAAAGGTTTTGGTGACTCTATGACTCCATGGATGCTAAATGTTAATACACTTTGTCATTTATGTTGGATTGTTACTACTTGAAACACTCAGTATTAAGGGCCACTGAAGATGTGTCGAACTGACCAGGTATTATTTGAAAAGGTCATTATTCAGAAAACTAAGGTGCATGGCTTTCTGATGATATGACTTAAAGAACCAAACAGATGGCTGGTGGGACTCTGACTTAGCTGGCTTCTTACATGCCTTAAGTGACATACTGGCCTGGGATGTCTCACTAGAGCTGATGGTAATGTTGGGGCTGGACTAGGTACCTTGCGGGCAGTCAGTGTGTTATCTGAAGATCATCTATGCATGGAGCCAGCATACAGGCAGTTACATACCAGAAGCTTGGTGAAGCATGACGAATGAGGTCACAGGCGTTTAAGCCTCCACACTCACCTTTGCCCCTACATCTCCTCCCACAAGGCAAAGGGTGTCTCTCTTGTCTGGTCAGCTGCCTCTCCCTCTTGCCTTCTCAAGGACAAAGCTCTAGGAAGTAATTCTCTCTCCATTTTTAAAGTTCTCCTTTCATTAGAACATACATTTTTCAAAACCCATACATTTCCTTGACTAACTTAACAGGCCCCTCTTCTGTGTTCATATCTTAAGAAATTACATTTAAACAATGTTTCCTGTATCTGTCCCCATATAAACTCTAGGTATGTTTGGTATCTTGCAAACAAAAATTTCTCCACAATTTATCAAAGCAGCCGTGGCTAATCAGGAATTGTGGAATCTCAGTAGCCCCTTCTAAGCATTCTTCCAGTTCTCATGCAAATATACAACATTACTTTGTATTAAGAACAATCACTGGAATGTTTCTGAGACAATGATCATCACCCTAGAACTTTAAAGTTCTCTCTAGCACTCCCCTCCAGCTCCCCTATTAGACACCATCTTTAATTATATTTTGTTGAATTATATTTTCTGAAGGGTATGTTTCTTATCATCAGTATCAACACTATTTTTCATTCAGTTCTATGAAAGGTAAAAGAGAATACGCTCCTACAATTGCACAAATCCAGCTCTTTTGCTATTTAACTGCACTGTACAGCCAATAGGGGTGACACCTCTGCAAATGAATCTCCCTCACAGGGAGCAGCTGCTTTTTAGGGAGTCAGTGAATCACATGTGAAGGGTAGGGCTACACAAAAGTGAACCACGAAGTAATAGAAACCACTAATGGTTTGCTTTCTTTTCTCAACCTCTAAATAATCTGACTCAATGTATTTTTACACTTAGAAAAAAATTAAAAAAAATAAAAAACCCTTGAGTGGAATAATTGTCAGTCACCAATATCAGAAATGTGGAATTATAACTAAGATGGTTATTAGCATATTTAATTTCAAGTTTATAGAAATGCTAAGTGTTCAATAGTACATATCTGTAAAACTCAAGTAAAGGAGGTTTGCATCAAAGTTTTTGAGACTTCCTGAGAACCAGGAGAGGAAAGAGAAGTCTTTTCTTGGGAAGATCTCTGGAAAAGATCCTTCGTTCTTCAAGCTACAGGCTAACCTGCACTCAGAGTGAATCAGAGTTAGCTCAGACAGTCGGATTGTGGTGCTGGATAAGACCCCCAGCTTGTCACCTCTGCCATTCAGTTAGCTGCCCTTTAGTCCACGGTCGTGGACTGCACTGAAAACTCTGGTGTTTAAGCCCCCAGATGTGGACAGCTGACCTTCAGGTTCTGGCTAATGATCCTGGAGGGGGATGGAAGCAGGGTTTCAGATGCTATTTGAGCATAACAAACAATATGGAACTTAGAGGAGAATATTATTCTACATTTGCAAGAAGCTTTGGGGAAATTTTATAGTAAAAGAAACATGAGTATATAGTCAGGGAAAGGCAAAAGTCTCATGAATTTTTAAACTAAAACTCAAGACTTCAAACAATCTTCCTTCTTCGCTGATGTTTCGGGCTCTGGCCTCCATCCCGTTGAAGATGGGCTTTCTTTTTCCACTAGATGTGTTTCAAGGGAAGAGTTAGAGAAACATGGAACATTTCTGTATCTGTCCCAGAAGCACACGTCCAAATTCCAGAAAGCAAGTGACAAAATTTCAAATCTTCTTGGACATCAGTGGTTTGGCATTAAAATAGTTCTCATCTCATTCATTCCACAGATAGGAAATGATTATGCTCTGAAAATAGCAATAACGTCTGGAATCAGCATAAAATGCCATATCTCAGATATCAAGTCAACTCACTGGATGGAGAATGTCAACCCATCTCTGGGGTATCACACGACAGCTTAATCCATTGGGCTGTAACCACCTTCTAGAGTATGTGGAAGAATTAGGTCTGTGATGATATCCAACCTCCTTTGTGTATGTTGAGACCAAGAACCATCTAGTATATACAAACCTAATCTTCTGGACATCAACCAGCTCTTATTATGTAAATGATACAAATGTCAAATGTGTGTTTTAAAACTAAAAATAGAATTGCCATGAAATCCAGCAATCCCACGCTTGGGTATATATATCCAGACAAAATAGTAATTCAAAAGGATACACATACCTCAGTGTTTACTGCAGCACTATTTACAAAATAGGACATGGAGACAACTTAAAAATGTTCATTAACGGATGAATAGAGAAAGAAGCTGTGGTTCAAATACACAATGAAATACTCCCACTGGCCGCAACACGGATGGACCTAGAGGTCATCAACTAAGCGAAGTGAGTCAGAAGGAGGAAGACTTTTCCGTATGAAATCACTAACATGTGGAACCTAAACTATGAGATGAATAAACTTGTCTGTGAAACAGAAACAGACATACAGATATAGAGAACAGACTTGGGATTGCCAAGGGCGAGAAGGTAGGGGAGGAATGCACTGGAAGCCTGGGGATTAGCAGGCACAAAGTGTTACACAGGGGATGGCCAGACAACAGCACACACAGTCCGGCACAGGGAACTGCATCCAGTATCCTGTGCTAAACCACGATGGAAAGGAATGTAAAAACAGAACGCCTGTATGTATAACCCAATCACTTTGCTGCACAACAGAATCTAATCCAACACTGTAAGTCAACCACACTTCAGTGAAAAAATGTGTTTTATCAGCAAACATGAGATTACACTCATGACCAATTTTTTGAAGGGGCAGGAAAAATGGATATCAATAGTGGGTCGAGAACTGGAGACATAAGAAAACGATAAACAGCCCCCAAATTCATCTAAACATAGCATTAAGCTACTGGGAAAGCATAGATGGTAGATGGAAATATTCACTATCATGTCATGTAGTCTGAGAAGCGGGAACATCCAGTGTCTTTTGTCAAGCTGTCCTCTAACCAAGAACATCACGGCAGCACAGTTTATCAGCGTGAACAATGAACTGTTTATGATAACAGTGGCTTCATGTATCTTTACTCACACAAAAGAAAAGAAACAGAATTAGGTTTTTGCATTTAAAGGAAAGAGAAACACCCCAAGGACAATAATTTTAAGAAACAAAAAGTCTTTTCAAGCCCAAATAAATTACAATGGCACTGCTCTGCAGGTTTTTTTGCTTTATGTTCTTTGAGTGTGAATACATATATTCAATTCTATAAACTTGAAATTAAATATGCTAATAACCATCTTAGTTATAATCCCACATTTCTCTTGTTTTGAGGCATCAAAGCCCAGTTNNGAAATATTCACTATCATGTCATGTAGTCTGAGAAGCGGGAACATCCAGTGTCTTTTGTCAAGCTGTCCTCTAACCAAGAACATCACGGCAGCACAGTTTATCAGCGTGAACATTGAACTGTTTATGATAATACTGGCTTCATGTATCTTTACTCACACAAAAGAAAAGAAACAGAATTAGGTTTTTGCATTTAAAGGAAAGAGAAACATCCCAAGGACAATAATTTTAAGAAACAAAAAGTCTTTTCAAGCCCAAATAAATTACAATGGCATTGCTCTGCAGGTTTTTTTGCTTTATGTTCTTTGAGTGTGAATACATATATTCAATTCTATAAACTTGAAATTAAAT